>VWZE01008843.1:73517-89769 GCA_013396675.1 Eubucco bourcierii
AACAATCTAGTCAGTAATCGGTTCTGGATACTACTTGTTACCTGTTATAAATTACTTGACGGTTTTTGTTACTTCGCAACACTTGCAACAATGCAAATTTAACTTTCTTAATGTATTTTTGGTTTGTTTGTGTTTTGTTTTGTTTTTTTTTTAACTAGTTGTTGTTTTGTTTTTTTTTTTTAACTAGTTGGGTTTTTTTGTTTTCCTTATACTATTACACCAGATGTATACCAGGATTCTCTGTAAGTCTCGGTGTGGTTAGGAATGGCTGTGCAGATAATTAAGAAGTGACTGTAATTAACTGTTCCGTGAAGTTATTTTGAGGGAGGTCGCATAGACACATTCCATTGTACACCCAAAAAAAAAAAAAAAAAAAAAAAAAAAAAAAAAAAAAAAAAAAAAGAAAAAAAAATTAAATATTTTGCTGTGTTGCTTAACAATTATCATTTTGGGTTTGCACTAGCTTTCTCAGTTTGTTTGGGTATGTCCTTTTTTATTATTATTATTATTATTATTTGTGTTTGATTTTGTTGTTTTGTTTTGTTTTGTTTTCTCTGAGTCATATTTTCCATGGGTGAAAGTAATGCAGTTCAGGAATGCACAAAAGGTAGTTGCTTAGCCTGTTTGTTTGTGTTTTAGTTATTAAAAACTCTTCTGTACCCAAAATGGCACAAAAGTGTAGTGTACATTTGTAATTCCCCCACCCTCCCTTTTTTCTTTTTATTGTGTTTTTTTTTCTTTGCAAGCTGATACAGAAAATCTGAGTTAATATTTAGAGCCAAAAGCTGTTTAGTTTTGTTTTATTTTATTTTGGTTGTTTGTTTGTTTGTTGGGTTTTTTTTTTTTTTCTGGAGCTTCTCTTCCAGAATATCTGACAGAGAAACTAATGATGTCACTGCCATTACCAGGGTACCAATCAGCAAAGTTTACAATCATGATTTAGCTCCACAAAGAACTACAGTAGGGGAAATCGGCCTAAATAATTATGTGCTGTGTTATAACACAGAAATGAGGATTTCACTTAATTAAACAAAAAAAAAAAATAATATAAGAGTGGGTGGGGGAAAGCCAACTTTAAAGACCACCTGTTTCCAGAAGCGAATCCCACAATTTCTTTTTTCTTCTTTTTCATTGTATTGTATTAATTTGTTATTTTAGTTAGGCTGTAGTATTTAAAATGAGTTCTGTTCCTTATTTATTTAGTCAATGGGCTTTGATCAGCTCTCCTAAGCAAAGTGGTGACTTTTTTTTTTTGGCATGACACGCTCCTGTAAAGCCCTTTTATGACTGTTACAGGGACTTTCTGCTACCTCTACCAATCTACTGTTTCTTCTTCTTAACAGGTTTTTATGGTGTTGCGAGTCTAATGTAACTTAGACAATAAAGGGTTTGATTATCTACACTGCAGATTCTCAGTGTATCTGCCATCTCTCTCTCCCTCTCTCTTTTTTTTGGTGTGGTTTATTCTGGCTAAAGTGTAGAAGATTTTTTTTTCTTATTACAGCTAAAGTGAATGAAAGACTTTCCTTGCCGGAGTATTTTTGTATCCTGAATGTTGTGAACTGACTGAAAGTCAAACTTCAAGAAAGTTTTTCCACGGAGCTGATCCTCTACTCCACTGCCATCATGCTCTTTGCATTCTTGGAATTCCTTCTGTCAGAAATACTATGAATAAGTTGGTACATACTGCAAAAGGGAAAGCAAATTAGAAAGCCAAACCAGTTTTCACTTTCATATTTCAAAAGCACTTAAAGCCCTTAATGAAAAACTTTAGCTTAAATTGCTGCCCCCTGTCCTACGGAAGACTGCATATATGGGAACAACTGGTTGAGAAAATAATCCTTTGTAAAATAGCATCTTCTGGCTGCAACACAGTTTTCTGCTGTTAACTGACTGTCAGGTGAAAATCATACAATGGTAAGGTTGGAAGGGACCTCAAGGATCATCTAGTTCCAACCCCCTAACATAGGCAGGGACACCTCCCACTGGTACAGGTCACTCAAGGTCTCATCCAACCTGGCCTTGAACACCTCCAGGCAGGGAGCAGCCACAACCTCCCTGGGCAACCTGTGCCAGTGCCTCACCACCCTCACTGCAAAGAACTTCCTCCTAACATCCAGTCTAAATCTCCCCTCTGCCAGTTCAAACCCATTGCCCCTTGTCCTGTCATTGCAAGCCCTTGTCAATAGACCCTCCCCAGCCTTCCCGTAGGCCCCCTTCAGATACTGGAAGGCTACTCTAAGGTCTCCTGGAAGCCTTCTCTTCTCCAGGCTACAGAGCCCCAACTCTCTCAGTCTGTCCTCATAGGAGAGCTGCTGCAGCCCTCTGAGCATCTTCATGGCCTCCTCTGGACCTGCTCCAACACTTCCATGTCCTTGCTGTGCTGGGGGCTCCAGAACTGCACACAGGACTCCAGGTGGTGTCTGAGGAGAGCAGAGTAAAGGGCCAGAATCCCCTCCCTTGCCCTGCTGGCCACGCTGCTCTTGCTGCAGCCCAGGACTCGGTTGGCTGTCTGGGCTGCATGTGCACACTGCAGGCTCATGTTGAATATACTGATGGTGATTATCCCCTCAACCTCTTGCTCCAATCTTGGCTTCTTCTTAAATATACTGCTGGAGCAATCTCCAGGTGTTGGCATCATGCACATTCCATGGTCATCCCTGTGAATATGTTGCCACCTTCCAGTATTCTGGGGTGCTGTATGTGGTGGAGCACATGTGTGCGTTTCTTGTGCTCAGTGTGGCACAGCACCTGTGACATTCAGAGCCCTTCTACAAAATTGTGTCATCCTAGTGGGAGTGCATCCCCCTGTTTGCTCGTTTCATGCTGAGAGGGCTCATGCTCAGGCCTGTGTTTGATTATGTTATCCTTCCTTGCTGTATTCCCATGCTGGGCTGCATAAAGCATATCTCAGCGGCTCCAACATGAGCGCTAAAATTCATCGACACATTTGGGGATTTCTCCTTGTAAAATCAATCTATCATGAGAAGACCTGGAACAAAGCAAAAGGTAACTTCTTTATTTAGTTTTTGCTCCATAAAATGTGCTGGAAAGGAAGCAAGGAAAGGTTGCATTTTATGTCAAGTCAAACTTCCCACTCCCCCTGCGAGCCAGTATTTTAAAGCCAGCGGTTCTGTGTACAGTGCTGAACTGCAGAGAGTTCTCTTCCCTTGTGCTCTCTCCTTTCTCTCTGTCTCTGTTTGACAGCCCCATAGGTCAGGCCAATTCAATATTTGGAGGCAAAGCTCACATAGATTCACTGGAAACTTGTAGGTAAGGAGTGCCTGCTCAATCCCAATATTTAGATAGTAACTCAAATGAAATGGACTCCATTAACACATATAAACATTCCTTTCGTGTCAGTTTTTCAGTATAAATAATTAAATTATCATTTCTGCAGCAGCTAGGGGTGTAAAGCAGTTGGGAAGATCAGTGAAAGCATAGACATAATTCCTTATTAACTGCTTTTTGTGGATCTGTGTGTATGCTGGCATTCTTCAGAGGAACTGTAACTATGTGTGACATCCCTAGCTGTCTCAAGGTAGGCAGCCGCAAAACTGCAGATGGGGAAAAAAAAGCTCTCTATATAAGATGTTGAGTGTAACCCAGCATTTTCAAACTGGTCACCTGTTACTAGTCAGAAAGAGAGACACTCTTGCTAATGAGAGGAAAAATTGATGTTGTATCGGGAGTAAGAAGCTCACACAAATGATTTCATTGTGGCTTGGCTAGAGGGATCAAGAGCATTAACATGATCCAGCTCTATGGGTTTGAATCCTGAGGTGGATGTTACCCATAGGGCTGTAAGAAAAAGAGATGGAGAAAGCCTGTGAGAAAAATCAGTAATGGGCTAAGTCTGGACCCTCTGAAACTCAAGTAGGTGGAAAGCAGTGTCTGAGAAAGGCCATAACTGAGGACAGGACCACGAAGAAGCCAAGGTTGGAGCAAGAGGTTTAGGGAATAATCACCTGAGTGGAAATGTTGCCAAAAAGGGGCGGTCAACAATGTAAGAGATCAAAAAGATGTGGAGGTGGAGCAGAAGCTCTGAAACATAACCAGAACAGGTCTGTGTCCATTGCAAAGGGCTTCTGTTTGGATGAAGGGAAGGAGGGATATGCAGGTAGCTTCTGGGAAGATGGACTGGAAACCAGAAAATAAGCAGAATAATTTAAACTCAGTGAATCATCTTATTCTGCAAAAATCTTCTTTCGTGGGATGAGCCTGAATGATGTTCTGATGGAAAACAAGGGGAATGCCTTTTTGGATCCTTACTCTCTCGACTGATGGGTGGACCAGAGTTAGGATTGTGTGTAGCTGTGGCTGGACTGAAGAGACTGTCCAGTAGCCAAGGGGGTTTGAGAAGCATATTGCTCTTTTTAAGAAACAAGCAGACTCTGATCAGCCCTAGGCAGGAAGGAGAGGAAAAAAAAATTCAAGGCAGGCACAAGGGCATAGAGCGTTTTAAGCAGATGCTGAGCTGGAGCAATCCTTTGAGGGTGCTAGAGGGTACGTTCAGATAGCATCCTCTAATCCAGAATATTTTAAGATGCCTCGTAGTATGTTGGATAAAAGAGCTAGAGATGCTGAAAAATACCCAATATTAAAATGGCTTCAGAGGCTTGGATGCCTCTTTTGTGAATTCCTCCGTATCTCACATTTAAGTTGTGGCTCATTGGTACAGATAGCTTGATTTGTTTGCTCCTGTGTCATCAGTGCAATCTGCAAAGGTGAGTTACTTGCCAGGAGTTTAGGAAATGTGAGGTACCTGTGTTGTTCCCTTTCTGTAAGTGCAAATCTGTGCGTGTCATCTTTCATCATCATCAACAAAGTACCACAGGAATTGCAGAAGGTTGTTTTTTTTTTTTCCAAGAGGAAAATTATTTATTTATCTTCTAAACATTTGTTGTTATGTTATGACATAAAATAAAAGGGATGCTGGCATTCCAGTCCATCTTGCTCCCAGAATTCAACCTACTTTACTGGGGCAGGGCTGTGTTGTGCCTTGGCTGGGACAGTTAACGAGCCACTAGAGGTTTCTGAGACCTGTGGCTTGCTGCGGAGCGCTGGAGCGGTGCTCTGAGAAAAACACTTCTGCTAGGGATCTCCCTTGGCGAAGGTAGGTCGAGAATTGAACTATTTATTGCTTTCACCACAAGTGCCCACAAAGAATCATGCTGCTGATGCAGAGACACTGACTGTTTTTCCAGATGGGAGCCAGTGGTGGAAGGTCACAGCAATCAGCTCACCCCATGAAAGGCCACGGACTTAACCACTTTGCTTCTTCCCTAAGCATCTCTTCTTCGTGTGTTGCTCTCCTCCCTCAGAGAGCACAGATGCAGGTGTCTGGTTACATCACGGAGGAAGTGACATCTCCAGAGCAGTGGTGGGAACAGCAGTTGGGAACAGTTTCAGTTGGGAAGAAGTCTATGTCGGGGCCTCGCCAAAAGTCCCATCCCCTCTCCTGGTGATTTCTCCCCAGCTCTCCTGTTAAATGACAAACCAATTGTTGTGTGGCGGTGCTCCCAACAACATGTAAAAGCCTGCTGTGGATATGAGGATGACTGATTTTCACCAAGGGATGTTTTTCTTTTCAAATACTGAGTAGAAACTGTCCCTGGACTGCACTGTCAGAGTCTATTGCTGGTGAAGTACTAGGTACATTTTATGTCTCTAGGAGTGGTAGTTCTGGCAGGCTCTAGAAGGTGGGTAACTAGAAGGCGGAATTATGTGGAAATTTGCTCAGGTGCTCAGACTCTGGTTGCTCACCATCCCTACCTTGAGAGGGCAAGGCTTTGTGCTGCCACTGGCACTGGGGTGATGAGGGGGGATGTGCACTTGCTGCTTTCTTGGCTGTGACACACGTGCACAGGTGTTCCTTGGGCTCCCTTTCCCAACCTGCTCATTTCCTCAGCTCATGGCCCACAAGCAGGCAGAAGTTCTACTTGCTTGTGTCCCATGTACCTCATAGAATCAGCCAGGTTGGAAGAGACTTCCATGATTATCCAGTCCAACCTATCACCCAGCCCTATCCAATCAACCAGACCATGGCACTAGGTGTCCCATCCAGTCTTTTCTTGAACACTTCCAGGGACAGCGACTCCACCACCTCCCTGGGCAACCCATTCCAATGCCAATCACTCTCTCTGGCAAGAACTTCCTTCTAATATCCAGCCTAGACCTCCCCTGGCACAAGGAGACTGTGTCACGTTGTTCTGTTTCTGGTTGCCTGGGAGAAGAGACCACCCCCACCGGGCTATAACCTACTTTCAGGTAGTTGGAGACAGCAATGAGCTCTGCCCTGAGCCTCCTCTTCTGCAGGCTGCACACCCCCAGCTCCCTCAGCCTCTCCTCACAGGGCTGTGCTCCAGGCCCCTCCCCAGTCTTGCTGCCCTTCTCTGGACACCTTCCAGCACCTCAACATCTCTCTTGAACTGAGGTGCCCAGAACTGGACACAGAACTCAAGGTGTGGCCTGACCAGTGCTGAGCACAGGGGCAGAAGAACCTCCCTGGTCCTGCTGGCCACACTGCTCCTGATCCAGGCCAGGATGCCGTTGGCTCTCCTGCCCACCTGGGCACACTGCTGGCTCATGTTCAGCTACCCTCTACCAGCACCCCCAGGTCTCTTTCTGCCCAGCTGCTCTCCAGCCACTCTGGCCCCAGCCTGTAGTGCTGCTTGGGGTTGTTGTGGCCAAAACCAGGCATCCACCTGGATAGAGCCCTGAAGGGAGCTGGGACTGGTCTGAGGCCTGCCATCAAGCAGGGTGCCTCTGCAGTGTTTCGGAGCCTTTTTGTTTTGCACCTGCCTTGCAATGGGAGCAGCCCAGGAGTCAGCACCCCAAAACATCTTTAGCTGGGGAGATATTTCAACCCTATCTGGAGGATGCTGTGTGTGATGAGTGACTGAGAAACTGAGCAGTGACTTCTGGAAAGGCTCACTGCTCATCACTCTGCAAGGGCTCCCTAGCATTTCTCTAGGAGTCATTCATGGGCAGAAGTGTGCTGCAAGAAGCCTGTAGGAACTTTCTGAGCTGGGTTGAGTGCAGCACTAGGGTTACATTCAAGCAAATCCAAGCAGAATTCCAGTGAATTGACCATTTGTTATTGCTGAAGACAATCTAATGGGTGATTTTATAGAGCTGGTTCTTTACTTGTCATGGTACAAGATGTTTGACAAAGCAGTTTGCCAATTACAGTGTTGAGGATAGAGAGAAGGGCTAAGTGTCAAAAAAGACATGGGCTCTTCACTTGCTGCTGGAGGAGCTGATGGTTTTACTTCACAGCACATTGTTTATGGACTGCGCTGTTTGCTACACTGCCCCTACGAGTTTTAGTGTTTTCAGGATTAGAAATGTGTAAAGAATTCCCCCCAGAGTTGCTTATTTTCATTTTGTTTCCTCCAACAGCATGTGATGTAAGAAATTATATGGTGCTTAAGGTCAGGCAAGTAGGAGAGTAGTCCAGGTAGCAGCAGTGTTGCTGTCCTAAACTGCTGATTCCTCAGAGCATAACATTAAATTATTTGGTAAACTGAGTTCCTTCTCCTTTGCACTGGATCCACTAAACAAACACTTCTAAGTGAGGCACAGCTAGAGGCACTATTAATCCCACCTACATTTTGCTGCTGAAGTTGTATTTCCTGAGCATTTTGCAGAAAGTGAGTCTTTGAGAGCTTTTAGGAAAAGAAAAATGTGCTTCTGAGTTTAGAGAAATGATCTCGACCATAAGCAGAACTACACTGCTTCAGGAATTTGAACTTGCAAGAAACAGGTGAGCGCTGAGGTGGCATGGGAAGAAGCACCAAGGTTGCAAACCTAGCTAGATGTTGACTTGGCCGTGATATTACTGAGAGTGCTGACTCCAGGGAGTACAAGTGCCTTGTAGAGCCTCCTCTGATCGTTTTTCATATTACTTTTGACAGAATAATTTTCTTTGTGAGATTACAATTTCCTTTATTGTATAAAGGATGTCTTAGGTAGGTGTCTGCGAAAGACATTTTCTGATGCAAAAGCTGCATGTGAGTTGCCATGCAAAAGTGACTCTGAGCTGGGTTTGAGGGCAAATTCTCCCCCTGCCCACCTCACTTAACCTGCTTGAGTGCCTTTAAGCTGCCTATGAGGCAAACTACTTGCTGCTTTGAGAAGCAAGGTGTGATGCGCAGGGAACACCTTCGGTGCTCTGAAGGCTTTCTTTACGTGCCATGAGGATGGGGTCTGACAGCCTTGGTTCCAGTCAATCTGCCCTTGGTTCCAGTCTGCAACTTACATATGAGGTAAGTGATGCTTTCTGGGTGGTGGGCATTGCTTGCCACAGAAGTAGGTGGAACACGGAGGCAGTCTGGTTTCATACTGAGCCTAGGCTGCCTAGCAGGACAAACTGGGTGAGTGAGCCACATTTCACAGCTCAGGTGTAGACATGTATGAAGGCTATGGAAGAGCCTCAGTCTGCAGTGTAGTGCAGCATGCTGTACCACAGGCAGCAAGCAGCATGTAAGGGACATGGTGGCTGCCTCTCCACAGGGCCGGTATAAAAGAAGGCTCACCACCCTACACTCATCTGTAAAGGAAGATGGTGTGTCCTTTTTATGCTTCCAAAAGATGCTGGCACAGGACGAAGTTGAGCTGGGGGTCTGTGGAGGAACAAGAATTGGACAGTTTTAAACTATCCAGTTAATGATGTGAAAGGTTTGAGACTTCACTGTTTCTGTAGAGCCTTTAGGTTTTGGTTTTAATTATTCCATCTCCCTGTGAGTCTATATCACTTCTGTACTGTTGGAAGGATCAAGCTCTTTCAGAGAAGAGTCTGAAAGTCTTTTGTGCTCTCTTCATCCTTTTTCAACACGCAAAGAGGGCAAACCCTCTTCTCCTCCCCAGCTGCATGTATTTGAAACAACTGCAACAACATCAGCAGGATTTTTGTGTAGTTGTATGGTTACCTGATGGCAAATTTGACCTCCAGTCAATGATGCAAGGAAAACAGATAAATGTGCATTTGCATAGTTACTTTGTGAAGGTAAGGGCTTAGAACAGGGATTGCAGGGTGATCACAAAGTGGTCCTGCTCCATACACACTTCTGAGAGAACTGTGACACTAGCCCTAAAACCGATCTCAAGATATTAGCATGAAGCTGATGTTGCGTGTTAACTCAGAATGTTTCTCCTGACAAGAAATCCATCTTTAAAAACAAAAAAAACCCACCACCAACCACCACCAAAACAAACAAATAAGCAACAACAAAACAAACAAACAAAAACCCCCAAACCCAGAAAATGCCAAAATAACCCCAAACAACCCACCTAGCCAGACTGGAAAGTTGGGCAGGGAGAAATTGAATCAAATACAACAAGCGCCAAGTGTCGAGTCTTGGATCTGGGAAAGAACAACCCCATAGACCAGTATGGGTTGGGAACTGACCTGTTGGAGAGCAGAGCAGAGGACAGGGACCTGGGGATCCTGGTGGGTAGAAGGATGACCATGAGCCAGCAACGTGCCCTTGTGGCCAAGAAGGCCAATGCCATTCTGGGGCGTATTAGAAGGGCTGTGGTTAGTAGATCGAGAGAGGTTTTCCTACCCCTCTACTCTGCTCTGGTGAGGCCACATCTAGAATACTGTACCAAGATCCAGACCCTCAGGCCAGGAGGAACAGGGAACTGCTTGAAAGATTCCAGAGCAGAGCCACAAAGATGATTAAGGGAATGCAACATTTCCCTTATGAGTAGAGGCTGAGTAGAGCCTAAAGAGTAGAGGCTCTTTAGTTTGGAGAGGGTGAATGAAGGGCAAGCATTGAATGGACAAGGGGCAATGAGTGCAAGCTGAAGCTTGGGAGGTGCCATATGAACCTTTTCACTGTGAGGGTGACAAAAAAACTGGAAGGGGATACCCAGAGAGATTGTGGAGTCTACTTCTCTGGAGACATTTTCTGTGCTACCTACCCTAGGTGATCCTGCTCTGGCAGGAGGGTTGGAGCAGATGATCTTTCAAGGTCCCTTTCAACCCTTAACATTCTCATATTCTGTGAAAAATTTAAAAAACCTCCAATAAAATAGTCTCAAAAGCTGGAAGTAAACAAGTGTAGTTGTCCCAGTGACTCAACCATGAAGTAGTAATGACAATGATGTTTAATATACTTGAAAAGATTTGGCTTTAGTATGGAAATGATACCAGTTGGAGTGAAAGCAATACTATCTACGTGGGAAAGTGGCATTGAAATATTCTTTCTGCTGCCTTTTGTCAATAAGAGAGGCTTGAATTATGCATTAGCAAGCTATAGAATTATGGAAGATAATACAGCAAGGTTATGAACCCAGAACAAAAGAAGGGGAAACTAGGTTCAACTCGGTAATATATCACTTGGAACTTATATAAATGGTTATAGTGCTTTGCACATTATAAAGACAGTAGTCACATATTTAAATGAGAGCAGAGCCACTGCTTCGAGGTTTTCTTCAACTATTAATTTGGGCATTGTAATTAGTTCTTCTTGGGAAGCCTTGCAATGTTCAGTGTGTTTAGAGTTTGGTGGAATATGCTAGAAAATTACTTTTAAGTAGGTGTACTTGAGGTGTAGGATTTTACATACCCATTTGTATTCACATAAATGACATTTTGAATCGCTGGCTGTGAAGTCATCTCTTGAAATGGGAGCAATCTTTGGACAGAGATGGCCAAAGCAGTGCTAATTCTAAATACCAAGTATTTGGAGGAGAAACTAAGTGAAGAATTATTCACAGCATAGGATATTCTCTGTTATAATTTTCTTTCGTAATGTGTTTTGCTCCCTAAATTGACAAAGGGAAAGGGAAACAAAATCCATCAGCAGATTGGTTTGCTATCTGCTGGTAGTTGCATTTCTGTAAAGCTTTTCCCTTGAACAATGTCCAGCTGCTGTTAACCTGCTGGGTGCTGGTTTTTCCTCAGACTTTGGAGTCCACCCCAATCCAGGAGGCCTCTCACCCACTTCAGCCTCTGCAGGGTGCTCGTGTGTAGCAGCAGGGGAAAGAGAGAAGCCCACACTTAAGCTTGACCTCTGCAGTCCTGCGTTTATCTGTTGTGTAGTTTGTACATATGCAGAAGGTGCACCATTCACTGGTCAGTTTTGTTGGGAGCTCTGGCTTGCTTTCCAGTTTGAAGTGGGATGGGATGGGGGATGCACAGAAGGTCAGAGAGCTGTCATTGCAACATCACATGTCTTAGTGCTTCTCTGGATCTGGAAGTGATCCCCAGAGTTTCTGCAGCGCTGACTTGAAGACCTTTGGCCACCCCATCCCAGGTGGTACTTGGGCATGTGTTGAAGCTGGGTTCACTCAAGTCCTTCTTACCCACATGGATCAGATTCACTTCATAGTTGATATGGAGCAAGGAGGCTGCTGTAAGCCTGTTGAGATACAGCCTTTTGTTTTCTTGCTCAGCTTTGGAGCCAGTCTGGAGCGTGGCCTCCCCAGTCCTCTGTGCTGGGCTACAGTCAGTGCCTGTCCTCACTGTGCCCACTGCCAGTGCATGCATGCCTGGCTACCTCCTGCTCCCACAAGTGCTCTCTTCCTGAGGTTGTCTGCCCTCCTCCTGCACCGTAGGGAAAAGTGAGGATTGCTGCTCTCCAGAAAAACGTAGGTAACATTGGCATTTATTTTATTTTCCTTACACAATTTTGGGCATAGATAAGGTAGTGAAAAATTAACCACAACAGATTTTGGTTGTTGGGGTTGGTTGGTTTGGGGATTTTTTTTTTTATTTGTTTGGGGTGGAGGTTTTTTGGTTGTTTCTTTTTGTTGTTGTGATTTGGTTTTTCATTTGGTTTGGGGTTTTTGTTGTTGGTGGTTGGTTGGTTTGGGGGGTTTTTGGTTGGGTTGTTTTGGATTTTTTTTGGTTTTGGGTTTGTTGGTTTTTTTTTTACAAAGAGAACTATGGACTTTGAAAAGAAGGTCTTCTAGTGGCTTAAACTGTTTACTAAATCAATGAGAGACATCTGATATGCACTCACAGTTCCCTGAGCTGTATCATTAAATAAGTATAAGTTAACTAACCTTCAGTCCACTGTCATTTGCTTTTAATCACAGCTGAGGAGCTGCTTAAGAAAACTCTTGGGAAAAACAAACCATTCCTTGAGGAGAGGACTAGGGAGTCCAAGGTAAGCATTTACCAGTTGCCAAGACTCTTTAGATCCATTTAGTGTCTCATTATTTGGTGAATAAACCACCTGGCGTTGCTCAGAAAAACATCAGTGTAATTCCTTTCCAAGACAGACCTAATTGTATAGCAGTGTGTGGCCATTATTTTCTTCCACACCTAATGTGAGACTGGGGGCAGGTGCCATAGTGTTTCATTCTCTTCTTGTTTCAGAAACAATGTCCTTAAAAATTGTAGGGAAATGGTACTGTGCTTGGCTGCTCATGCTAACTGCTTGGCTTAAGAAAGGTGCCAGCTGAACCCTTACAAAAGAAGGGTGCCCCCAGCATCATTGTACTCTGCAATGGGTGGTTGTGATGAGGAAAACAGAGGAGGTTTCAGTTTTCTGCTTTGTGGGGTGGCTTCTTGAGCTCATAAATGAAGGCTTCATTGTCCTCAATTAGTCACTGAGAGGTCTGTTGTTTTCTTCCTCCTTGTTACACAGTTCTAGACTCCCATGCACACAATCAGGAAAATCATGGCACTTGGCTGTTGAGAGGAGAGGCAACTCCTGATGTTTGATCGTTCTCACTGCCTGCAAATTTTGGAAACTGCTTCTGAGGAGTGTGTGGTGGGAGCCAGTTGGGATGTGGCAGAGACATAGGTACAGTTCCTTTCTTTAGTGGAGGGACTGCTGCATATTGCATTAGGCATGGAGGCTTTTTAAATTTGGGTTTCACTCCTGAGCATGTGGTGCACTGCCAGTAATTAAGCCTGACAGTCACGGATGCACAGATCACTTTGAGTAACCGATTTCCACTTGGAAGCAACAATGTCTTGGGGCCAGCAAGGGAAAGAGCTAAATGCAGCCTTACCCTTATTGTGTCACCAGTGCCAGTGGAGAGTGTCGCAGGGCTGAGTTCTCAGGTACTTATGTTCTGCAGATGTGAAGGTCAAAACTTGTGCCAGCTGTTTGCTCCTGCCTGTGCCTCTCTCCTTGTTACTGAGGTGTAACCCCCACCATTTGCTTTTTGAAGAGTTTCTGGTTTCAGCCAGGCTCTGGGAAAACCCAATGACAGGACAATGGGCGGAAGTTGAGGCATAGACCTTCCATGTAAACATGAGGAAACACTTTTTTCAACGACAGAACACTGGATCAGGTTGCCCAGGGTTATGGTGTCTCCATCTCTGGAGGTATTCATGACCCACCTGGATGCATTCCTGTGTGACTTGTTCTAGGTGGGGGGGGTTGGACTAGATGATCTTTTGAGGTCCCTTCTGTGATTCTGTGACAACTGGGAAATAGTGACCTGTGGAGGGTTCGTGTTTTTTGCTTGGCTGTTGCTAGCCGCTGGAGCCTGGAATGGACGTGGAATAGAAAGCATGAGAACACAGCCTGTGCAACCTCAGGCTGCACTGTCTTTGGTGCCAGTGTCCATCCACAGGAGGCCAGTGCTAATTCTCTTCCTACAGAGCCTAAATCATGTTTCAATTTTCATAAGATTTTTCAAACTCTGGGAAAATCTAATTGCCAGTTTAATGTTGGGTCCGTAAACCAGCTCAGCTTTCAAAAAACAAAGGGCAGTGAGGATACACAGTTTCTGGGTAGAAAGTAATTCATAACTTTGCCTGGTTTCAGACCAGTTTCAGATCTCCTGTAGGCTGAGGCAAAAAGCTGCTGCTGTTTTTCCTAAAAATGGAAGCCTGTCTTTGCTCTTTCCAGCATTTATTATTTTTACCATGTTCATATTTTTTCTATTTTGCTTTTGGAAGACACAGGGAAAGAATGTTACTCCCTCCCCCCTGATCTTGCTGTGATTACCTAGCATAAATCTCCCTTTATAATCTTATCACTGGACAATTCAGTTATTTTAAATGTGAGCTTTCTTGCCCACTAATCAGTTCATCTTCAGGTTTTTCGAGGCATTAGTTCATAATTCTGCACATTCCAATTGCTTCAGAGTGCCCAGCCCAGCTCAGCCTTCACTTACCCTCTCCTCGTCCCTTTCTGACAAGGCAGCCTCTTTCTCTCGCTCAGCCTTCGCATTCCTTCCAAGTTGATGCACATAGTCATTTGTAATCAAGGCTGTAAATTGTATTTAAAGCTGTACTCCACTATCCACGGATATTTGAATCATAAATGAGAGCATTGTCCTGCCTGTACTCTCACTTATTCTTTCAGCCGTAACAGATCCTTTCATTTGTGCTCAATTAGCTTTTCCACTCCTGCATTCAGACCCTGAAAGTTTCCACTCTTTTCTTCAGGTCTTGAATGCTGATGGTGTGGCCACGTTTGCCTCTACCCCGTAATTTGTTTAGCTCTTTTGTGCCACAGATTTCACTGAATATGGTTTGTTTGTTTTGACAAGCCCAAACACCATGACTATATTGTGCCATAATATAAAAATGTTCCCTTTAATTATTGCTGGCCTGCTACAGCTCTGAGATGGACCTCTTCAGTCTTTGGGCTTTTGTCTCCAGGTGGAAAGCAACCAGGATTTTTCTAGCAGACTGGGTTTGGGTTGATAGGGGATTTTTATTCTGATAGAGCAGCGAGCCAACTCACAGCAATCGTGTGTCAGGCAAGAGTCATTTTTAGAACAGCACCCCACGGTCTGCAAGTACACAGAGTCCTCTTCCTCTTGCTGCAGCTCCCTTATGCTGGGATGGGTGATCCAGCCCCGTGCCACTCCCGGCCCCGTCCAGTGCCTGCTCTGCCCTCCCAGTCAAGGGCAGCAAAACCCTGGTGGTGCTGCCAGCTGCTTCTCCTTAGACATTACAGCTCCCCTGGGACTTCAGCCTGGTGCGAAATACAAATACATGGCTCCTAGTACTGGTAATGATTTGTCCTGCTGCTGGGGCAGCCTTTTGTTTGCTGGTATCTCCAAAGGCGGAATTAGAGGGAGTCGTTTTACAAGCATTTCCTTTTCACCTCACACTTCCACCCTCTTTTCTTTTTTCTCTTTTCTTTTGCTTTTTTTTTTTTTTTTTTTTTTTTTTTTTTTTTTTTTTTTTGTGTATCTGCTTCGGAGAAGAAAACAAAAGTAAAACTCTGAGAGAATTATCCAGCTTCATGTCCTTGTTTGTACTGCAAACGGTATATGTGCTCCTGTGTGTGTCTGTGTGATCAGACAGGTTTTATTTTCCTTCTCGTTCCATAAATGCAGTCTAATTAAATTTTTTTATTTTCTTTTTTTTTTTTTTCTCTGAATGTTCATTGTTTTGGAATTGCTGTTCACTTCTGTTCTGAAAGTTTTTCAAAGGGAGTTCTCTTTCACTTTCAACAGAGCTGGTGTAGTTAGATAAAAGTTTCTGTTCAGTACTAAACCCTGGGATACTCCTGCAGGCAGGATAATTGATGTGTGTTTGAAACTAACAGCTAGGAAAATTATTTTGTGATTGTCTTCATCTTGGAAGGTAATGATGACCTTTCTTTCCAAGGCTATCCATGGAGGAAAGGGGAATCTGTTTGGATTCTGGTTTGCATTAAGTTTCTCCTTTCTAGTAGTTTTAAACTCAATATCACAGAGGAACTAATCTCTGATTTATTTATTTTGCTATAGATGCATATCCCTGAATTTCCTAAATTTTACTATAAAGATTTCCTATCCTGGGGTGCTCTAAAACTAAAAAAAAAAAAAAAAAAGCTATTAAAAAACCCAATGTATTTCAGACAGACTAAATCGAGGTGTTAAGGAAAAAAAAAAAAAAAGGAAAGGAAAAGAAAAGGGGAAAAAATAATAAAGAAGGAGAGAGCTGGAGAAAGACAGTAGAGATGTTTAGATATTCAACCTGGCTGTGAATCTGAAGGCAGGTCAAGAGAATGCAGCAGCTAGTAAGAACCTTTGTTGACCTGTCTTTGATGGTGAGGATTTAGGCAAAGAACCCTACCCCTAAATCTCAGCAGTAAGAGATGACAAATTGCAGCGATAAAATGTTCTGCTTGAAGCACTACATCAGGGGGCACCAGAGCTTGGGCAGAACTTTCTAGAGCAGTCAGTTCTGACATTAACCCCTACATGAACATCGAATGTAGTGTAGCTAGATTGTCTCCTTGTATTTAGGGATATCCAAAGCACATGCCCATTTTTTCCCTTTTTTTCCCTTTTTTTCCCTTCCCTTCCCTTCCCTTCCCTTCCCTTCCCTTCCCTT
>VWZE01008843.1:89800-104400 GCA_013396675.1 Eubucco bourcierii
TCTTTCTTTCTTTCTTTCTTTCTTTCCCTTCCTCCCTCCCTCCCTTCCTTCCTCCCTCCCTCCCTCCCTTCCTTCCTCCCTCTCTCTTCCCCATCAGATAGAACAAACCTGAAAACTCCCTCAGACTTCATTTACTTCCCACTATTCATTTGCAAGCTCTGAAAGGCTGTTTTTGTGAATCCACAATCTTTAGAGATCCCCAAAGAGCCCCATATAAATAACAAAAATCTGTCATCGCTATTCAAAGCCTTTATATGTGTATGTATAAAAATCTCAGCTGCCATTCTTTTCTATAGACACCTTCTCATTATGGGACCCTACTCATCTATACAGAAGACTCAGTTTGAGCTCATCATTTCTCCCTGAAAAGAGTGTCACTGTGTGCCTCTGCTGACACAGATTTTTCCACATAGACTGACCTGGTGCAGCATTTTTACTTAGTGAATTAAAATGAGTGCAGAGAACAAGCTGTGTACAAGTCTCAGTGGCCTCATTTTATTATATGCACTCTAAGGATAGACTGCTAAGGAGGAACATTGTTTGGATGATGGTGAATAGTGATTCAGGCAGGAAAAGCACAATGGAATTGCTTGGTTGGCATCCTGAGAAATGGATTTTCATGGCTGCAAGTCCTGTGCTGTCCTCCTGCCTCTCTGCACCTTGTACCTCTGTACCTGTCCATCTGTACCCTGCACATATGATTCTATCTTCTCTACAGAGTCACTGCCATTTGGATATCACATAATGCCTAGTGTTGAAATAAATATCTTATTTTTCTTCAGTTTTATCTTTGGGTCTGGGCATTGTCTGAGTTTCACATTCCTGGCAACTGGGAATTATTTCCTCTTCTCAGTCCAGAAGGTCTCCATCCCCTACCCCAACAAATGTGTGCCAACGTTACAGTTGTGGGTACCGCACTGCAGTGACGTAGCTCTCTCGGAACGTGAATTTCTACTTCTTTCCTTTATATCCCATGCTCTCCACAGTTGAAGGATAGGCCAAGAGGTAGATAGAAGCCAGGGAAAGAGAGCACTGTGAGGAAAATGTGATGTAAAATCAACAAACATCACTATCAAGAGTGTTCCAGAAGCACTTCAGAGGGACTTGGAAACAAGGAAGCCTGAGTCTGGCTGGTGGTGTGGAAGAGATCTCTTTTTTGGGAGGTGGTCAAAGATGGGTGGAAAACCAGAGTGATCCATTCCTGGCTGCTCCCATGCTCTTTAAAAGCACACTCAGCCTGTTCCCTTTGGTATACATTCTTTGGGCAGCTATTGAACTGGAGCTGCCTGGAAGCAAAGCATAAGTTGTCAGGATACAACTGACGGCTGGGGAGGGACTATTTACTATTTTGGGGAGGGACTATTGACAAGGTCTTGCAATGACAGGACAAGGCACAATGGGTTTGAACTGGCAGAGGGGAGATCGAAACTGGTTGTTAGGAGGAAATTCTTTCCAGTGAGGGTGGTGAGGCACTGACACAGGTTGCCCAGGGAGGTTGTGGCTGCTCCCTCTCTGGAGGTGTTCAAGGCCAGGTTGGACAAGGCCTTGAGTGACCTGTACTAGTGGGAGGTGTCCCTGCCTATGGCAGGGGCTTGGAACTAGCTGATCCTTGAGGTCCCTTCCAACCTTACCATTCTGTGATTGTATGATACAAAAATATCCCTGTTGTGTATTTTGAAATGAAAACTGCCACATTACATGACTGTACATTACTGTTCATTATAAATGACAGCTGTCTGTTACTCAACAGTGCAGCACGCTCTGGTTCTGACTGACCAGAGACCTCCAGGAGGTCTTGAACCAGACATGAGACATAAGGATGGATTTTACTCTCTGAGAAGAAGTGAGGCTCTTACCATTATTTTATCATAGTGTTTTGGTATTTAATATACAAGGATTTGACAAAGTACTACTGTATAATCTTCTAACAATACCCATTTTGTCCCATAAAATTATTATATCCAGTCTTAAAATGTTAAATATGTCACTATTAGAGTAGAGTATCATAAAATTCAGTTTATAATATTAAAACTCAGAAATGACACCATGTTATCAATCACAATGCCTGGTAATATTCAACTTTCTTCATTTTTCTTTAATTTTGCATTTTAGTATAACAAATTGAGTTTAAAGCCACAGTCTCCAGTTCAAGGTCTCTTGGCGGTGAATGGCAGCAAAGTTACCAGCAAAGTGATAAGAAAACAAATCACACTGAAATCTAATATTTAATAACATTTCAGACAGATTAGAGAGATTTAAGACCCTGTGCTGTAATCAGCATTGGATCAGGGCAGCTATGCTAGTAATTGCAGAGGGAAATGCTCTCATCTCCTTGAAATAAATGCAGATCATCAGTGGAAGACTGGAAATACACTGAACAGCTACTATCACACTGGCAGTTCTTTCTGCTAGGATCTTTAAAACTCTGGGTTGTGCTCTCCCTGTAAACTCTTTGTTACATTCTTAATTTTTCACAGAATTAACCAGGTTGGAAAAGATCATCGAGTCCAACCTATCACCTAACACTTTCTAATTAACTATACCGTGGCACTAAATGCTTCACCCAGTCCTGATGGTGTTTAAAAGGTCCACCACCCCCCGGGGCAGCCCATTCCAATGCCAATCTCTCTTTCTGTGAAGAACTTCTTCCTAAATGCCAGCCTAAAAACTTGCTCTGGCCCAGCTTGAGGCTGTGTCCTCTTGTTCTGTGCCTGGGAGAAAAGACCAACCCTCACCTAGCTACAACCACCCTTCAGGTAGTTGTAAAGAGCAATAAAGTCTCCACTGAGCCTCCTCTTCTCCAGGCTGAACAACCTGAGGAAATGATACATTCCCCAGTCCCTATCCCATCCCCTCTCCAGTGGGTGCTGGTTTTGCACATCTTTCATTTGGACTTTTACATTCCTTGTGCAAATGTACAGAAAACTTCCCTAAAAATTAAAATTTAACCCCCCCAAAAGGCCTTAAAATGCTGTGAGGCATTTCTACTTCTTTTCTTCTTTTTAAGTGTCTCAGTCCTGCATTTTATTTTCAGAATACCAGAATGTAACAAAATTGTATTTTCATTCAGCTCATAAAGGACTAAATCTCTTTTTGAAAATCTGTTCAGCTGACAATGAGCTGATGGCCAAGTTGCACAATAATGCAAAAGGATAGGAAAAAAAAAAAAAAGAAAAAAAAAAAGAAAGGAAAAAAAAAGTTACACTTGAGTTAGCTGAGCTTTCTCTGCACGTAATGTACATATCAATTACTTAGTGATGCATTATACAGTATAATCTAATTCAGCATGTCAAACTTTTCAACCCAATTTATAAATTCAGCTGCATCAGCCTCTGCATCATTTACACCAAGTCATTTTTAGCTTCTCTAGAAATCAGTTCCTATGGAAAAAAAAAAAAAAAAAAAAAAAGGGATAAATTTTNCCAGGGGTCCAAAATAGAAAAGAAAAAAAAAAAAAAAAAAAAAAAAGGGCTAGATTTATTGTATGTGTTATACTCTGGGACCTAGTTTGCTCAGTGAGGCAAATGAATGCAGCGAGTTTCACACAGCAGAACGAGATACTTTGTATTGTATTTTGTATGCTGAGCCTTTCCCTTCTTTTCTTTCTCCCTCTTTCTTTCTCTCTTTTTTTTTTTTTTTTCTTCCCCACTCCAATAGAGCTATCCAGTCTTGAATATGTCAGTGTGCCTTGAATGTGCAGTCACATTCTGAGGTATGTCTTTGAACTCTTCAATGGTGCTTTGCATTTCTTTGAGACCTTTTATGGGAAGGAAATAGAGAAACGTGGACTAAAATGCTGTGCAGTTGTCTCATTATTTCTCTTCCATGGCAAAAAAAAAAAAAAAAAAAAAAAAAAAAAAAGGAGTTTTTGTTAGACAGGGACACCTCAGCTATACAGGATATTCAGCAGCTTCTGTGCCTGGTTCCATACTGATACTTGCAGACAGCATGGGGCATGGCATACCAATTTAGATGGCCCATGCAATAGTTCTGTATCAGCTCTGAACAAAGAAATTATCATCTCCAGCTAGCAATAATTTAGACAAAAGGAGGAATTGATTTTCACCATAGATCTCATTCCTGGACATTGTTTAGAATTTAATTTCTAAAATAAAATGAAACGAAACAAACCAAACAACAAACCAAACCCAAAACCTAGAGAAAGACAAAGACTAATTGCCAGTAATCAGAGGATAATAAAGTGTGACCAGAAGAATTAGAAGCTTCCCTGAAGCTCTAATGAAGCCAGTAGGAAATATATCTGCAGAAGGATGGTAGAATGGGAGCTGTAAATAGATGCTCCCCTTTAGGCCAGGGTTCTGTCACCTGTCCTCAGTGAAAGAAACATTTTGGTTTTTAATTGTTCATGAGCAGCAGGCAGTTGAATGTGGTGCCACAGCTTGGCATTGGGTGAGTTTCACCTGGAAAAGCTTTTGTGCCACAACACTTGGTATGCAGAGCTTAGGGTACAGTCAACTGCCCTCCTACTACAGGGATGCTCTGTGTGAGTGTCACCAGCCAGAGAGATATAAATTAAAGACACTTAAGGAGAAATTTCATGAAGGATTTCTCTGGCCCATAAAAAAGGAAGCCAATAAAAATTCGGTACAGAGGAGTACTCATTGATTGTACTAATGTATTTTATGAGGTTTCTTTAAATTTACAGTTTGACAGATTTCATTTCTACATATGTTAGGCATGAAGAGGAAAGTGGGCAGTCTGAGACAGTTTTTCTAGAACTGAGGCAATTTTTTCCCTCCTAATGGCAAATGCATCTTTTGCTCAGTGTCTGTATGTATTTTCACAGTCTCACAGTATCACCAAGGTTGGAAGAGACTTCAAAGATCATCAAGTCCAACCCATTACCACAGCCCTCAAGACCAGACCATGGCACCAAGTGCCACATCCAAACCTGCCTTGAACACCTCCAGGGACGGTGACTCCACCACCTCCCTGGGCAGCCCATTCCAGCAGTCAATGACTCTCTCAGTCAAGAACTTTCTCCTCACCTCGAGTCTAAACTTCCCCTGGTGCAGCTTGAGACTGTGTCCTCTTGTTCTGGTGCTGGTTGCCTGAGAGATGAAGGTAACCTCCCCCTGGCTACAACCACCCTTCAGGTAGCTGTAGACAGCAAGAAGGTCTCCCCTGAGCCTCCTCTTCTCCAGGCTAACCAACCCCAGCTCCCTCAGCCTCTCTCCATAGGGCTGTGCTCGAGGCCTCTCCCCAGCCTCGTTGCCCTTCTCTGGACACGCTCAAGCACCTCAATGTCCTTCTTAAATTGAGGGGCCCAGAACTGGACACAGGACTCAAGGTGTGGCCTAAGCAGTGCAGAGTCCAGGGGGAGTATGACCTCCCCGCTCCTGCTGGCCACGCTATTCCTGATGCAATAGGATACATTTTTTAAGTGGTAGGGAGTATGGAGTTACTCTCTCAGTTAATTCTCTGCTCTAACACCCGTGAAGTGTAATGCATTAAACAAGTTTAATTTTTAAAAGCTGCTTTGCACACACTCTTTTAACAGAGGCACTCCACAAGCAGATATCTTTTTATCCTGTACATGGGGCACAGGGTCTGACAGAGATTGCTGTGTAACCCGGGGTAAAGTATTGGCGCAAAACACAAGACTGTGTATGTGGGATTTCATCCAGAGCAGTCAGCCAAAAGAAATAGTGAACCACCACTAAATCATCCTAATGAGTTAAGTATTGTGTGTGGCTTTGTTATTTTAAGCAAATGCACTCGTGTTTGTTTCTGGAACTATGAGGGATCAGTCAAGCAAACGTTTCTGTGGAAGGGAAAAAAAATAAATATATATGTTCATAAAAATGACAGCACCTTACATTCTTGGTGGCAAAGCATTTACAATAATTGTTCCAAAAAAACTAAACATTTTCTTGGAAAACTCATTTAAGTCAAGAATTGGCCATATAGGGTGTCCACTGTGTAAAATAATAAACTTCCTTCTTTCTTCTTCTGTTTTACCCTAAGCACACAGCCACCTTTATCAAATCCATATGTTACATGGAGCTGGGCATTTGCTTTTGGAAAAAAAAAAAAAGAAACAACCAACAGCCAAACAATCCAAACTTACAATGAATTTGACTTGCAGGCCTAAGCTAAAAACATTCAACTGTTTTCTAGTTTAAATTGGAGGTGAAGGAGGTGGGGAGAGGATGAAGTAAGCAAGACATAGTACTTCTCAGCCTAGCTTCAGTGTTGGATTGCCAAAACAGAGGCTTTCAGCTGGGACAAACAGAACTGCCTCAGCACTTCCACTCTTGGGTTTTCTGTGGATGCAGGGATTAAGTAACTGCTACAATTCATACGTGAATGGTTTCATAGAATCATAGAATTGTCACAGCTGGAAAGCTGGAAGGGACCCCAAGGATCATCAAGCTCCAACACCCCTGCCATGGGCAGGGACGCCTCACAGTAGATCAGGTTGTTCAGAGCCCCATCCAGCCTGCACTTAAACATTTCCAAGGATGGAGCTTCTACCACCTCCCTGGACAACCTGTTCCAGTGTCTCACCACTCTAATGGTGAAGAACTTCTTCCTAACAGCCGATCTGAATCCGCTCACTTCTAGTTTTGCTCCATTCCCTTTAGTCCCATCACTACTTGACATCCTAAAAAGTCCCTCCCCAGCTTTCTTGTAGGTCCCCTTAAAATAATTGGAAGACCACAATAAAGTCTCCTTGCTTTCCCTCCCATCTTCCAGACAGCTTGGCTGGGAGGTTTGGAAACATCTGCTGCTCTCTTTTCCCATTCCCACCTCCTGGTCATCCAGATTGTGATGGGTATAATAATGGGAAAACAAAAGGGGTAATTCCTGAGTATTATCACCACTTGCTGTTGAACAGGAGCTGGAAGTTTTCCTTTGTATGCTTTGCCCTAGCTCTTGTGGGTAGTGAAACAAGAAGGCATAAACACAGAGTTTGTGGTGGAGAACTCTGGTAGGCAACACATTGTCAAAATGACTCTAGTCGGTAGGAGACTTCCAGGCGAGGACCATTTGACATGCAGCTTATGGCAGTGTGTGGCACAACAAAATCAACTTCATTATATCTTTTGGTATCTCCCAAATCTTAGCTCACTGAGAGGGAGAATTCCTTACTGCTATAAGTTAGTGCAGGCACATTTGTGACTCGGTAGCCCAGAGAGTTCTCCTGTGAGCCATGTGTGGCTGAAGTCCTTCAAGCTGGGATCATCTCTCTGTTTTGAAATGCCACCCACAATCTCAACAGTTTGTTGAGGATCATCCTTCTGGAAAAGCCTTCAGATGCTCATTTATGGCAGCATGTGAGACTTGCAGGAACAGAGGATAGGGATCCTTCCTCCTGCAGGCTACAACAGTTTTTTTGGCTTTACCAGAAAGCCTTGGTCCCAGCAGCTCTGGTCTGCTGCCGTAGTATGCAAATATATTGTTCTGGGTGGCCTTACTGAATTCACAACTGTCCCTTCCAAAAAAAAAAAAAAAAAAACAACCCAACCCAGTCACCTTCACAGAATCATAGAATCACAGAGCTTTAGAGGTTGGAAGGCACCTCCAGAGATCAAGTCCAACCTCCCTGGCAAAGCAGGATCCCTCAGGGTTCACGCAGGAACACATCCAGGTGGGTTTTGAAAGTCTCCAGAGAAGGAGACTCCACAACCTCTTTGAGCAGCCTGTTCCAGTGCTCTATCACCCTCACTGTTGAGAAGTTTCTCCTTATGTTGAGCTGAAACCTTCTATGTTCCAATCTGTAGCTGTTGCTCCTATTGCTTATTGCTGCTGACCACTGACAAGAGCTTGGCCCCAGGCACTTGACACCCACCCCTCAGGTATTTATACACTTTGACCAGATCTCCTCTCAGTCTTTTCCAGACTGAACAACCCCAGGTCACTCAGTCTCCATTCGTAGGGGAGGTGCTTTAAAAGTATTTTAAAAGATACTTCACTGAGCAGCACCTACAACTAAAATGGTAGAAGTGATTTTTCACCCTCTGATACAGCAAGACCAAGCCAAATAAAGAACTGCTTTTTGCTTTACCTTATACATCCTCTGTATTTAAAGATTAAAACAAAACAAAACCCTGACATCATTCCATTTATGAGATTTTTTTTTTTTTACATAATCCTTTCAGCCTTCTGAGATAAAATATATTTCATCTAAATGTCTTATTGGTGTATTTTTTCAGCTGAAGCCAAAAACAAAGACCTGTTTTAGCGTAGATGAGCAAGAGGCCTATAAACACATCATGTGGTTTCAGCTTTATCATTATAGGGTAAGGCACAGTGTGTCCATTACCAACAGCTGGAAAATGAGACAATGATTGAATGTGGCATTTGTGTTTCTTATGGATGCTTTGCTGGGAAAGTTCAGAGAGGTGGAGACACTTGTGACAGAGGCAGCCTAACAGGGATTTTTCACTTCGGGTCACATGATAGTTTTAAAACAGTTCTGCAGGGAGATGTCAGAGGTGAGCTGAACAGCTCGTGCCAGAATCAATGCACAGAAGTTGTTCAGGTCCCAGTTCTGTTGTACAGTGTGTGTGCATGCCTACAAATTACAAATGCAGCTATCTAGGAATTATGCCTTTGCTCCACATCCCCTACTTTATCTCCGCTGCAGGGTTTGCCTTGAAGTGAGGTCAGTAGATGTTTACATAGCTACTGCAACCTCTTTGCAGGAGGAGACAGCAGAGTCCTAGCTGGATATAGGAGGTTTAGGAGATGATGATTTCCTCTCCCCTATGCCCATTTCCCCCCCCTTATGCTAGAGCCTGCTTTATTGAGCATCATCACTATCAGCCGTCTGCTGAGTAGGAAATTTCTACATGCCTTTTTTCAGGCAGAAGCACCCATGCTGCCTATGTACTGGACTGACCAAAAGCCCTGTGGCTACCATGAGCCTGGGGTCATCATCCCAACAGGCAGATTAGTCATTGCTTGCTGTAGCACTGATAAATCCACCTGCACCCTAGTGGGTTTATTGAGAGGGCAAAAAAGTTACAGAATCACAAAATGGTAGGGGTTGGAAGGGACTTCTGGAGATCATCTAGTCCAAGTTAAAGCATCTTCACCTAAGGCAGGCTGTACAGGATTGTCTCCAGGAAAGGAGACTCCACAACCTCTCTAGGCAGCTTCTTGCAGTGCTCTGTAACCCTTACAGGAAAGAAGTTTTTCCTCATGTTCAGGCACAACTCTCTGTGGTATAGTTTGTGCCTGTCGCCAGGCACCACTGAAAAGAGTCTGGTACCAGCCTCTGGAAATCTACTCTTTAGATGCTTGTAAGCATTGATTAAGATCCCCTCTGAGTCTTCTCCAGGCTTAACAGACCCTAGTCTCTCAGCCTTTCCTTGTAAGAGAGATGTTCCAGTCCCCTCGTCATCTTTGTAGCCTCCACTGGATTCTCTCCAGCAGTTCCACGCCTGTCTTGCACTGGAGAACCCAGAACTGGACACAATGCTCCAAGTGTGGCCTCACAAGTTCAGAGTAGAAGGGTAGGAGAGCCTCTCTTGACCTTATGTGTCACGCTCCTCTTAATGCATCTCAGGGTACCATTGGCCTTCTTGCTCACAAGGCTACATTGATCGCTCATGGTTAACTTACTGTCAAGACATGGCAGCTCAGATGGAAGGCAGGAAATGCTTGTGTAGGCCAGGAAAATACCACAGAGGCTGTAGCTCAAGTCTTCAGCCTCCTTACTCAAATGCCTTCTTTACTGTTAGTGTTTTAAGTGAAATCTAACTCCAAGTTTTGTGGCAGGGACCCATTGTGTTATTTGACTGTCGGTCCCTAAGTAAATTTGCAGTACAGTTTTCGATTCTAAAATGTTAACAACATTTGTAGCATTGCCACAACAGCTACAGACCCCAGCTACTAACAGGGCCCTACTGTGCCACTCATTTTACAAGTCTGGAATAAAAGACAGCCTTTGTCTCTGAGATGCTGAAGTTGAGAGAGATGTGTCTGAGTGCTGAACGTACACACAGAGAAACTCAGTGATTTACCTGAAGTCTTAATGGCCAGCCAGTGGGAAAGCCAGGGATAAAAAACATGTTCCCTGAGCCCTGGTTATGCTATGCTCATTTGATCACTTCATTTTTCAATAAATCTGGTGTTTAAAGTGCTGTTTATGATTATTGTTCCAAGGGAAGCTGGCAAGGTGAATGCACAAGCACCTAAGACAGAAGAGAGTTATAGCTGAAGGTGCCGTAGTGCACAGACTCCACAAGCAGGGACAGGGGTGGCAAACTTATGAAGAACTGTGGTGTAATAAACTGAGTGAACCTGTGAAAAGGTTCTGTCCCACGCATGAAGATTCTTTTGTCATGGGGGGATGACTGATGATGCTAATGCTTGTTAATGCCATTTCTGTTAGAATAGTGTGATTTGACTGTATTTCCAAATTCCAGCAACACAACACCACAACCCCCCACCCCCTGTCTTGATCCTGTATTGCAAATGAGTGATGTTTCTGCACTACTGAAATTCTAAAAGTGCTTGACTGGGTGCATCTTGCCACCATCTGCAAAGGCAAGAACTCAGTAGTGTTCTTCCACTTTCTAGTAAAATCTCATGATATGGATCCCAGCAGACACCATTAAACCAAACTTGGTACAGCCTTGGCTACTTCTGTGAGTACACAAAAAAAAAAAAAAAATAAGAAACAGGCATAAAGAAGCAGGAGCAGTTGGTTCATGTAATCTGAACCTTTTAATTGCACCAGCATCCACCTCCACCTTGTGCTCAATTATGAGTCCATTTTGAAAAGGCAGTTCGTCTTTAATGGGTTAACTGATGCCACCTTAATAGAGGAGCTATAACATGACAAACAAATATAGTTTAATGCACCCTACTTTGAATGCAAAGTTCATATGTATTCCAGACAAAAGGCCAAACAAATTTACAACACTTCATGCATTTCTATAGCCCAGCATTTTTTACTGAAGGATATGTAAATCCTGCACTAATCAGAGGTTCTGGGATTCCAAATGCCACTAAAGGTTATGACCTGAAGCCCTGCTAATAGATGACTGAGGGCGTAGACTAAGTAGTTCTGAATGACAGCAACCACAGGGTGTTTTGCATGAGAAGTAACCTCTAATAAATGACCTCTGCTTTTTTCCTTTCAAAGCTATGACAGTAATGAATATGAAAGGGGGAGCTTTGTACACACTGGGTGTTATTTACACCTAAACACTGCGAGAGTGGGGATGTATGTGAGGGTTTCAGTTGGGCTGAAAGAGTGTTTTGGCTGCCTGAACAAACACTGCTGCACTTCTGCTGACTTCATTAATAACCTCTTTTTTATACAGTGATACCAAATATCAAGGTCATGTAATTAAAGTAAACATTTCCTCCTTCCTGGGCACATAAGCATCTGTATATCTGTATGTATGTATATATATTTATTGGATGGGTTACAGGCTTTATATGAAATCTCTTGGATGGCTGATAGAAGCATTCACATTTTTGCTGTTTTGTGACCTTTAGTTAGGCAGAACACTGTGTCTTTGGTGGTATGAACAAAACAAAGATATTTTTAATGGCAGGCAGTGGATGATATTTTCACTTGGACTTCTTGCAGCAAAACAGTTCTGAGATTTTTTTTTTCTTAAGTGCAAGCAGGAGCAGAGGTCTGAAAACAATAAACTTTTTTTTTTCTTTTTTTTTTTTTTTTTTCCCCATGGTGGTGATCAATCAGTGAAACTTTTTATATCTTGCTGGAAATCATGATGGGGAGATAGAGCAATTTTTAGCAGACCCTTTTGATTGTGTACCGGCTCCAGGTTGGTCCCAGTTACATGTATTGTTTTGCGTTAATCACTTGCAATGTGTATTTTGCTGCTCTGGGGGTTCTCTTCCAGGTTTAGTGTGTAAGGGAAGACAAGCAGGCAGGACTCTGCATGCTGCTGGGAACTACTGAGCCATGCAGGTCTCCTTCCCTCAGTGGCAGTGTGGGTATTGTGTAGGAACACTGTCATGGCAGAGGAAACCAGTAGTACAGGGTGTACACACCCAGGAAGACTAAGGTTGTGTCAGAGGTCCCTGAGCTAGTGCTGAGGTGCAGATGCATCTACCTGCAACCCAGCACCCTACATCCAGCAGTGCTGAAGGGGGCAGATTAGCCCTCCACTTCCCTCAGCCATCATGGTGACACTGCAGGTACCAGTGTGGGAGCTTGCGTGCTTACACCCCGTCTCAGGCCTTCTTGACAGTACTGCCCAGCAGGCGCATCAAGGCCCTGGCATCTTCAGGATGCTTAGGTGCCATTCTTGCTGCTGAAAAGCTCAGCCCTCCACAGTGCCACCACTGCACACTGCTGTGCACAGGCTGCCTCGAGACATGTCAGGCCTGGCAGCAGGGTGGCTCTGACACTCCACTTGCCCCGAACCCCATTAGCTTCCCTGCTCAAAGCCTGTTTATTTGGGATTCTAGCATGTGAGCACACAGCACGTGGCCTGTGGAAAAAAAAAAATCTTCCATAGCTTAATACACTTCCTACCCCAGGAATCTTTTACCTGATGTTCAGCACAAGTGCTTTGCTTTTCTTAATATTATCCAAATATTTTTTCATTAGTTAATTTTTAATACAGGTGTTTTATGGGTAGATGATGGTTATGTTTGTTCAGGTATGACTGCCATTTTGTTAGGTGGCAATTTTGCCTGAGTGAGACAGCCAAAGCTGGGCTTTAAAATGCATTCCTCATAAAAAATTAAAGAGCTATTCTTTATTTACATATTTACACAACACTCAATCCATCGTGTAAAGCTTTCTCTGCCTTAAACCCAAATCTCCAGGGTGTACTCTGTGCCTGGGGAAATTGGATGGCTCAGAGAAATGATAAAGAGGTATCTGTCCATCCACCTATCCGTAATTTTTTATACCATACTCATTATCATGTTCTCTGAGCTCCCATTACATGGATGGAGCCTTTCCTGTTTTGGTACAGAGCTGGTCAGCAGAAACAGCAAGGCCACCATTATTTTCTGAAGAGCACAGGCCTGCAGAAGGACTGGTTGCTAACTCTGCAGTGGCCATTTGGCAGCAGCCAGCTTGTACAGAACACAAATTTCTTTTACTTGCTACCTAGGAAGTCTGGTTTGGCTTCTGGAAGACGCATCTCAAATGGACTATGTGCAGAGAGTTAGCCTTGGGTATCAACACTGCTGCTCCCACATTCGCTTCACATCAACTTGAGAGAAAGTCTTCCTCTTCCCTGCCTCCCTGACAGCTGCTTACCAGGAGAGAGACTTCAGCTCTGAAAAAGCATCAGAAGATCTGGCAACTTCAACTTGGATAGACTGTCCAAGGGATTCTTCAAGTTAATAGAAATAGCTGCATTTCTCATCCTCTTGCATGTAACTCTTTGGCCACTTTCAGGCCATGTCATCACACATTTGTCTCATTCTTACCCTGGGGTCCACCTGTTTCTTTGCAGAATTCACTTATTGTCTTTTGACTGGTGCTTCAATTTCAAGCTTTGGCAGCTTTTTATTAGCTTGTATTCAGGGCCAGCCATAGTGGGGGCCATATCCTTCACCTGTAGACATTTAGTAGGCAAAGATGAGTTAACAGTGATCATTATTAAGAATAAAGTAACATCACCACTCCACAGCTGACTTTGCTATAGTTGCTATTGTCAGTTGTTGTATCAATGCTGTTAGCCACCCTGTTGCCAGTCATTGTACCAGTGGTATTTAGCCATCCTGTTGCCCATTTGTTTTAATCTTTTTTTCCTTCTGTGTTGGGACAATGTTACAAATTATGCAAAATTAAAAATAAATCTTAATTTTGATATCCAGGCAGAGATTGTTAATAACTATGAAAATTGTTTATTAACATTAAATCTCTCCAGAAAACTCATTTACAGGGTTTGAAATGCACAGTTTGGATACTTACACACACAGGCAACAGGCAAAACTGGAACACTTTAAGAGGTAACCAGCAAGTGCAAACATCATACTGGAAGAGAAGGTTCTTGCAGTCAATATATCACTTGTGATTCATTATCCTGCTTATCCAACAGATGGACACAGGAAGCTCTTTTCTGCTTATGGCAGAAGGCAAGTAGTGAATTACAAGAGGCTTTAAGTATTTACTCACAAAATATTATCCAAAACACATGGAGGGGCTGCTATCAGTGGTCTCAAAGCCATTAGAGGCTTTGGAGTTTCCCCAGGCTCTCTTCTCAGGCAGCTGGAGTCTGGCACAGTCTCTGACCTGCCTCCTCTTGACTCCCCATTCAGCAGCAGCCTTGCAGAGGGGCAGGCAGGATGCAATGCCATGCGCAGGCTTGGCACAATGTCACCCTGGCTGTGCAAGCTGAGTGCCTGAAGGCATTTAGAGCCTGTGCCTGGTAAACTTGAGGCAGTGGAGTTCCAGGCAGTTCAGGATGCAGTGAGGCAGCAGAGCACACTGTGCTACCTGCTCATTCCTTTTTATCGATACAGCCTGAGACAAATGGGCCTTTGGACATAGATTTGCCAATCAGGATGGCACTTTGCCAAGCCTGACCATACCAGCTGAAGCCAGGGCTTTCAGTTTCCTTTCCTGAGGTTGCTTCCCCCAACACAGAAGGAGGGGGAGTAGGGGAACAAGTCTAGGCAAG
>VWZE01008843.1:106090-151851 GCA_013396675.1 Eubucco bourcierii
ATTCAGCAGCAGCCTTGCAGAGGGGCAGGCAGGATGCAATGCCATGCGCAGGCTTGGCACAATGTCACCCTGGCTGTGCAAGCTGAGTGCCTGAAGGCATTTAGAGCCTGTGCCTGGTAAACTTGAGGCAGTGGAGTTCCAGGCAGTTCAGGATGCAGTGAGGCAGCAGAGCACACTGTGCTACCTGCTCATTCCTTTTTATCGATACAGCCTGAGACAAATGGGCCTTTGGACATAGATTTGCCAATCAGGATGGCACTTTGCCAAGCCTGACCATACCAGCTGAAGCCAGGGCTTTCAGTTTCCTTTCCTGAGGTTGCTTCCCCCAACACAGAAGGAGGGGGAGTAGGGGAACAAGTCTAGGCAAGTCACAGTCCTTAGACTCAGTGGCTTCAGGTTCTTTGTCCTCTTTCCTGCAGCTGGTTCTCCCCAAAACAGAAGGAGGGAGAGCAGGAAAACATGTCTGGGCAAGCCAGGACATGGATAAGCCTATTTTGGCCCACTTAGGCCTACCATGACAGAGAAGAAGTCTCAAATCCATTTTTGTTTGCCTACCAGCTCTGTCAGACACCCAGCAATAGCCTGGAGTCACCTGTGCTCCCAGGAATGTTGCTGAGGGAGGTAGCAGCATGACCTGGGCATAGTGATGAGATCTGGCCTCCAGGATCTATAGGGTAGGTAGATGCTCCAAACAAATACCTTCTTCTCCTTCCCTCATTCCTGTGTTATGCAGCAGCAGAGCAGCAGGGAGAGGTAAAGGGCAGAGAAGTCTATCCCAAATCACCTCCCTGAGAACAAGCATAGAGCCTAAATCTCTGACTTACCCCTTCTCTACTGCAGCCACCCCCCTCAGTCAACCATCCTCCTCGTTCTAGCTTGGCTCAGACATGCTGTAATTCTCACAGTAGAACTCACAGATTTAATTTAGATATAAATGCAGGCTTCATCAGTAGAAGTGGCAGCCAGCATTCAGTCCATGAAATGTATCCAGGACTAAAAGTGGAGAAAGATTGTGGTTTTGAAATAACTGTAGGGGGAAATACTATAAATGGCAAATGAAGAGCTGCACCACCCCTCAGGCCAAACTCTGTCAGGGATTCATGGATCACCTGTATCTAAAATTAGAAGGTTTTGATTCAGGATTTCCTGTTCTTCACTTACAGAAATCTTCTGGCACAACTACAGGTCAACTGAATAGAGCCAGGACAGAACTCAAAATGGGATGATTAGTTTAAATTGAAATGATTTGTGGAAGTGTTTCAAGTTTGACAGGTTTGTAGTGGAAGCCTGTCCTTTATTTCTGGTCAGCTGCTGGGACCCTGGGCTTCTGGCCACAATTTACCTATCCATTTAAAGCTGGAGTCCTTTACAACTTTGCAAGAGCTTATTTTAGGAGTGATGACTGACTGGTGCTCCAAAAAAAGAGGCTGTACTTTGAACTTTTTATTTTCTTTTTATTTCCAATGGTTGTGTTATGGAGACAACAAAAATTAATTTTCTAGTGAAGTGCTCTAGAAGTGCCTTTTATTCTAAGATTACAGACCAGATTTTCAGCTCTTTTTGACTAGCCTAACTCAATTGATACTTTTGATTTATGCCAGCCTAAGGAAGAAATTGGGCAATTTAAATTTTAACTTCCTCTCCTAGGAACAATCCTTTCATTCCTGAAATCTGCAGACGAAGAATGAAACCCTAAAAACCTGCTCAACCTGGCCATGGCTTGACTTGCAGCAGCAGTCTTGCAGAGTGTGGTTAAAGAGGTGATTAAAAGTTTTACTGCCCGTTTTATCATCTCAGTTTTTACAGGAAGGAGAGCTGTCACTGTTTTAGGTTTATTTTACCTATGTCTATTCCTTTTGTTTCATTGTCTTTACAGGTCTCACCCCCATTTTGTGCTGCTTAGTTTCTGCCCTTTTCAACTCCTCACGGGTGAGTGGGGAAGGCAGAGAAGTTTGGCCTACAAATTGGGCAGGGAGGGATCATGAAAACTGAGTTTCTGTGCCAATCTCTTCCTCCCCCCAGAAGGAATAAAAACATTAAATGATTTTTTTTTTTTTCCTCTGCTTCTATGGTGACTGTGACTTACAGCTACACTAGGCCATTATTGCTTACACAATCAAGCTGTACAACAATATTCCTGATTAACTGTGTGTATGTTAATGACCATAAAATTCAAGCAAAGGGATGGTCAACGAATGAGGTACAGGTGAGGAAAGCACAATGAAGGTTTACAGTTCTGGAGCCCCCAGCACATGAAGGACAATCAAATGTTGGAGCAGGTCCAGAGGAGGCCACAAAGATGATCAGAGGGCTGGAGCAGCTCTCCTATGAGGACAGGCTGAGAGAGTTGGGGCTCTGCAGCCTGGAGAAGAGAAGGCTTCCAGGAGACCTTAGAGTAGCCTTCCAATATCTGAAGGGGGCCTACAGGAAGGCTGGGGAGGGGCTACTGACAAGGGCTTGCAATGACAGGACAAAGGACAATGCGTTTGAACTGGCAGAGGGGAGATTGAAACTGGATGGTAGGAGGAAGTTCTTTCTAGTGAGGGTGGTGAGGCACTGGAACAGGCTGCCCAGGGAGGTTGTGGCTGCTCTCTGCCTGGAGGTGTTCAAGGCCAAGTTGGACGAGGCCTTGAGTGACCTGTACTAGTGGGAAGTGTCCCTACATATGACAGGGGGTTGGAACTGGATGAGCTTTGAGGTCCCTTCCAACCTTACCATTCCATGACTCAACAAAGCAGCAGCTAAACATAGAGGAGCTCAGCCCACATGAGGAGGCCCAGCCAGCACCCATAGTGACATCAAATACAACATCAAATTAGCCATCAGTTGCCTACCCTGAATAACCAGGGGGCCACCAGGCCCCCCGGCCTTTAGATCACCTCCACCATTCACCCAGTGTGCACCATGGGGACTCACCTGCGGTGTCAGGAGGAGGATCCCTCTGCCCAGTTGGGCAAGCTTGGGGCTGCTGCCTTTCCTGGGGCTGATTATAAAGGGGAGTGGGCAGGGAGGGCAAAGTGCTGACACCTGTGGTGGGAGGAGACTCCAACAGCACCCAGGTGCTCTGGGTTTGGGGGATGAAAGGGGGAAGGAAAAAAAAAAATGTGGTGTGGGGTGAGAAAGGGGAGGTGGTGCTGAAAGGGGGAGGATGGAGAGGGAAAGGATGGAGAGGATGCCCAGGGAGGTTGTGGCTGCTCCCTCCCTGGAGGTGTTCAAGGCCAGGATGAGGCCTTGAGTGAGCTGTACTAGTGGGAGGTGTCCCTGCCTATGGCAGGGGGTTGGAACTAGCTGATCTTTGAGGTCACTTCCAACTTTACCATTCTATGATTCTATGATTCTGTGATCTGCCATTTGGTAATGGGGGCAATGGTACAAGAGAAGACAGAAGAGGGGAAGGTAGAAAGTAGAGAGATGAGGAGATAACATTTTAAGAGGCACCTTTGGGGTGCTGTAAGTTGCTTTGGTAGTTCTGAAAATCTCAGTAAACAAATCCCTGTTCCATTAGATGCTTAAATTATTTCAAAGCTCCATTTATCACAGTTTTTAACTCTGATTAAAACATAGGAATAACCATACTTGGACTTAGAGGCTATTCAAAAGTTGTTGAAGTGCTCATTTTGGGGAGCAAGTGAGGTTGATGTGTTTTCCAGGTGTCATGGAAATTCAGACCTCTTGCAATTTAAAAAAACTCAGCTAAATACTGAAAATACTGTTCTGGGAATATTCATTCCAATTTATTAAAGAATTAGGGTCCAGCTGTGCTTACTTTCCACAATGGTTTGCTTTTGGGACATTTTTCATTTGCTTTTCCAGCAGTTTCTGTATCAGAAACATTGTTTTAAATGTCACAGTTGTCAAATCAATGAACTAAAACAGTATCACATGGCTTAATTTGAACAAGTAATGCATTTGGAATTTCAGATTTGGAATAACAGGCTTCCTGATCTGTTCACTGTCCTTCAGCAGTTGGAAACAGAGAAATTGGAGTAAGGTTAGGCTATGTCTTGTCCCACAGGGCTGCACAGGAGGAGGAGGGGAGGGCATTTGCTAATGTATTTAACCTGGAAGTGCCTATCTGTAATGGAAGCTCAAATCCCAGGCAAAAAAAAAATCACTGTTTTGTCCATATGTAAGTTTCAATGGACTTTGATTCCACTGTAATGAGGTCTCTATTACTGCCTACTGAAAAAAAAAAACCAAACCCAAACTAAAGCAAGAACCAAACAAACAAATCTCCAAAATCAAACCAAACAAACCCCCAACATGCAAACAACCCCTCCCAAAGCAAAACAAACCACCAACAATACAAACAAACAAAAAAAACCCAGGAAAAAGTCTCACTGATGTCAAGAGGAGTAAGGTCCTTCTGCTTTAGGCTCAGAACCTGCCATCACTGTAGAAAAACCCTTTACCTGACACATGGTATATTTCTGTAGGATACCAGGAAATACCTTAATATGAATATCCAAAATCAGAGGCGCCCATAACCATGTCTGCATCTGAAATCTAGTTAACCAGAGTGGAGCTGTAAGTGAGGGTCATGGATAGTTCTTCTTTCTCTGAATTTTTGCCCCTAATCCAGCAGCTTGATGTCCTCAGCCTTTCTTCTCCCTTATTTTTTTTTCTTTTCTTCACAATCATTCTACCTCTCAACATTTAGGTGTTAGTGTAGCCCCTAAGAGTACCACCGAACTTTGCAGAGCACCAAAACCTATCAAGTCTCTCTCTAAGCTGCTTTCTTCTCCTTGCTGAGAATGGCATTTCAGGGTTACACCAACCAGGGGGAGCTTAGGGCATAATGAAATATGTGAGGGTAAGTCTGTTGGGATGCATTCAAAAAGGAATTTTACTTCAGGTTTTTCTTCTGTGCTGTGGAGTATGGATTAAACAGACAAAATATATCAATGTCTGGAAAATCAAACCACTGCCTAGGATATGTTTCCCAGTTAATTTAAAGAATTATCTTTACCTACCCTTGTGGTTTAACCTTTACTACATAAGGGAAATATCAGCAAAGAACTTGGCTAGTTTCATCTGAAATGCCTACTTTGTAGCCTCACTATTTTTTTTCTTTTTCTTTTCTTTCTCTTTCTTTTTTTTCCTTTTCCTTTTCCTTTTCTTTTTCTTTTTCCTTTTTATTTTTATTTATATTTTTCTTTTGTTCTTTTTCTTTTTCTTTCTCCTTTTCTTTCTCTTTTTATTTTTTCTTTTTCTTCCTCTTTTTCTTTCTCCTTTTCTTTTTCTTTTTCTTTTTCTTTCTCTCTTTCTTTTTCTTCTTTTTCTTTTTCTTTCTCCCTTTTTCTTTTTCTTTCTCTCTTTTTCTTTCTCTCTTTTTCTTCTTATTTTTCTTTTTCTTCTTATTTTTCTTTTTCTTCTTATTTTTCTTTTTCTTTCTCTCTTTTTCTTTTTCCTCCCTCCTTCTCCTAGTGAATGTCAAACTCTTGTCCCTCTAAAGAATAAAATAGTAATCTGCTGTGTAGGTTTGTGTTTTGAGAAGAACAATTTTAAAAGAATGGTTTAGATTAAGATGATCAGGAGCAAGACATGCAAAAGAGTACAGAAATGGCTTAAAACAAGCAAAGATTTGGATTTATTTTACTTATCTGCTGGCATCATTAACTTCATTGTTAATGTTTTCAAGGTTTAGCTTGCAGTCAATACAGTGAGAAATTCATGTCCAAACCCCAAATCAAGGTGACTGCTAGACATCCTATCAGTCATCTACAAGTGAAAGTTTAAGAAAAGACAGTGACACAATATGAGTATTGTTTAATCAGGAGATGTTGGTGTTAAGAAGAGATAGTGACACAATGTGGGCATTGTTTAATCATGAGATGTTGGTGGAAAAGACTTCTTTCCTAGAGAGTGTTAGGAGAACACCTTTTGTAGTAGCAGCAGGAGGCATTCCTGCTTCAGTCACAGGTTTCTTTGCCTCACACGAGTCACAGCTCAGGTTCATCCAGTGAAGTATGAAGCCTGTACCCCATGACATGAAAGAAGTTAATATAGCCATTCATCATATCCAACTACCCTCTTACCACTTCACCAAATTTTCCAACTCTTGTCACCTACTTGCCCTACTGTAGTTATTTATTTATCATCATTACTCCCTTAGCAGAAACAATGTACATTCAGGCTGCTATAGCACTACTGTAGAAAGTCTTTTCTGAGTAGAAGTGTTGAGGAGTGTTGATTTGTGCCATGACTTTGTCATGGTGATATAGCTCTACTAAACATGAGTTGGGAGCTACTCAAGACTTCACTCACCTGACAAGAGAAGCAATTGAAGTACCAGAAAGTGGTTTTGATACATGTTTCAATGACAAGGCAGCCTTTTTGAGGTATCCAACTCCTGAATTTTGTCATTGACAGGGAGAAAATGTCCTTTATTTGAGTCACATTTAGATTCTGACTTAAATGTGTAAACTCAAAATCATGCCTAAGTGGCAATCCAGCCAAAACTGGCTTTTCCTGCTCCTCACCATGTCTGCAGTTTGAACACAACTGCGATTTACAAAACCATTTCTGCAAACTCTTCTTTTATAACCAACCAGTGCAGTTAAGATCTGAAAAGTGGCTAGTGTTCAGTGAGATGCATTATATATATTTGCTGGCTTTGGAGTTCATTACCTGTTCCAAAATACAAACTGTTTGCCCCTTTACTCTGCTCTCCTCAGACCCCACCTGACCTGTGTGCAGTTCTGGAGCCCTCAGCACAGGAAGGACATGGAAGTGTTGGAGCGGGTCCAGAGGAGGGCCACAAAGACCCTCAGAGGGCTGCAGCAGCTCTCCTATGAGGACAGGCTGAGAGAGTTGGGGCTCTGCAGCCTGGAGAAGAGAAGGCTTCCAGGAGACCTGATAGCAGCCTTCCAGTATCTGAAGTGGGCTATAGAAAGGCTGGGGAGGGACTATTGACAAGGTCTTGCAATGACAGGACAAGGGGCAATGGGTTTGAACTGGCAGACAGCAGATTTAGACTGGATGTTAGGAGGAAGTTGTTTGCAGTGAGGGTGGTGAGACACTGGCACAGGTTGCCCAGGGAGGTTGTGGCTGCTCCCTCCCTGGAGGTGTTCAAGGCCAGGTTGGAGGAGGCCTTGAGTGACCTGTGCTAGTGGGAGGTGTCCCTGCCTATGGCAGTGGGCTGGAACTGGATGATCTTTGAGGTTCCTTCCAATCTTACCATTCTATGATTCTGTGATTCTATGAGATGTTTATAGACCTGGACCTGCTCCAACAATGCAGTGTGCATTCTGAGCCTGTCTCAGGGTAAGAGTCTTGGAAGGATTTTAAATTTCCTAAATATGTCACTAGTGATTAGATCACAATAAGAATCATGGAAAGATCTTAATATGCCTATTATAAATTATTTTGTTTCAAATGAACTGTTATACTTAGTGAGTAAATATGCACCAGTGTCTTAGGGCATATCAGAAATTAAACTATTGAATGTACACACCCTGGGTAAAATTCAAAACATCAAGAAAAAAAACCTGAAAATCTGATCTGACACCATCTTCGTGTTACCCTCTGCTCCCTTTCATGCCAAAGGTTCCAAAGTGTGTGTGATTTAGTGTGGTGCAATACAAGTGCTGCCTTTAATTTGGGATTATGATGGCATATGTTAAAAGACAAAATATCAGCCAGATTGGATTTACACCTTTACCACACTTGAGGTTATGGTTTTAAGTCAAGTCTTAACTATCAATCTGACAAAGGACTGTTTTAGCATGTTTAAGTACTTAAAACAAAATGCTCAGATGAGGGGGAACTGGTAAAACTTTTCTTGACCATAGGCCTAGGACTACATTTACAACCTGATAAATTCTAGGTTGGTTGTACATACTCACAAGGTAAAGGCTGTGGTCAAGAACACTGATTCAATTTCTGTGGCAAGTCCTGGTATATAACCTTTTCTCCACAGTATATAACCTTTTCCCATCCAGTGTTTTTTCTTTTGACACTTGAGGAATACATGGCATTTGAATTTTCAAAGGAAGCTTAAGTCAGTGCAGAGTCAGTGCTGAGTGTTGGTAGCTCTGTGGTCTGAACTGGGATTCAGTAAGTCTCCAGTTGAAGTTAGTGTGCTGGCTTTCACTGATGGAGTAGCTGAGTAAGGTCCCTAATAAGGGGTAAGGTCTTTCTTACACGAAGATGTCTATAGTGTACATTCAGGGTTTACTGCAGAGGTGCTACAGTCAAGGTTCCTTCTTTTGGCATGAGACCCAACTCCAGGCTATCCAAGCTTCTGAATGGTCCTTACTCCATAAAACTTTCTTCAGTTTGGTTTACTAACTCCAACTTTACTTGCCTGCTGAAACTCTCTTCCTACACTTAGATAGGCACCCTTCTCCTTTGATGAGTAGCTAGATGTTTCTTAGCAATTGGACTGAAAAATCAGTGTAAGCCATTTAGCAATGTATCTGCATAGTGACAACTGTGGACATTATCAACTATCTGCTTTGGGATACAGATCAAATATCAAGGAATTCCTTCACCACAAATCTGTCAATAGGGAGGTGAATCCATCGTTCTGACTGCATGAGAAATCTTGTGCACAGTGACAATGTTTCCAGCCCAGAACATAAATTCAGAAGGCTATGAGTGAGAAGATCAGTTACAGAAATGAAAGGATTGCTCCAGCCTTCCAAAGGTATTGACACCCAGACTCTCAATCAGTTCCTCTGAGACCCTTCAAGTGATCTGAAAAACATTTTTGCAAACATCATTTAGTGGTCCTTCTTCCTACCCATGTAAATGGAGCATACTGTGGAGGAGAACAAGTAGAAATATCACAGTACCATTGTGATTCTGTCTGCAATATCAAAGCTCTGGAGTAATACTACATTGTATTTATGATGAGCAGACCACATCTCTAGTGCCAGTATTGCTATTTGTAGTGCCAGTCTTTTTCCCTGGCCGTCACCAGTCTCTGTCCAGAGAACTGGGACAATCATATCTTTATGACCTTTCTGCTTTGACCCAGAGGAGAAAAGGGAATGCACAATGGTATTGTCTTCTGCCTGCTGGCAACACTCCTTTCTCCACCCAGAAGCACATCAAAATAGACCAGTCTAGAACAGAGTCAGCATCAGTGATCTCAAGAGAGGGAAGAAGTCCCATGTCAGGGGTACCATCACTTCCCCTGGTCACCAGCACCACCTCCAGGCTCTTGTCCAGCAGGAGTGAAGTCCTCCTACAAGAATTCAAATACCTGGGTTATCAAACTGCTGCAAAACACCACATGGTTAAACTGTTGTGCTCCTGATGGATCCATACACCCTGATGCAAAGCCAATGGCTCTGTGGGATTTTTATGTGCTGACACTTGCTTCCTCTTTCATATCATGGCATAAACCCGAGGAATTTGCAGTTGTTCCAGTCAATACAACAGTCTCCAGTCAGGGAAGGCAGTTTAGTTCAACTACAATAATATAACTTGTTATATTATCCCTTCTTATTACAAATTGCATCTCATTATGCCCAAGGGACAAAATACAAGGCAAAAAGTGCCACACTACACATAGCCCTAGATAAAACCTAGATAGATACATAGATACATAAGATGGTTTAGATCAGAAGGGACCTTAATGATCATCTAGTTCCAACACCCCTGTAGGGACACCTTCCACTAGACCAGGTTGCTCAAGGCCCCATCCAGCCTGAGCTTGAACACCTCCGGGGAAGGGGTATCCACAACCTCCCATGTCAACTTGTTCCAATGTCTCACCACCCTCACTCTAAAGAATTTCTTCCTTATGTCTAGTCTAAATCCACCCTCCTCAAGCTTCAATCCATTCCTTCTCATCCTACCAGTACAAGCTCTTGTAAAAAGTCCCTTCCCAGCTTTCTTGTAGGCCCCCTCCAGGTACTGAAAGGTCACTATAAGGTCTCCCAAGAGCCTTCTTTTCATCAACCTGAACAGCCCCAGCTCTTGCAGCCTGTCTTCACAGGGGAGGTGTTTCAGAGCTCTGATCATCTTCGAGGCCCTCCTCTGGACCCAGTGGTTGCCTCCAGAAAGCAGAGTTTGATTTGGCACCATTTTTTAGGTTATAAAAGTGCATTTAACTCATGTACAGCAAAAATATTTTAGAAATTTCCCCAAATAAGCTGTGTTTAACACAAACCCATCTATTCCTACCTTAGGCATTCAGAATGTATTTGTGTCATGCTTGGCTGCTTTGTTGTGTTGGCTGGAGGCAGCCTGCTAAATGTGGTGTTACCATTTTATGTTAAAATATGTATGTATAGGCTTGATATAACTATTGATTTATAAGATACATGATTATGAAGTATTGTAACTAGCAAAAAAACTGTTCCCTAAATCAAATCTGTGAGGGAGCCTTGAGAATCTTCTTGCTCCACTTGTGTTGCAGGAGGAGCAAAGCAGATTTCAGGTGAAGCTGAGCTACCACAGTGTGACAGTTTTGTCACCTCTTTCCTCTGGGTGACAGAAATGAAGATGTATTTGCATTATTCCAGACATTTCTTGCTTTAAACAGAACCATAGGCAAGAAGAGAGGAAAGGTGCAGTGGCTCCTAGTAGGCTACAGAATGGTTCTCTTTTCTGTATATTTGTTGATTTAAGTTCTCATTGAAGAGATTTCCTTAGACTGAGCAACGAACCAGGAGGAAAGCCATGTTTCTTAGTAAAATGATTTAATACTTTCTCTACCCTGATCCAAAGATGAGATGGCTTTCCTTTTATACACCTAGGCATTGTATCTCAAGAGAAGAGAGCTGTTCTGAAAGGCTATACCTAGAAATGCTCTTCATTATTTTTCTATTTTGTGAACTTACTTCCAATTTTCTGATCAGTCGTCTCCATGTACATTTTGCTGGAGTGAAAGCAACTCCCTTTCTGCCCTTAAAATTCATCTAACAACAGAGAGGTATTAAAAGGGTTTGGGTGAATATTGGGTGCTTTGTTTGCTTTGATTACAGCTAGAGGTGGACAACCCACTGCTTGAGATGAAGTCAGATATCCAGAAACTGGGCATGCTCCATCTACCAAATTAATAAGGTCAGTTCAGGGTTAATGGTATCAGGTTATAAACATGGGGTGAAGACTTTCCCTTGGAGTACAAGCACAGAGGTGCAATAACCACCACTTTACCTCTAGTGATTTCCCAGCCTAACTGAAATACTACCTAATTCTTGGTGATCTTTGACCTGTATTCTTTCCAGCTGACTATTGAAGATGTTTAAAAGCCTCCAGACGTTTTGAGTGTCTGTACCTTACAGAAGTACAAGGCAAAAAAGGTGGATATGTGGGTGAGATAAAGTCACGTAGACATCTATTTCTAGTGTCTCGACTATCTTACCTGGCAATCAGCCACTTCTCTGGAAAGATCTGAGTATTCTGCAGCTCATATGTCACCTCTTTCAGATCATTTAGATATTTTGGAAAGCCCACAGCATCTAAAATAGTGCTAGAAATCTATGTTCATAGAATCCTGCTTGTGTTTGTGAGGCCACACCTGGAACACTGTGTTCAACTTTGGTCCCCTCTATAGAAAAAAGCTGTGGACAGGCTGGAGTGAGTCCAGAGAAGGAACGCTAGGATGATCAAAAGACTGGGAAGCTGCCATATGAGGAAAGGCTGAGAAAACTGGGTTTGCTAAGCCTTGAGAAAAGAAGTCTTAGCGGAGACCTTATCACCATGTTCCAGTATTTAAAGCATGGCTACAAGGAAGATGGGAACTCTCTTCATGCAAGAAGTCATATGGAAAAGACAAGAGGTAATAAGTGCAAGTTACTCCTGGGGAGATCCCAGTTAGAGGAGGAGAATGTTTCACAATGAGGGCTATCACCCATTGGGATAATCTCCCCAAAGGAAGTGCTGAATTCCCCAGCACTGGACACCTTAAAGTTTCATCTGGAAAGGGTGTTGGGCTGTCTTGTCTATATTGTGATTTTGCCAAAAAAGGCTGGATCAGGTGATCCTTGAGGTTCCTTCCAACCTGGTATTTTATGATAGCCTGAAAAGTAGATTACAAAGCTTTCTAATGTTTTGGGTTTGCTTATTTAATGTCTCTGGGGAAAGCAGGTGGCAGTGCTGAACAGCTTCCGAAGCAGGAGGTCTATTAGTGGAGGTCATGACTCCACAGTGTGCCCTTTCCACTGCTAGCCTTTCTCTGTAGGCAGATCAAAGTTTACAGGCATTCTGTGGAGAGGGATTGTTTTTTTTCCTTTACTGTCTTTGCTCAGAGGGGCCTGTTGAAAGCTCTCTTCTGACAGCAATTACAACTGCTTGGGTCTTTTTGGCATGGGGATGTGCTGTCAGACTAAGCCTGGATTTTGGATCCTGATGCCTGTTCCTGAAAGAAGGAAAACATAAGTGAAGACACTCTATCTGAAAGACTTGGGGAAGCACCAAAACAAACAGAAATAACTGAGGACAGATTTGTGGAGGGCCAAACCACATGCATTGTAATTCTGTTGGCCCAGCAAATGGCATCTCATCATCACCCATTCTGTCTAAAGGAAACCGTCTGACCCAGAAAGTGCACAGGCACAGGGTGGAATGTGCTGTCTTGTTCTCCTACCACTTTCTTAAGCAGTTTGGTTCAAAACTATGCTTTGGTCAGGAGTAGGTGCGAGGAAGGTGAACTTCCCAGCTCCCTGACTCATCCACATTGCTGACAAAGGGAAGAGCCATGTCCCTGCAACTTGCTCCCTGGTTCCCCTGTTCCAGCAGCCTAAGATGGAGTGTGAACACAAATGTCTCCTTTGACTGCACCAAAAGTTATTTGATGGCACGTTCTTTCTCCGGCATTCCTTTAACCTGTACCTCTGGATTTCGGAGTGATGCCGCAGCTTCCCTTCCGGAGCACTTGGAGAGCCTGGGAGAGGCTGCGCCAAGAGGGGGCGGCCGAGAGGCAGTTGGAGGTCGCCGTCATCCCTGTGGCAGCCGCTCGGGTACGAGCAGCGCGAAGCGGGGCGGCGGCGACGACGGGTGATGGCGCTCCCGCTGCCGGCCACACGGTGTCGCCCGCACCGCTCGGCTGCGGGCTGCTCCCGCGCCCTGGCTGCCTGGCGGCCTCTGCCCTCCGCCCGCCGGGCCCCGGCTGGGCCCCTGCCGTGCGCTGCTTGAAGCACTGCCGATCTGCACGGCAGGCGAGGGGAAGTGCTGCCACTGCATTCTGTTTTGTGGGGGGTTATTTTATTTTATTTTTTTTTCTATTTAGTTTTATTTTGGTCTTATTTATTTTGTTTTGCTTTATTTATTTTTGTTTAGCTTGGTTTCCTTCTTTTTCCTTTTTCCTTTCCTTGTTCCTTTTCCCTTTCCTTTTTCCTTTTCTTTCTCCTTTTTTTTTTTCTCTTTTTATTTTTTCTTTCTCTTTTTTCTTTTTCTTTTCCTTTTTCTTTTCCTTTTTCTTTTTTTCTTTTTATTTTCCTTTTTCTCTTTTTTCTTTTTCTTTTCTTTTTTCTTTTTTCCTTTTTCTTTTTCTTTTCCTTTTTCTCTTTTTTGTTTTTATTTTATTTTCCCTTTTTCTTTCTTTTTTCTTTTTCTTTTTCTTTTCTTAATTTTCCTTAATTTTCTAATTTAGTTTCTATTTTGATTACATTTTTTTTTTTTCTCACTTGACTGCAGTATGTCTCAGTTATCACGCAAGCTTTCAGGGCTGGCTGCATGCCCCAGGAAAGGTAAAACAAGGGATAAATGTAGAGGCTTCAGTGCTTGCGGGACAGTCACAAGGGGAGAAGAGACAGGCTTCTGCTGGTTAATAAAGTTTATTCATAACCTCGATTCCGGTTTATTAACTTCAGGTATAACAAGTTGTGCAGTAATTGCGGTTGTTAGGGGGAGCACAGGCTGTTTTTTTTTCCTAGAGGGTATCAAATTCTGTGTTATTATCATGCACGCACTAAATCTCCATTTAAAGGCTTTCTGTAAATGTTTCGAGGCTATGCCAGATAGAAGGGCACTTCATCTTGTTTTCCAGATGGGATATTATCTATCTTCAACCCCCTGCAATAGCAGTGGCTGTATTTGTCTCCTACCCAAAAGCACGGTGCCTTACCAACACCCTGCTGGTTTTGGAAGAAGAAAGATGCAAACTGAAGTTTCATGACTGCTGTCTCAGTGACTAGGTAAACTTGGGTTCAAACATCCATCTCTATAGAGCTGGACTGCTGTTTTTCACAGTCTGGCAAAACAAGGAAACTCCAGGATGGAAACTCAATGAGCCTAACTATTCTGCTTCCTTTTATTTTTTCCCCCCTCCCTTTCGTATAAATCAGAATCTTTTGAAGCAGCTGCTTTGCTTTCACGGGCACAAACCCCTCATCTTTTAAAGTCTGTCTTTCAAGCTAATTGTTCCAACAGGCCAAGCAACTTGCAAAAGACAGCTCCAGCCTATCTCTAGATTGTCTCCCCAGGAATGTTTATAAGAGAAACACACATTTATACAATAGACCTGACTGTTCAAAGCCTGGCTAGTGTAGGAATATTTTTAACGAGCTTATTTAACAGGGTTGTTCAGTGCCTCGAAGGAAACCTTTAGTGCTTGCAGGGCAGGATTTCTGTGGCAGAGCCCAAAGCTGGCAGCAGGTATTGGATGGGCTCCCAAGGATTTCAGTGGCCTTTGAACGAAGGACTCAGCGACAGATATAAGAAGTTGAAAAGTGCAAGCAGCAGCACAAAGAAATAAAATGGAGAGCGGCAGGACAGATGCAAGCAAAGAGTAGTGATGTGTGAGCCTCCGGAGGTGCTGTTTATGTTTGGAAGGTCTGTGCTATTAAGTTTAAATTTGACAGTGCATTTTAACAAACATCTTGGAGAAACATATTTGCAGGGAGGATCTGAGATACCCAAACCTTTGACTGCAGTGAAACATCAAGTAAACCTCAGCATCTTAGGGCTATATGGCAAACTCAAAATTAGGAAAAAAAAAAACCCAAACCCATCAGGCAAGATTTTGCACTTTTTTGGAAGGCAGTGAAGCAAATTATGGAATGATGGAAGCAAATTGTGGAATTTCAGACCTGTCTGAAACCAGATCTACCTGTGTGCTTTTAGCTTGCTTTTTTGATCCCAGAAATTCACAGTCCTTTAAAAAAAACACAAAACACCAAAACCAACCAACCAAACAAAAAACCTCAACAAAAAAACCCCAATTGTATTTCTATGTTTAATGATAACTCATCACTGGATGTTTTAGGATCTGATCCCACCACTCTCCTGGCAGTGGCTTTTACTCCTGCTGTTGAGGCCAGTGCTCTGCTTGTGCTTTCAAAGCCAATATGATTACTCAATCAAATAGGACCTAAATATGTGAATCAGTACTGTAAAATGTGGCCCGGAGTCTGTAAATGGAAAATGTTAGCTCCGATAGGCAGGGTATGTGTCTGGTTTAGCTCTCATCTCCATTAATATGCCCATTACTTAAATGAGTGAGATAGCAAGTCTGCCCTAGAGTAACAACTTCCCCGCTATCCCATTACAGAAGGCCTCAACATCTCCTTATTTTCCCCGTCCTCATAACACTCAGTAGCCTGCACAATGTGGGATAAGGCTGCCAGTGACACTGCCACGACTGATTTCGAAGGAGCAGGATTTTCTAAATGTGTCCACTAGATAGCACAATAAACTTCTTTCTTTTCCTGTTGAAAAACTTTCTCTCCCACCCAAAGAGCCATTAGCCCTTCGGTCTCAGAGTAATGGAGCTTCAGAAGGAGATCAAAGTTTCTCAGATAAGTGTTCCTCTACACAATGTTACCGACACTCCATTTTGTAAACAAGCTTTTTTTTTATGGTTAAGAAGGACATATAAACATGCCAAGTGAGATGGATAGACTGTCAGGTTTTTTTGGTTTTTTTTTTTTTCTTTTTCTCTTTGTGCATGTGTGCTAACTGCTCAATGAGTATCACGGTTGCGTTGTGCTGATACCATTGAATGTAGTCTGTCTTTTGTGTAAACAGAGGAAGAAAAGCGAACAGCAAAAACTAATCCCAAGTGCAGATTTCTCACTGGAGTCACTGCAGTCTCACTTTCTGCTGTCCTTGATGTGAAAACGGTGACATGCCCTTCTGAAGGAAGGTGGGGACATTAGCACTCAAATCCATGTTAGATGCAGATTCTGCTTTAGGACCTGAGGTGTGTACTGTGAAACCGTAAAATGAGACTGCAGACTCAATTACAGTTTCCAGGCTGCCTCAGTCGTCTTTAACTTGAAATAAAGAAGAATGAGACCCTTCCAAAGGCCTCTGGGAAACACTTATGTCTGCCACTAAGGACTATGTAGAGAGACTGGCCCTTGCTGTGGGGCAGGTCAGCGTGTATCCATACTGAAGGGAGGGCCAGCTAGGAACAGTTGACAGGAAACCTGAGAGGTGGAGGGAAATACTCCAGGTGAAGTGGTGTGAATACCTCCTGTAAAAGGTATTGTGCAAAATATCTTTTATTCAGCTAAAAAATGTGAATGCAAATTTGCATTTTGAATACATTTAAAATTAAGTGAAATCAGCAATGGAGATGCTCCCATTCTTGCTCCTTAGGGAGAAGTAGGCTTGCAAATGTGAATTTAACTCTTCCAGCTGGAGCAAAACACATGCTGTGGCCTCTGTTGTGTCTCATCATCTAGGGAGCTAGTCAGCACTCACTCTCTTGTAGCTTGCCTAGTTGTTATGCTTCAATGTGTTCTCTGTCATGCATTACCAGACACTTATATATAAGGTAAGAAGAGAAGAAAATATGAAAATTCACAGCCTTTCTCCTTTCAAGTCACCCAGTGAGTATGTTGCCTTTCTAACCAATCTGTAAGCTTCTCAGGACAAGGACCAGGACTGTGTGGTAGCCCCAAGCAATGTCATTACAGCATGTTAGGAGAAAGTTCTTTCCAGTGGGGGTGGTGAGGCACTGGAACAGGTTGCTCAGGGAGGTTGTGGCTGCTCCCTGCCTGGAGGTGATCAAGGTCAGGTTGGATGAGGCCTTGAGTAACCTGTACTAGTGGGAGGTGTCCCTGCCTGTGGCAGGGGGTTGGAGCTAGATGATCCTTGAGGTCTCTTCCAACCCTACCATTCTATGATTCTATGATCCCCCAGAGCACATCAGGAAGGTACAAAATGCTTGCTTGCCTCTCCCCTTTCAAACTGAGGACCTGAGATTTATGGATCTCTGACTTAAGAAGGTTGATGACAGGGTCCATCTTGTCTTTCACATTTCAGAGCTAACATAGGAGTGTAATGCACGTGTTTACAAACAGGTGATACAAGGGATTTTCCATGACAGCCTTTCAAACTAGAGCAGAAAACCTCTGTTCCTAGGTTGAAAACACTCTTAATCATGATTCACAAGCTCTCTCTGATGTGAACGTGCTGCAGGTCTACTAATAACACATCTCTGAGGGTTATTGTTGCCATAGTGGTGCCTAGAAAGCATACCTGCAGCTTTGGACCTTGGTTTCCTCTCCACTTTAGCAATACAGGCAAAACCAAACCAAATGAAAATATGAGAGAATCTGAAAGCAGGCTAAGCTTTCCCCTTGCCTTACCTTGGGGAGCCCCAGGTAAAAGTGAGACGGGAATAGGCAGTGGACTTGGTTCTGCAGTGATTTAGTCACTGCTCTAATCTTGCAACCATCCCTTGCAGAGGGATGTGGAGAGTGCTGGAGCTGTCTGCAGGTAGCTGTGGGGAAGCCCACTATGGAAGGGCTATGCAAGTGTTAATTAAGATGCTGCTTCCACAACACAGCTTTGCTTACTTTTCTGTGTTCTGCAAGGAAAACATTTGACTTTTTTAAGAAGGAGAAACAGTGTAATAGCCAGTCTAGCCCAAGCCTCCTACAAACCTATTTTCTCCTTTTCTTTCTCCTGCCCTTTCAGATCCAGAGGAAAGACTGCCTTGGATCTCATCTTTTAAGTACTAAAACCGATCCATTAAATAGCTTCTCAAGGACATTTTTTTTAACTCCGTGGAGTAGAGTTGCTGAGTGAGAAAGGCATGAGCCGAGCTCTCGCTGCCAGGACTTCCTCCAGACCAGCTTGCAGTCCTAAGAAAAATGAGTTGGATGGTCTCAGCTCTGTCCCCAATGAGCAGCAGCAGTAGATCACTTTGCAAAAATGAGCCACGCGTAATTTGGCACCAGTGACAGAAGACTCACTTGCAGCAGCTCCGGGCCTTGCAGGCTTGAGATAATGTGCTGCTAAAGTCACCTCTTGACCCTAACCCAGAAGGTTCCTCCAGGTCACAGGGGAAGAGGGGGGTAGCAGGCCACTGTGAGATACCTTGATGAATGTATGAGTCCTTACAAGGCAGCCTGGCACGCCTGCACAGATGTGAGCCGCTCTGTTTATCACAGTAAGAAGAATATGTTTCCTGAGTTGTGTTAGAGGACTCCAGACTTCTCATTTAAGCTGCCTCCTCCTTTTTTCCCTCCGGTGCAGTGAGCCCACTGTAGTGAACCAGTGGCCCTGATGGAGCACAGAAGCAAGCTGCATGCATCTCCTTGTGATGGAGCTGGCAGAGAAAATCGGACACTGGGACAAACAACCATAAATCAGGACTGTCCTGATTAAATCAGGCATGGCTGGCAAGTAAGTTATTAGCCGCCTGTGAAACTAATTGTGATACTGATACACTCAATTTTGCTGTGTCTTTCAAACACAGGTTGTGATGGGAAACAGCTGTTAGAACCCAAAAAAAAAAAAAAAAAAAAAAAAAAAAAAAAAAAAAGAAAGGAAGAGAGAGAAAGAAAGGAAAAAAGGAGAGAACGCTTACGATTCAGAATCATAATAAAGTCTGTCTTCTCTATTCCCTTGCACAAAAGCTCTTAGATTCTTCTATTCTCCCCTAGACAATTACTCCCAGCAGGCAGGGTCACTCAGGATGAGAACACTATTGCATTTAAAGTTCATCTACTGAAGGGGGGGGGGGGGAGGAAAGCAGAGAAAGGAGAGAGAGAGAGAAAAAAATTCTTCCCATTAATATGTGAAAAATGGCAGGTTTAAAATGGGTTAGAAATTCAGGTTAAAGAGAAAAAGAAGAGTCACACGATACCAGTAGGAGAAAAGATTTTGTTCAGTGGTATTGTTTGACTGAACACTTCCTTCACAGTGACACTAGTGTTGGGATATAAAAGCCAGTGTTTATATGGTGCCTGGACTGGGCAACTGTTATGAGCAGTTAGCATAGAAAGAAAGAGGATGTTTTGAAATGTGTCCAAAGGAGAAAGGGCCTGATCCTGCTCTGGTAGAAGCAGAAAGTGAGCTCTGCTCTAGCTCCTGTGTCAGCTGGTTGGACATGCTTTACTGGACCCAGGGACTGAGCTGGTGTTGTCAGCATGACACCCTGCACAGGCTGCAGGGCAACCGCTTAAAACCTATCTCTGTCAGGAACTTGTTTCACAGCATATCACAGTATCACCAAGGTTGGAAGAGACCTCAAAGCTCATCAAGCCCAACCCATTACCACAGACCTCAAGACCAGACCATGGCACCAAGTGCCACGTCCAAACCCGCCTTGAACACCTCCAGGGACGCTGACTCCACCACCTCCCAAGCCAAGGACAGGGAGCTAGTAGTGCTGTAGTAGTTGCAATGGCTTAAGTATAGCAGCCAAGTAGGGTTTGCAGAGAGGCAGTCACTGGGCTGAGAAACATAGTTAAAAAACCAGACAGGAATTTAAGTACACAGGCACTTCTTCAGGTCTGAAAAAGAAACAGCAAAGCCTAGCTGAAGTTTCTTGCTTGTCTTAGTCCTGAAGAAGAATTTTGAGCTCCAAAACCTGTTGTGTTTTCTTTATTTTTTTTTCTCTTTTCCAAAAATACTTAAGTTAATATAAACTATTACCCCTCTCTTTGTACACCTCCAGTTTCCAGGATGACTACATGTACCTGAAAAATCTCCTCCTGTATGGTGCAGAATGTACATGAATATGCAATATATGCAATTTGAAGATACTTCCCTGTGGAAACATTTATTTTTGATGATTTTGTGCCTTGTGTTGAAGTCACTGCAATGGACCACTCTTGGTGGTTAGATTCTTCCAGCCCTTGGTTTGAATCTCTGTGGCACCAAATACTTTATACCTCTTTCTTTATCTTTTTTCCCACTTTTCTTTCTCAGCTTCTATCTACTTTATCTTTCTGTTACTACTCCTTCCTTTTTTTTTTTTTTTAAAGTTGTATTTTAGTTATAAAGTTGGAGAGAAAATTACATGCATTAGCTAATGACAGTATGACAGTACCATGAGTTTGAGATAGATGGAAGGAAAAAACAAATCACTCACGTTTCAAGAATCTAACCCCATCCTCTCGGCTTCCACAGTAATATCTCTGGCTTCCTGTTTACAAACCAGAAATGTTTATTTACAGTGTTTTTCATGACAGCTTTTCAATGTATAATGTTCATGTCATTACATAATGGGTCATAAATGATGTTAGTTGTCACAGGAAAACACAAAGTCATCAAATATTTGCTTGGGTTTTTTTTTTTTCTTTGCCTTTTGTGGCAGGCTTCAGAGTCAGCTGCAGTTGGGAAGTCTGAAGGTAAATCATCATCCTTCCAGTAATTCCAGCTCCAGTGTGTTCAGTCTGTCAGGATTTTATGAGTGAGGTGATCCTGATGCTGAAAATGTTGTGGTTTTTTTTCTCAGTGGCCCTGCTGTTTCAGGCAGCTCATCATCTGTGTGCCTTGAGACAGCCAGGGAAAGACTTTCTTGTCCATGGTTTTGTGAACACAAGTGGAACACTAAGACACAAATAGAAAAATCCAGACTGTGAGCACTTATTATTATTATTATTTCCCCCCGTGTATAAGGCTTTGCACTAAATCAGAAGGGTATCATACCCTGGCAGTTTCTTCTATAACCCTGGAAAACTGTGACAATGTGCAGCTCTTTCAGTTGTTTTTTCGTTTGTTCCTGATCTGAACTGTAGCAGTGGGTACATACATGAGTGCAATTTTTTACAGTGTTGAGATGAAGCTGCCAGGTTTAGTCTCCCTTTCCTGTAGCCAACACAAGAACTGGTAATGTGAATGTTATATTTCCAGAAGGTGCAGGCCTTAAACTGGGACCTGGCTGACACAGACTTTGAGCTCTACTGGACTCCTTTGCCCCCTCCTTCTTAGGGGTTAGTTTGGCAACATTATGAATTGCCCTTTGTCTCCAAAAGGAGAGCAGCCCTTAAGTCAGGATACTGGGTTGAAATTTTACCTGTGCTTACACCAATGTGTATCAGGTATAACTCCCCTGAAGCTGCTATTCTTGTCTCTGAATGAATCAATTCCTAGGTCTACAAATAAGTGAATTGGAAAAGAGGTGAAACTACCATACATAACATAAATGCATTTATTTTGGTAAACATTATATCCTGTCTGTGAACTTCATTGATATCAGGTCCACCAAATTCTTCTTAATCTTATTGGGGAAGAGGCAAAAATGATTTTGCATGCTTTTAATAAATCAGGAAATCTTTTTTATTCTCTTTGTTGGAATTATGGCAAATAAGCCACCATCAGGATAAAAGTCAAATGACAAAATCTGTCATTGCAAAAGACATACAAAAACTTAACTTTCCTCATTTGGGAGGGCAGTGAGAATCATTTTTGGACTTCTCACAATAGATGAGCCCCCTGAATCATTGATGTGATTCAACTGATGTCAGAGGAGCTCCATTTGCCATACTACCACCTAATGAGCTTATGGTTAGCTTCATAGGGATATCTGGGTCTTATGTCTAATTCTTGTCAGCTCCAGAGGTTATTTGCTGTGGTCCTCTGGCATTAATGCACAGCAGGATATTGGTGAGCACCCAATAAAACTTTCCGGCCACACACAAGGAAATGCTGGACTAATAAGCTGTCCTTTTAGTGAATTGCATAGACCAAAGGCTTTATCTTCCCCTCTGAGGAAATACAGAGCTGTCACAAGTAATATTGCTGGAAAAGTTTTCAGTTACTATGCAAGGTCAGATTACCTGCATCTTTCATTATCTAGGTGGGTGATGAAAAGTTGTTGAGTTCTATCAAAAGTGAGGCCTCAGTTCAGCAAAGCGGCTAAGCAGGTAGCTGACTTTGCCAGGACCCTCTGCATGCATGCAACCAGCCCTGTGTCTCAGGAAGCTGCTGAAGTAGAAACCAAATTTCCAGAGGAGTTCCCAAATGCCATCTTGGAAATCAGATACACACACTTGTGATTGGAAATAACCAATTATATCGATACTATGCACAAGAGGAGTGGAGTGAGGGGGTGTGTGTGTGTATGTATTTAAAGAGGAAAAAAAAATGTGTGTAGAGGAACAGTAGGAGCACATGCTCTTTTGCAGCATGTATTGTATTGGTGTACTGGCTGAAGAAGCCTTCAGAGAAGTACAACTCATGAAACCACCACCCATCCTTTATGATGGATTTTTATTGCATAACTCCTACTGTGTTAGCAAAAAAATGTAAATAAATCTAGAAGCATCAGCCCTTCTATGAGTTCCAAACACAGTTCTCATTTAAAGATCCTGGCATGCACTTGCAAAACATTTAAATACCTATTGGTGGATAAGAAAATCAATTTACTTGTGAGGTGAGTAAGTAACAAAACATATTAGAATTGATGTTACAATTAGGGAAAAAAAAGAAATAAATTGTTTTCCTGCTCATTAATATTTGGATAAATATTTATGAATGTATAAGACAAGCAACCACTGCCAACACTAGATCTTTATTATGCCAGACATAGGAATAATTCAGGGCATTTAAGCAGCTGCAGGTTGAACTTAACTCCATTGGCTGTTCAGCTGAATTCAGTTTGGCCTCAGGAAGACTTTGCTTTGAAGGTGGCTCAGGTTATGTGTTTTCCGTGTGGTGTTTGTTTGGGACTCATTGAGGAAAAGGAGTGAGATAGCAGGTAACAGGTTCCTGACAATGTGTTTGCATTGATGGACACATACCAGGCAGAGTGATGCTCTGAGTGGACTTCACTGCTCCCCTACAGAGGAGTTAGTCAGACAAGAAGGATTCACAAGATTTTGTTTACGAGGTTGGCGAGGTGAATATTTGCAGCCTGGAAGCAGTAATAGGCACTCCCTTGGGACAGGCTTTCCACTGGAGTCTTGTTCTTTTGCCTTCTGTTTCTCATTAAAGCCCTCAAATCCAGGCACTTCATTGCACTCTGCAATGAGTAGGAGCGAGCGTGAGATCTTTCACCTAGTGTTGTGTGCAAGCCTGCTCACATTTGCAGGTTGATCATTTTATTGCAGGGGGCAAACCCTGCTCAGCCTTCCTCCTCCACAAACTGGCCACCCTGCTGTCCACTAAGGTGACATTTGTGGACCATGAATGGAGGAGAGGACATTTCCCTTTTACAGTGCTGTCCTGTATGCGTGCAGCTGGGAGGAGAGGAGGGGGAGAGATGTGTGTCACAGAGAAGAAGCTGTGTTGGTCTCACCAACCATAGCCATTTCTCTTTACTTTCTGGTCGGGAGAAGCCTGATTTTAACTCTTTTTCTTTAAAAAAAAAAAAAGAAAAAAAGAAAAAAAGAAAAAAGAGTGATGACTTCATTATTTGTGTAGCCCTTGTCTCTGGTTCAGGATGTGAACCAGAGCAATAGGTGTTTTGGAACCTGAGGAATAAAGAGCTGGCTGACGTGTCTTACAATGTAATTTTGTAGGGGTGCTCGTCAATACTGCGCCTGCCGCTCCGTTCGGATATTACGCAGGCAGCCTTAATAAGCTCACATGGCGTCCGGATTGACAAGACAGACCATGATGGCTCCAAGGGGTCAATAAAACATGCCCCATGAAGGACTTACACAACAGACAGTAATGGCTTCTTTGGAGCTGTTACGGTCTATTGGGTCAATAATAATCCACTTTTTAAAGAGTGCCAAAATATGAATTTACACAACAGGCTGTAATGGCTCCTGATCTATCAGGTAAAGGGTATGAATTATCAGCGTTAGTGCCCACACTGCAATGCACGTTTTCCTATTAGGGTGGATGGAGTAAAGATTAGGTGCTGCAAAATATGCTTTCATATTCAAAAGGATGATTACTGAAAATAGCTGGGTGGGGTGGGAGGGGGGAGAACAAGATAAAAGTGTAAACTCTCCGTCTTAAAACTGTGAAAGCTCCTAAATAACTCCTAAAATTTAGATCTGAGGCCATCTCCAGGATGTTATTGTGAGGTTACACTCTACATTATTTTGACATGGAACTGTTGGAGTGGGTCCAGAGGAGGCCACGAAGATGCTCAGAGGGCTGGAGCAGCTCTGCTATGAGGACAGGCTACAAGAATTGGGGATCTGCAGCCTGGAGAAGAGAAGGTTTCCAGGAGATCTGATAGTAGCCTTCTAATATCTGAAGGGGGCCTACAGGAACGCTGGGGAGGGACTATCTACAAGGTCTTGTAATGACAGGACAAGGGGCAATGGGTTTAAACTGGCAGAGGGGAGATTTAGAATAGATGTTAGGAGGGACTTGTTTGTGGTAAGGGTGGTGAGACACTGGTACAGGTTGCCCAGGGAGGTTGCAGATACTCCCTCCCTGGAGGTGTTGAAGGCCAGGCTGGATGAGGCCTTGAGTGACCTGTACTAGTGGGAGGTGTCCCTGCCTATGGCAGGGGGTTGGAACTAGATGTTCTTGAGGTCCCTTCCAACCTTACCATTCTATTCTATGATGCTATGATTGAATATTGCAGCAGCCTGTACTATGCATATTTAAGCTTTTATCCACTTTCCTAGTAAACCTAGGTTTGTGAACCAGTGGAGCCCATGGAGATATTCCCACACTGCTAAACTTTTCTACAGAATGACATCTTTTCTCCTTTATTAAGAGCTAGTAGCCTGAGTAATGGTTTGCAGGATCCCAATTGCATGTTACACAAACAGGCTTGGTCTGAATAAATGCATTCAAGACCAAAATTGTGCTTAAATAACATATGTTCTGTGTGTGGCCACCTATCCGTCTCTATCAAGGAAGATAAAAGTCCTTGTCTACACTCTTTCAGCTGCACACTCAAGATAGAAGCCCTCAAGTGATGTTTGCCAGCAGGTGGTGACATACTGCAACAAGCTCCAATGGCAGCAACATTTTCCTGCAAAACTTGGAGAAAATCCAGGCTTCAGGAAAATGAAATACGCCTTCAGTTTGGGAAGAAATAATGATGAATGTCCATCAGCAACACATGCGATGATTTAGTTTCGTTGCATGGCAAGAAGAAGTATGTTCGAGTCCACTGCAGGTCAAAAGTTTTCCTTGCTGTTTCTCTGCATTTCCTTCTTGTTATTATAAAACATTTGGCTTGGCTGTGAAATATACTTTTAATTAAAAGATAGGAAAATCATAGTAAGACAGCAGCAGGAGCGAGCTGTTAGAAAGCCTGCTGTCTTAGCTCTTGTAATAAACATAACGTGAAGGATAGATGCACACAAAAACTGAAGTGTTGTAGTGAGAATATGTACACACCTACTTATCCAAACCCTTTCAAAGAAAAGTGTAAATAGCACTTTCTGCTTGTCTGTGATTTCTTCAAGCTTTTTCAGATATCATGCCTTTTTTTTTTCTTTTTCCTTTTTAAATTTTTTTTTCCCCCTCCCCCCTTTTCCCCTCCCTGTTCTCACAGCCAGGTACACCTTCTGGTCGTACAGAACACCACTGCTCGGTTTGCACTGGGTTAGTGGGCAAATAATTCTTCCATAATAGACAAGGAAAAAAAAAGGAATGATGTAGAATCCTCTACCTTGGAATTCTGTTGTGCTGTGGTTTCCAGGCACCCAGAATTCCCTGGATTTTGTGCATATGTATTTTGTATACCTATTGGTTCTGCCTGAAACAACATGCCCTTTAAAAAAATGTGAGTGGTCGCAGCATCTGAAGTGCCATAAGTTAAGAGAGGAAAATGCAAGTCTCCTCCTGCTTAGCAGGGAGCTGAGAACAGGATGAAAATATAAAAATCCTGAGGATTTTTCTTCCCCCTTTGCAGTGTCTGTTTCCTCTAAGTATCTACCATCTACAATATTGACTGTTTTATCAGGCAGCAGGTATCTCTATCAGTCTATCTTGAATTGTCATCCAACAGGAGATTAAAGGCTGCCTGCCTTCTTCTTGTGATTTTCAGTCTTCACATCGCAAAGTTTTCAATCAAATTTCAGCGGTGTACATTTAGCTTAAAGAACTCGCCGCACTTATCTTCCCCAAGCAGGTGATTTAGACCATGTTTACCTTGTACAGCTCCAAGATATCGCTCGGCAAACCTGTCCACATCTCAGGCCTTGAAATGATTCCTAAGTTCATCTTCTTGCTTTTCCCTGCCTCCCTTTCTCTTTCCCTCCCCAGCCAGGCTACCAACCAAGTAACGACAGTTACAACATGGGTTCTGAATTACAGACAAGTGGCAGTTTTTAGAGGAGTTCAACCAATTTGGCTAACAATTGTATTGGCTTTTTCACAGTGGAAGCAATGTGGCTGCTTACAGCCTTGATCCAAGCAACTTCCCCACCAGTAATCTTTCCAGTGCACTTATCACAGTTGCGGTTTCAGCCCACGAATCAGCTTGAGCCCAGGAAGATGTCAGCTGGGACCGCTTCTAGGTTTGCCTCAAGATACACGAGGAAGTCGTGGGTTGGGAAGTATCCTGTAAAATAAACTATGGGTCTGTTGGTAAGGAAACCAGTGTGAGCCCACTCACACTGGAAAAAAGGGGGATTTTGATAAACAGATTACCTGGAATTTGAACGAGCATAAACTTGAAACTAAATCAGGCTGGAAGGGCAATTCAAAACAATCACAAAAGCCAGACTGGATTTTTATGGTGCATTCTCCATGCAAAACAGTTGGAAGGTATTATAACAAAAAGTGATTGTGCTCAGGTAAAGGAATGGAGGAATTGGGAATTACAGTTAGAGAGTCCATGACTAACACTGAGGTCACCATCAGACACTTTGAACAAACTGGCACATGACAACTGGGCCAAGGTCCAGGGGTGAGCTTTGAACCTCTGTTTTGGCCACTTAGAGCTGTATCAAAAGGCTGTAGAGGGATAAAATGGTCCACAGACCATTATAGACCACGATCCTGGATAAAAAACAATTGAAGGTGCAACAAGGGTACCAGGACTCCTGACTCAGGGAGAGGAAGCGTGTGTGCTCGTGCTGGATGAATCTCTGCAGTGTGACATGGTCTGGTTCATTTCAAGCACTCACTCTAAGGAAGGGGTGGGTGAGAGAAATGTGATTCTGGGTACAGTTGGTTCTAAAAGGACAGCAGCTTAGTCCTAAGTTCCTACTTATTCTAGAAGAACTGAGAGGCTGTTACAGGAATTTAATGCCAGCTGGGAAGAGGCAAACATCTCACAAGTTGGTGCTTTGGCCAACAGCCTGATGGCAACAGAGGGTTCCCATCAGCGAGGAGGAATCTTCCACAGGATGATACCCACTAGAGTTCATCTGCTTCGTGCTGTCAGGGCAGCACAAAAGAGAGTGAAGTGACAGGCGAGTCAGCCCAGCTGCCTCTTCATGAATATCTGAGATTCTTGCATAGTGTAAGTGGAAACCATAAAAACATATCAAAGAGGGAAAGATATTGAAAATTAAAAGACAGTGCCTGAATGATTTTTAAAATAGAATTTGACTCAGTCAAATTTATCTCCTATATATGTTAAGTGGACAGTAGATTGAGATGGCAGGAGTGAAGCACTATTGATTTGTTGTTGAATGTGGAAATGGATTATTCATTTTTAAAATTTTGTTTCTTTTTTTTTTTCCCCCTCTCTCTCTCTTTTGCCCACACTTTGTGCTTCTTCTTTCCCTTTCCATGGATATAAGCAAGTAAAAATGCCCAGGGCCAGGCTGCAGGGAGAAGATTATGGCACAGTCCCACTCAGGCTTTGGTGAACTCTGTTCAGGAATATCTTGTTGGCAAGAGTCCATGAAGGCAGTGAATGAGTGCTAGATAAGCTGATGGATCAACTGTTCTCTGTGGTCCCTTCAGTTAAAAAAGGAACACAAAGTGTGAGCTGATACACGAGGTATAAATTACCGTCACTTATTCTACCACCTTTGTACCTGAGAGCTTCTTGCTGAAGTCCTGCAGGCAACCACTGTGATCACAGAGTTTGGGAAGTGATATAGATTTTTTGGGGTACAAAAAGCCCCAAAATACATGACTGTGACAAACTAAACCTCAGTCTTTATCACTTGTTGCTTTCACCTGGCAATGTCACAGAGGCAGAGCTCTGGACTGCAAGGATACTCCCTCAAGCAAATAGGACAGATGAGTGCTGCACATGTGGATGGGATGGGCTGGTTGTGTGTGACCCAGATGGAGATCTCTGAGGCTCAGGGGAAAGCTCAGCATGGTCCAGTTCACAGGCTCTGGAGACACTTTCTCTAGAGATACCTGCAGGCTGGGGACAATGGGTGAAGGTGGTCCTGAAGTATAGGATCCAGATATGCAAGGAGCATCTAAGTGTATTTGTGCTGCCTTGAACTGCTTAGCTTCATTTCATGGTTTAGTCTTAGATATGTGAGACCTATTTGTGAAACATTCTCTATGTTTCTTGCCCAGCTAAATAAATCCCTGAGTTAAAACTGATTTTATTCTCCTGGCTCTAAGCTTTATGATGTCACCAGCCCTTTTTGGTTCTGTCCATATATTTGTACTTCCTCTAAACACACTCTTGTGTGACTTGGAGAGTTTGCTGTGCTTTACTTACTAGATTAATCATTTGATTTCTAGGTGAGGCTTCTAAGGCAAGTTTTTGTCTCAGACTGGATTTTTAAGGAAAGAAACAGAATTAAACTGGTTCAGGTACAGATGAAGTGGATTCTTAGAGTTTAAAACCCACATGACAAACTGCCTGTGTTTCATTGGGTTGTAATCCTCCATAAAAATCTTATTCTTATGCACATTTAGCAGAGGTACAGCCAAGTTTGGCAGCAGAATCTGGCTTAGCCCTAGCAGAGCAGAACTTTACTCAAATGGCTGGTGGAAAGTAACCCACCTGTGGTTATAACCTGTGTCTGCTACAGGTATGCTTCAGTCACAGGACAGAGAGTGAGAAGAGTTGTCCCTCTTCATTTGCCTGAAAAGCTGTGGTGTGAAGACGGCAAGAGGCAGGAGGGATGTGGGCTGCGGAAACAAGGTGTGCAGAAAAAGCTGCAGGAGGAGAGAGGCAGGGGAAGTGCTGAGATGTTGGGGAGTGCAGAGAGCTGGGAGAGAGCAGGCTCTGGGAGCTGGAAGTCTGCTAGTGGACTGGCCCAAAAGAAAAGGTAGCAGATACCAGGAGTGGAGTAATAGTGTATGCTGTATGGGAAAGAGGAAAATCTGGACACTTGAGTGCTGGCTGTGCAACCTCTACTTCTTTTAAGATTTATATATAATGTGAATGAGATTAAAAGAAATTAACATTGCTATGTGTTCTAGCAGTTAACATATCACTGGGATAAAGGAATATTGTGTCTGTGAGGCTTTTCATGTGCTCAGGCTGGAAAATGAATGCATTTTATGTTGTTAGAATGGGGTCTGAGAGCAAAATGTTTAAGGAATCCATGATTAGGGCTAGTGAAGTTTTTATATGCTTGTTCTCTCTGTTAAAGTAAACAGGACATTTCTTCTATAAACAGAGACTTTTGTGGTTTCAAATTTAGCTCTCATGGTAACCCTTTTCCAAGTTTCTCAAGCCCAAACCTAAGAAAAACCCAAGATGACTTCCTTTTTGGTTCAATAGAAATGCTAAGAGCAATGTTCCCCAGTGTGTGCTGCACTGGTTACTCTGGCCATCGGGGGGACTATAACAGGTTAAAGCTTAACCCATGACAGGGATGTAGACCTCGCACCAGTTGCCTGGAAGTGCAAACCCTCAGCTCAGACACAGGTACCAAAAGGAAATGCTGAGAGAAGGAGGAAGGGAAGGCATAAGCCCTGACTTGCAAAGCCTGCAGTGAGGACCATTCGTTTTTAGCAGTTTTCCCTAAATATTGACTGGAAGGAACATATTTTACAGCATATGTTTTGTTAGTGTTGATTCCTGCTCTCAGCTCTTCTGGTGCTTCAGCAAATGTGTTTGAAGGTGGCTGAGGTATTTCAGTTTGACAAATAAACTAAGCCGTGGTTACTTTCTCAGTATGTTTTGTGTCATGGTGCTAATTTCCCATTCGCTTGATTGGGATGCAGTGATTTCACGACAATGTCAGCGCAGGTCTATGGAAAAGACATTAGGGTGTCAGAATGAAATGAAACAATGTTAATTTGTCTATGGAAATGGTGTTACACTGCCAAATTGAAACATAACCCTTAGCTCAGCCACCTTGAGACTTGGCAATGCTGCGCTGCCGAAGGACCCAGCCACACGGGGTGATTTTTATAGTGGCGCACTGGGAAACTACAAATCTGGGTTAAATATTAGAGGAGGTAGGACTGCTTGTTTCATTCTGTGAAATCACAGCTGTAGAGCATTTCCTGGTGTTATACGGGCATGCCACGTGTCCTGCAGTACCCCAAACCCAGGGAGAGGGTGGGAATTGAGGGGACAAAAAACAATTTAGCAACTTTTACTCCGATTTCTTTTGGCTTTCATTGGCTCTCAGCACATCTCATTCCTACCATTATATTAATGGATCTTTTTTAGGTAAGAAACTTTAATAGATTTTTTGCAGTGTTTGTAGCACCTAAGCAACAATTGGGACACTGGAGCTCAAATTAAGTAGTGCTCTAAATGCAATTTGGGTTTTAATTCCACCAGGATGTAGCATTTCTAGTAAAACTGGAAGGCTATTATCAAGGAGACCTGATAGTAGCCTTCTAGCATCTGAAGGGGGCCTACAGGAAGGCTGGGGAGGGACTACTGAGAAGGTTCTGCAATGCCAGGACAAGGGGCAATGGGTTTAAACTGGCAGAGGGAAGATTTAGACTGGATGTCAGGAGGAAGTTCTTTACAGTGAGGGTGGTGAGGCACTGTCGCAGGTTGCCCAGGTTGTGGCTGCTCCCTCCCTGGAGGTGTTCAAGGCCAGGTTGGAGGAGGCCTTCCTTGAGTAACCTGTACTAGTGGGAGGTGTCCCTGCCTATGGCAGGGGGCTGGAACTGGATGATCCTTGAATTCCCTTCCAACCTTGCCATTCTATGATTCTATGAAACAAGAATCTGAGTATAAACCAGAATACAAAGTGTAGGGGAATACAATAATGAAAAAGAATAATAAACAAGCTGAAATCAAAAGGTGCTGAGGGAGGGAAGAAGTATAGAAAGGATTATAGAAAAACATAAATATTTTCCTTTTTTTTTTTTTTTGTTAGGATTCTATGGAGTTATAGAATCTTCTTATCAATCAGAGTTTGTCTTTTATTTTGTTTTATGCTCCTGGACAGTGTGACCACCTTTGAAAAAGGGTGATCTTTGATCTCCTGCCCCGGGGTAAGAACCAGCAGATGTTCAATTGTACTCTCCTCCGTATTCACTGTCCCTCTCCTACTAAAGACAGAGTGTGCTCCCGCAAAACTGACAGGTGTTGCTCTCTTTGATTGCAAAAAAAGATCAATTTAGGCTAAAGATGACCTGAAACCTTTGAAGTGAAAGGGCTTCCTAGTATGCTCACAAACTCATGGAAGGGGAGGCTGTTGTAACATCTGTACTTCTGGGAATATTAGCAAGTCACACACAGATGTCAAGAGGAGAAAGGCTCAGCCAGTCTGTTAGGAGGGACTCTAAGCACCCTCTTCATCCTGGGTGATTTTCCAGGGTGAATCTGTTGCTCAGTAATGTGTTGGTTTTTTCCCCCTTATTTGTGAAATGGGTGCAATGGCACTTCCCTGCCTCTGACAGTCATCAGGGGGAAGAAATAAATTACAGGTTTTGTGGTGTCTGAGCAGTGCTGTAAGACAGTCATGTCAGTACATATGGCATCATGAGCTGGGGTGGGTGGAAAGGCTAATCACATGAGCACTATATCTTAAGCAAGCCAATCCTTTCTTTACATGTGCCTCAGCTGGCATTAAAATCTGACAGTGGTTAATGAAAACAATAAAGCTATCCAGTCTTATTGATGGCTATGTAGATTTCTTGGACACAAGGAGCTCTCTGTTCTCCTCTTGTATACTGATAAAGATGTCTCTGGGCTGTACACAGCTTTGCTAGTTGTCCACTGAAGTCCCAGAGCTAAAGGTCCTCCTGAGAGTCCAATTACTGCTTCTCTCTCACTGCTTCTCTATGAGAATAGTGCAAGTCTCTTTTTTTACATGCTGCTTTTCCTGTGTTTCTTACTTCCTTACTGAGGAAGCATGCATTAGCTCAGTCTGGTGGATGTGGTCATGCAGGTCATTTCCTGGAAGATCCTAAGTGCTCTCCCTAGCATTGACAGGTCGAATGAGTGTGGACATCAGAGTCCATATGGATGTTTAACTCTCCAGGTGACTTGCAGAGGCTTTCATGCTCTAAAGCATGACTGATATTGCTGCCTCAGGAGAAGAAGGCACAAGGATCTTCCCTCACATACATCTGCTGGACCCATCTCACTCTCCAAGTGATATCCATCAAATCATTGCTGAGACATCTCTGTAACTTCACCATAAGGTGAAGGATATGGAAGTGTTGGAGCAGCTCCAGAGGAGGGCCACAAGGATGGAGGGCTGAAGCAGCTCTGTTTTGAGGACAGGCTGAGAGAGTTGGGGCTCTGTAGCCTGGAGAAGAGAAGGCTTCGAGGGGACCTGATCGTAGCCTTCCAGTATCTGAAGGGGTCTACAGGAAGGTTGGGGAGGGGCTATTGACAAGGTCTTGCAATGACAGGACAAGGGGCAATGGGTTTAAACTGGCAGAGGGGAGATTTAGACTGGATGTTAGGAGGAAGTTGTTTGCAGTGAGGGTGGTGAGACACTGGAACAGGTTACCCAGGGAGGTTGTGGTTGCTCCCTCCCTAGAGGTGTTCAAGGACAGGTTGGATAAGGCCTTGAGTGACCTGTACTAGTGTGAGGTGTCCCTGCCTATGGCAGGGGGTTGGAACTAGATGATCCTTGAGGTCCCTTCCAACCTTACCATTCTATGATTCTATGATTCTATAAGCTACACTCAGGCTGTCCTGCAATAGCTCTTCATGGAGGCTCCCAGGCTAGCTGAGTGCTGAGAACGAAGCTTTTGGCTCTTCAGGTACCATTTGCATGTTGTTTCAAAGTACTTCATGCAGCACTAGTTATAGTTGTTAAAATGTGCAACCCACGGCTGAAATGTGCAATCCAACTTCAACTTCACGGGGACGAGCTACAACGTGAAATATTGCAGACCTCCCAGCTCCTTGCAAACAGCAAAGACAAGCCATTGGACTGAAATTTTAATGAGATACCCTGCTATCCAGCCAGAGATTAAAACACAGGGATCATTTGTGCTAGATGAGGAAGGCAAATTCTATGCATTTTGTTTTATCTGATGTAAGCAAAATTCTCAAAATTAAATTGTTAAATTTTATTGTCAAAAAGGCAGAAAGAATTTTATTGTTAAAAGGCAGAAAGAATTTTATTGTTAAAAGACAGAATTTTACTGTTAAAAAGCAGAAAGAATTTTACTGTTAAAAGGCAGAAAGAATTTTACTGTTAAAAGACAGAAAGAAACCTTCCTTTCCAGCCTCTCTCACACACACACACACACACAAGCACACACACATACATGCACACACACACACACACACACACACACAAGCACATGCCATTTCTTTCTCTGGGTGTAAAGCATAGTGGACATCTGGTTGCCAGGCTTAGCCTTCTCCCCCACAGGCATAGAACAACATCATTGTTTGAATATGTTCTTTAGAGGTCGACATGTAGAGAATTTATCTGCTCTCCTCCAATAAGTGAGAACATTCCAACAATTTTATGCCATGTGTAAATGGCAGATTAATTGCACAAATTATATAAATTACCCTGAAACTTTTGGGTAGTGTTTGCCATGTCAGCACTGTGGTTGAGCTGACTGGGGCATGTGGAAGGACTGCATGTGGCAAGAGACAGTTCCTGGTGCAGATAGAGGGGTGGACTGCATGCCCCTCTACTTAGACTAAGTACTGGAAGGACCTCAGCCTGCAAGCAGCATGGGCAATGTGGGATGTTCATCAAAACAAAAAAAGTAATGGGCTGTAGTCTTCCACATTACTACCTAATATGAAGAGGTCTGTATCCCTCTCCCAAATGCTAGACAGTGTGTGTGTGCATGTGTATGGTGAGGGAAGGGGTAAAAAAGCTCCTGGCTTAACAGTTTCAGCATAGAAAAATCTTCATTATGTGTGAAATCAGCTCAGCAAGGGGGGAAAAAAACCCACAACTTTTAACTTATTTGTGTCTACATCAGCTGAACTCTACTCACTGTGGTTTGGACTGTGCAATGGTTCCTCACAGGAGGAATCCCACAGGTCATGTCAAATTTGCCTTGTCATTTCAGAGGATGTGTTAGTCCAATATCTGGACTTGAGATGGAAAGGAACAGAGCAATGACCCAGAGTATGCCTTTCCATCAATAAACACAAGCAAAATAACTGTAACAGAGCATATAACAGCAGAGTAACCTCTCAAAGGTTATGTTTAAAGTGCTAAGGACTCTGAACGTTTAAGATTCACAGGAAATTTTATCCCTCATTCTTACAGAAACTGGAACAGGGGGTGGTGAAGTGCCCCCTGAGGAAGGAAGCCCTTGAAGCAAGCTGGCATCCACCCAGGTCAGAGGCTGAGCTCTTGAGAAAACTTCAGCTCTCACTTCACACTGTGTGGCNCATTCAGGCTTTCCAAAGTCTGTATAAATGCTCCCGGGGACAGTTGAAGAGACTTCTTATCAATGGCAGAGGAATGTGGATAGTTGTGCAATGTGCATTGTATAAATCAAGTGTTTGGTGAATGAGTGCAGTCTCTGACTTTGGTGGGGAATTCCTTTTTCTGTGGAACTTGAGTGGTGAAGGAGCTCAAGCTTAGTGTTCTGGAAGACATGAGAGAAGAGTGCAGAACAGGAAAGGAATGTGAATGTCTGAATTAGACAAGATTTGTTTCTAAAGAAAAAATTCTGCTGTTCCTCCGTGAGATTTTCAAGTGAAGGGCAAGTGAAAGCTTGATTTTGGTACAGTGAACCCAGTGGTTCAACATGGCAGGGATTTCATTCAAGACCTCTGCAACATTGCAAGATACCCAGGTAGCCCATATTTCATCTTTCACAAAGGTTATTCTGTTTCTAGAAATTATCAATGTTTTCTAATTTTATGACTTCATCATCTGCAATGTCCCTGTTGTGACTTCTTTTTATACAACACATTTTTGATCTTTTTTTATTTCTCTTTTTTTTTCTCCCCTTACATTCATTAAACCCCCAAAGATCAAAGAATCATAGCATGAGGTAAAAATAGCTCATTGCAAAGAATAAATATATTCTTTTTTAATATAAACTATTTTTATTTTAGTACTTCATAAAGTAAAATACCTGGATAAAATCTGGCAGTTGAAGAAAGGCAAGATGTGTTCCTGATTTGACCAGGAATTCACCCCACATTTGAGCAGTTCTGCTGTGAGGACAGGCTGAGAAAGTTGGGGCATTTCAGCCTGGGGAAGAGAGTATAGTATCTGAAGGGAGCCTACAGTAAGGCTGGGGAGGGATTATTGACAAGGTCTTGCAACGACTGTACAAGGGGCAATGGGTTTGAACTGGCAGAGGGGAGATTGAAACTGGATGTTAGGAGGAAGTTTGCAGTGAGGGTGGTGAGGCACTGGAACAGGTTGCCCAGGGAGGTTGTGGCTGCTCCCTGCCTGGAGGTGTTCAAGGCCAGGTTGGAGGAGGCCTTGAGTGACCTGTACTAGTGGGAGGTGTCGCTGCCTATGGCAGGGGGTTGGAACTAGATGATCTTTGAGGTCCCTTCCAACCTTACCCTTCTGTGATTCTATGATTGTTATAGGGAATATTTTATTCACAGGCAGTGCATCCCCCACCCCACCTTCCTCATATCCCTACCCCTACGTATTTCAAAGTAAGAACAGAAGGCAACGCAAAAGTAGCTGCCACCATCCACCAGATAATTCTTTCCAACATGCCTCAGCATTCTAAACTATAATCTAAACTTATGTCCACATAACAAATAACAGCCCTTTGAAATGAACTGAGAAACTGTAAAACCATTAAGAAAATGTGCCATTAAGGAATGGGTTTCAGCTTTTTCTATGGAAAAGGTTCACAATGTATGTATTTCCACATGTTCAGAGAAATGATTAAAATGTTTATAGCTTTTGTAATTGGTCTCTCTCAATTTAAAAATACAGGCTTTAAAACACACACACAAAAAAAGAAGTTGCATTTCTCCGCCGCTCTTTGTCTGGAATAGCATTAATGAAGTCTCATTTTCCCAGTTGTTGAAGGCAGAAAACAGGGAAGTGATGTGTTTAAGAGAATGAGGTCTTGAAGTCTACAATCTGGCTGCCTGTATGCCAGCAAGCATGGCCTCTCTCTGGCATGTCTGTTAGACACGATGTTCTCCTGCAGGGTCCGGGGCTGCCATGGTGCAGGTCAATATGGCAGCAGGGGAGGGGAATCACTGTCCCTTTCAGGGCAACCTTCTGCATGATGGAACACAAAATTTGAAGGAAAATCTGTAAATGTTTTCCCATTACATTTCCATGCTCACATTCAGACTAGGGTGGTCAGCAGAGTAAAAAGCCAATTTACATTGTTAAATTCCTAAAACAGGAGAAAAGGAAGAGGATAACTGGAAGTCCCTTTCCAAAGCACACCCAGTCCTTTATAGGAGTTTTCATGCACTACTCTGTTAAATGCCATAAACATACTCGCTGCACTGATAGAAACCACATGGCCATGCCTTCAGTGTGAGTGAGTGAATCACTAATGGCTTGGTCCTGGAGGCCAAAGCCACTTTCATCACCTGCAGATCATGGCCATTGGAGTGCTTCATGCACATCTGGGTCGATCCGGAAGAGAAAGAAGAAGATTTTCACCCAGTTTCCAGATGAAGACACTTGTTTTACAGATAAGAATATCATAGAATCATTGAATGGTAAGGTTGGAAGAGACCTCAAGAATCATCTAGTTCCAACCCCCTGCCATAGGCAGAGACACTTCCCACTAGTACAGGTTACTCAAGGCCTCATCCAACCTGGCCTTGAACACCTCTAGGGAGGGAGCAACCACAACCTCCCTGGACAACCTGTGCCAGTGCCTCACCACCCTCACTGGAAAGAACTTCCTCCCAACATCCAGTCTAAACCTCCCCTCTGCCAGTTCAAACCCATTACCCCTTGTCCTGTCATTGCAAACCCTTGTCAATAGTCCCTCCCCAGCCTTCCTGTAGGCTCCCCTCAGATACTGGAAGGTTACTCTAAGCTTTCCTGGAAGCCTTCTCTTCGCCAGGCTACAGAGCCCAAAATCTCTCAGCCTGTCCTCATAGCAGAGCTGCTGCAGCCCTCTGAATATCTTTGTGGCCCTCCTCTGGACTCACTTCAACACTTCAATGTCCTTCCTGTGCTGAGGGTTCCAGAACTGCACACAGGACTCTAGATGAGGTCTGACAAGAGCAGAGTAAAGGGGCAGAATCCCCTCCCTTGCCCTGCTGGTCACGCTGCTCTTGCTGCAGCCCAGGACTTGGTTGCTGTCTGGGCTGCACTCACGTTGCAGGCTCATGTTGAGTTTTTCATCAACTCAGACCCCTAGGTCCTTTTCCTCAGGGCTGCTCTTGAGCCATTCACCACCCAGCCTGGAGTTTGGCTTGGGATTGTGCCTGCCTTTGCTGAATTTCATGAAGTTGACTTGGGCACACCTCTGCAGCCTGTCCAGGTCCCTCTGGATGGATCTCTGCCCTCTAGCAAGTCGACTGTGCCACACAGCTTGGTGTCATCTGCAAACTTGCTGAGGGTGCACTGATTCCTCTGTCCATGCCACTAACAAAGATGTTAAAGATGTTAAAGCTATGTATATATATACATACACACACAGATGTATAACTTCCTTGGTTTGGTTTTTTTTTTTTTCTGTAGCAACTGTCAATCAGGTCCCATGTTAATTCTTTTTCATTCCATTATTTTCTTTTATGCTGTTAAGCTAAAGCTTTAGGTTTTGTTCTAATTGTAAAAGCATACATCAAATGTTTCGTCATTTCTTTTCATAATACCCTAGGAGAGGGTGTTTTACCTCTCCTTTCGTAAATTAGCTTAAGTAGAAATTGTCAATCTGGAATTGACAGGTATTTGTTACAGACAACAAGGCATTGTTCCCACGTTGCTTCACCCACCAACACAGGTGCTGCTGCCACATGTCACAACAATGGGGAAACTTATTAAACTATAAAGAGTAATAATACTGTAATAGTAGAAAGGCATGAGGCTAAAAAATCTGTGAGTGAGTTTGCTGGCTGGAGGTAGGAAATCCTGTCCTTCAGGTAGCTGATCTGACAGGTCTCTGTCTCTCCCACAAACCTCTACTTTTCTGGCTCCTTCTTCCAGTGCTTCCCTTATAAACCACTGACACCCTCTCTTCTCCCAAAGCAATCAGGTAACAGTACAGAGGCATAACTTGATCCATGAGCTTGCTGCTCACATGCTGAGCTGATGAAGGCAAAAGGGCATTGGCTCTGGGGGAAGCAGGATTACTCAGGTCTAATTACAGCAAGGCTGGGCCAGTTGCTGCATGATGCTGAGGAGTGTGTTGTGGTGATACAAATATCCACAGGCTTTTCTCCTGTCAAAGATCAGCCTGGATACAGGGAGTTTCCTAAGAAACTTGCTAAAGAGCTTCTGTTCTGTGAACTTGTCAGAGAAGCTGACAGTGGTCTTTATTAGGCTGGTGATGCTACCAAGCCTGGGCTCTGGCACTGTTGACTAGAAAGAGGTGTAATCCAGAGGAGTCTGAGATGCAGAACGTGGGGTGGGCTTTTACTCATTTCACCCAAATTTGAGTTGAATGTGAGCACATTAAAGCATTGCCATCCTCTGTCTGACAGCAAATAAGTGGATTCTTTGAGTTGTTTTCCCTTTACCACAAAGTCCAACAAGAGTAACAGAGAGGTGACATCATCTGTAGGAAAGTTTTCCCTTTTCTGCCTGAAGGACCGTTTTGATTTCCAGCTGCATCTCAGGTAAGCATGAAATGTGATATTGGATTGAATGTGCCAACTGCTTGTAAATGGAAATACTCACAGTCGAGCAGAGGAAGAGACAATGTTGTGCTGACTTTTTGATATCTTTTCAGGTATTTGTAGAGACCAAACAGCTCCTGGCCTAGCTTCAAATAGCTGAGACATTGATTAAGTAATTTTAGATGTTGCAGTCTCAGTGGGAGCATGGCAGTGGCTGGGGTTATATGCAATATTCTGCAGTCTCCTGCTACTCCCACTCCTCTGCACTTTAAGTTTCCCCCTAAACCCCATCTTTCTTCTTCTGTGGTATAGGAGAGCTGATGATTTTGGAGCCAGCTACGTATGCTTTATGTTTTCTGAAGATTAAAACCTGTGTGTAATACTCCACAACCTGTCAACAGCCAGCCTGGGAGAAAGACCAAAGACTAGAGAGCCAAATCCAGACTGTTAGATCAATTAAGGCCAAGATGTGCTTCTCAGTTATAAAAACTAAAAGCAAACTGGGCAGGCAAGAAGCTTGTCCTTTACAATGCTGGAAGATGGTTGCCCCCCTGTCCTGTGCCCGATGCCCTGGGAGTCAGACTATATACAAGTCTGCAAAAGATGATACTGAGTGTTTGTTTAAAATACTTCTGCCATCAGACAGGGAGAAGACTGCTGTCTACAGTAAGTATCAAAAATTTAGGACAAGCAGGCAATGGTTTGTGTGCCTTTTTTTACTTGGGTTAGTATTAAATAGTGGTCTGAAACCGTCTGCTTGTGCAGAACTGAACAAAGTGCCATGTGTTCCCAAACACTAAAAACAAGTTGTCAAGACACATCCTCAGAGACAGAGGGTCCTTTACTGTTGTTGCCCAAGAATGCTTTATTTTAAATGGCATTCCCTGTAAAGATGTAAATTCTATTTCTTTTGCAATGTACCAGTACTGAGAATAAGGCAAGCAAAGGAGGAAATTAAAACAGTGGCAGGGGAGGGAGGTCTAGCAAGTTGGCTTTCAACCAAATGACCTCTTGATAGATCAGCTGGGAGCCAGGAATGCATGAGATTACCAAGAACTAGGGAGATTTATAGTTCTTTGTTTGGTCTCTTAGTAAATTTCCATGTATCCTCAGTTGTATGATGTGCAATGACAAGGGAAAATGGGGGGCAAAACAAATCCAGAACCCCGAGTAATATATTCATTATGATTTCATAAACAAACAAAAAGAAACAGATATTTAAAGATTCAGAGTGCTTGTTTATTATAATTTAACAATAAATACCCTTACTAATTTTCATAGCCCTCCAAATCTAGTTATCTTAGAAGAAAAGACAGAATGAGGCACTTAGTGTCTAGTTGATTGGATAGGGCTGGGTGATAGGTTGGACTGGATGAGCTTGGAAGTCTCTTCCAACCTGGTTGATTCTATAAGATATTTGCATGCTGCAAATACAATTTCAATTGAATCAGGCATGTGAAAGTAGCACAAGAAACATTCTGTCACGGGAATGGGTGTTTGAGTTTCTATAATCACCACACAACCTTCCCCTGAGCTGACCACCTGCAGAGAGAACATCCCTCCATGGGCTGCACTGGCTGAACACATCCACATATTGTGCCAGAGCTCTTGAGAAGCTTGTGACTCTTATGATATCATCTCCAAAACTTGAATGAAGTCAAATAGAAAGGGATCTGGGGGTGCTGATTGACACCTGCCTAAACATGAGCCAGCAGTGTGCCCAGGTGGCCAAGAAGGCAATGGCATCCTGGCCTGCATCAGGCATAGTGTGGCCAGCAGGAGCAGGGAGCTCATTCTCCCCCTGGACTCTGCACTGCTTAGGCCACACCTTGAGTCCTGTGTCCAGTTCTGGGCCCCTCAATTTAAGAAGGACATTGAGGTGCTTGAGCGTGTCCAGAGAAGGGCAACGAGGCTGGGGAGAGGCCTGGAGCACAGCCCTATGGAGAGAGGCTGAGGGAGCTGGGATTGGTTAGCCTGGAGAAGAGGAGGCTCAGGGGAGACCTTCTTGCTCTCTACAGCTACCTGAAGGGTGCTTGTAGCCAGGAGGAGGTTGCCTTCTTCTCTCAGGCAAGCAGCACCAGAACAAGAGGACACAGTCTCAAGCTGCGCCAGGAGAAGTTTAGACTCGAGGTGAGGAGAAAGTTCTTGCCTGAGAGAGTCATTGACTGCTGGAATGGGCTGCCCAGGGAGGTGGTGGAGTCAGCATCCCTGGAGGTGTTCAAGGTGGGTTTGGACATGGCACTTGGTGCCATGGTCTGGTCTTGAGGTCTGTGGTAACGGCTTGGACTTGATGAGCTTTGAGGTCTCTCACAACCTTTATGATATGTTGTGATACTGTGATAATGAGTGTTTCTATTTTCTCACCATCCAGGTGATGAGCAACATCTGAACATTTGCAGTTTATGCTATCCTGGGTAAATACTAATATGGTGCACTAGAGATCAAGGATATTAAAATGAAAAAGCAAACAAGTTGCAAATGCTAATTTCTGAAGCTGTCCCAGTTTAATTGATAGTGTCATCAACTGCTTAATCAGTGTACAGATTGCTACACCCCAGTGCATCCTGGAAGCCCAAACTCTACGGTGAATCCAAGAGGATGGGGTGCTTAGGATATGTAAATGTCAAATAACAAAGCACACAATTTTCCATGGGGTTGCAAGTGCATTTTGCAAATAATGGAACCTTGAAACAGAAAGAGTAATGAGGAGACTCTTAACAAGGCAGAGGTTCTGGTGACAGTTCTGTTTTAAATGCAGTTGTTTGCTTCTTTTCCATATACAGTGTATATGTCATTAGTTCACTATTATTGCATAGCTCTTTTTAACCACTGCAGCTGAGGGTCCTAGTGGATGGAAGGTTGACCATGAGCCAGCAATACGTTCTGATGGCCAAAAGGGCCAGTTGCCATTCTGGGCTGTATTAGAAGGGCTGTGGTTAGTAGGTTGAGAGAGGTTCTCCTCTCCCTCTACTCTGTCATGATCAGGTTGCATCTGGAATACTGTGTCCAGTTCTGGGCCCCTCAGTTCAAGAAGGACAGGGAACTGCTTGAGAGAGTCCAGTGCAGAGCCACAATAAATAGTAAGGATGCTGAATATCTTCCTTATGAGGAGAAACTGAGGGAGCTGAGGCTGTGCTGCTTGAAGAAGATGAGACTAAGGCATGACCTCATCAATGTTTATCAATATGTAAAGGTGAGTGCCAGGAGGCTGGAGCCAGGCTCTGCTGGGTGATGCCCAATGACAGGACAAGGGGTAACAGGTGGAAGCTGAGGCATAGGAAGTTCCATGAGGAGGAATTTTTTCACTGTGAGGGTGACAGAACACTGGGACAGGCCATCCAGAGGGATTGTGGAGTCTCCCTCTTTGGAGATATTCAAAACTCACCTGAAAGTGTTCCTGTATGATCTGCTATAGCTGATCCTGCTCTGGCAAGGGAATTGGACTGGTGATCTTTTGAGGTCCCTTCCAACCCCCAACCTTTTGTGATTCTGTGATTCTGTACTTGGTTCTGTACTAGGTAAAAATAAATAAATAATCTTCTCCCCCAGCACAATATTCTCTGTAACATCATAATGATGATGTCTGTAATGTATCATTTATCATTTTCTTTACATATTAGCTGGTTCTCCCTTTATGTTAAATGGATGTATTATATTGTCTCAGTAATTTATTCACTTGTCAAAACTGGCTGTTAAGATGCCCTGAGGTTTGCCTTAAACTTCTAATAGAATTTAAAGGGCAAGCGTTCAAATTTCAGCTTTAAGGTTTGGACCTTTTGTACAACCTTAGAAATTCTTTCTGAGTCCTATCATTTCGTCTCTATGATTCTGACCTGATTTGCATTCCTCACATTTCTCTGTGTTAAACAGGTTGGAATTTGCACATGTAAGTTATAAGTTACTGCAAGCAACAGCTGATTCAAAGGTACCTTGCAAATGCAAAATAGAAACCTTTTGCTGAACGTTCAGCTTTAAAACAAGAGGGAGACTGATAAGACAGAAAGGGTTTGCAAACAGAAATGTCATGACCTATGTCTTGGTGAAAAGGTTCTGACACTGTAGGTTTTCGAGTGCCCTCTTTGTGGCTTGGAGATTCTGAATTTTAAAAAGATGTTGAGCAGTCCAAACAGAGGCTGTGCTTTAAAAATATTTTTTATCTGGGCACTGGATGGCCTGATGGACAATTTGAGATGTTCTATTCACAGATCCCTGGACAATTCTGGTTTACATGTAGGAAACTACTCATTTCTAAGGAATTTGGGAAAAAAAAATAATTAGAAGTTCAGAGGATAGTGAGGGCCCTTCCACTTGGGAGAATGTGGCCATAAATCTTCTTTGTGAATAGGAAGCTCATCCAAAAGCTCATTAAATAATTCAGAGCCAGAAAGAAAAGTAACTTCTGTACTTCTAGGCTGACACAGTGTGCAACAGCACACTATATTTTTATCTAGCAAGGAGTCCATCAGATACAAATGTAACATGTATGACGATCCTTCATTCCAGCCCTAACACAGATGGTTATCCCTACAACAAATAAATAGGCAGGCTCAGAATCAAGAAAGGATAAGAAAAATGAGAACCAAAAGAAAACAAGAAAAAAACCTGCCCAGTGTAGATGATCTTGTGAGACACCATTTGATCCAACTCTCCTTAAGACCTCATATCTCAAAATCACAGTGGGATAGCAGAGCCTAGGAGCACTTAGAGGGGAATACAAATATGGATAACTGCAACTCAAACTACCTGTTAAACACACAGCCATATAGTATTCTGTCAGGCAGGTTCAAGGCACTTTGGAGCATTTTCCTCTGCAACATAGTTCATTTCCTCTGGATTCTTTCAAGTTCCTTGCAAACTTGGACCTTCCTGAGCAGTTTTTTCCCTTTTTGTTTTTTTTTTAAAATACCCTTACTTTTTATGGTAATGCCTGTGCTTAGGAAGGAAAACCAACTGAAGAAGAATACCTTGCCCAGTTTTATAAACCTGGGTATTTTACTGTTTGTTTTCCTTCACCAAAACATTTCTGCAAGGCAATTTTGTGTTGGACCTCCCAATGTTGAGAAACCTGCAGCAATGATACAGCACAGAGAATGCCAAGGTTAAAGTCTATACCCAGTTATTGTTCCTTCATGTGCCTCTAATTTTTCTTACCCTTCTGTGATGGTTTGGGAGTTCCACCCCCCCAACCCTCAACTTTGTAAAATCACCCAGACTAGACTTAGCTGGCTGGAAGTTAAGGGATGAAGCTCTATTTACAGCTTAGACAATGTACAAGCAGAGATATACACAATAAACATGAATAGCTAACAGAAATATACAAGTTAAAGGTAATACAGAAACACAATTCCCCTTCCAGAAATCAGAGTCTCCAGCAGGGGTTCCCAACCACCCTTCCACCTTCTTTCCAACCCTCTACCTTACCCCAGGGTCTGCCTTAGGTGAAAGATGAGCTTGGAGGATGGTCAAGGGGGGTTAGAAGCAGAGCAGTTAGGTTATTCAGCAGAGAGAAGACACAGTAGCTCCCAGAGAGACCAAGAGACTCTCTGAGTGTCTTATCTATGTTTTTGTTCCTGTTCTTATCCATCTCAGCAAGCCTATGAGTGAAGCAGACATCACCACTGTTTGCTTTTCACAGCCTATAATATAATTTTCTCCATTGAAATATTCCAATTAGCCTCAAATCAGCACACCCTTCTTAGGGCTCTTACCACCAAAAGCTGTAGTGTTTATGAGTAGTAAGGGAAGAAAATGAGATGAAGGTGTTAAACATCCTTTGGGATGGTGCTGGGGCAATCAGACAAATGTAAAGGAATGCCACATGAGAAGTTCTTTCTTCTAAGTCAGCTCTGTAAGCTCACAGATTCACCACAATTCTTTCCTTGAATCCAGGGTATTTGAGGCAAATCCAGAAACCTTATCAGCTCCTACAGATTATCACAGTGGGCTACAAGACTGGTGCACAGTCAAAGCATTTCCTGAGCTTCTGGAGGAGCCAGTCCTGTCCTTTGTTGCCAACTTGTGGGGTGCCCTTACACAGGTTATTTAAAAGATAGTTTTCAAAGGCTTGCCTGGAAATGTGGTAAGTGACAGAGAAGGGTATTCATCCGGGAATGCTTAGAATAAGTCAACTGGAGTCAGGATTATTAAATTCTCCTGCTGTCAGTGGCTCGCAATGCATAGCTTAGACTGATTTAAGTAAGCTGCTTGGTTGTGGCCTCTGTTTATATTCTGGTCTTCCAAACCTTTAAGGCTTTTATTAGGCAAGTTTCATAACATTTAAAAAGTAAATTAGTGATAAATATATCCACACTTAATAACATTGAAGCAATATCTTCACCAAGCTGCAAAGATTGCATGGATAATTCAATCTATAGATTTACAAATAATTTATTCAGTTATTATTTTAACTAGTTTTGCTGTATGAATGAATTAAACAGCTGGCAGCTTGCCTGTCTGTTCATTGCTCTGCTCCTTTCTCTTCCATTTCTAAGGCAGCTATTTTTGTTCTTACCCTAGCTGGAAATATGGCATCTCTTTAACTTCACAAACAACCTCTCCAAAGAAGTTAGGCAAGGAAGATGTTGGAGTGTGAGATGATCTTTGAGGGCAATTTGAAGATGTGTTTTCTTGTATGATTTACTAAGTGTTCTCAGAAGTATTGTTTCATTTCATAACATCTCCTGGCTTCTTTGGTCTTTTTTTTTTTTTTCTTTTCTTTTTCTTCTTCTTTTTTTTTTTC
>VWZE01008843.1:157131-179160 GCA_013396675.1 Eubucco bourcierii
CTCTTATGAATATTTTATTTCTAGGGTTTTACACAAGGGGGAAAAAAAAAATCCTCCAGACTTTAGTCTGGAGCTGATGTTAACAGTAGCCCTGTTCAAGAAAAGGAGGAAATGAGAGTAAGAATAAAATGAAGCTTTCTCTCTCTGTCTCTCTCTTCTTTTTTCTTTTTTTCCTGAGGAAAAAGGAATTACTTGGAGGAAACAGCTATGAGGGGAGAAACCAGCCCCAGTGTGTGCTTCAGGGTCCTTCTGCACAAACAGGCAGCCATGAAGGATTTGCAGGCACATCAGCAGAGTGAGAGGATGACGCAGTAACAGCTTGGCCACCTGTGTTAGTTTTAAACTAATTCACATGCTAGTGCTTGGTGTATTACCCAAATATATCAGATTGTTCACCTGTAACACAATGGTAATATTTTCCTCCTTCATAGGGTGAAGCTTGTGTGCTTCTCCCTGGCAGACTCCTGTTCTAGCTTGACTGAAGATGTGCACACAACACATGTGTGCTTATAGCCGACGAGAGAGAATGAACTATGCTGCCGAATATTTGGATGGAAAGAAAGCTGAGAACCTTGGAATTGTGAGGTGCTTGCTCCTTGCTCTGCTGTCCAGGGTGGAGGGCTAATGGCAGGCAGGCTGGGTGTAATCACACAGGACTCGAAGGGTGGTTATGTCCCAGCGTGGTAACAGCACTGAAATTACTTGATGGATACTATTTTCATTATTATGACTTTAATGCACCATTGTGGACACACCGTTCTGTGCTGTGGCAAAAGTAACACAAGCAAAACACAGGCCTCATATATGCAATTACATCTGCTGCAGCTCCAAAAGAAGACAATTAGCGGAGTGCATTCCCCAGAAAGCCATCCACAGAGGTCAGAGTTCAGGAGGAACATTTCCTTTCTCCTCTCTGCTCTCAGAAAACTAGACATTAGCAACATCAGACAATCTGCAGAGCACATTAACTAAAAGGAGAACATTATGGGTATGTAACAGGCAATGTAATTGCCTAAACAAACAGAGTTTAGACAGACTCTGGTCCTGCCATTTCTAAAATGTGGTTGTGTTTGGCTTGTTTTGCTTTAGTTTGTGTTTTTTGGTTGGTTGAGGCTTTTTCTGTCTGATTGTTGCATAGTTTTTGTAAATGGTTTTGTTTCATTTTGTGGGGTTTTGTTGTTGTTGTTGTTTTGCTGGTGTCTAATTCTAAGAAGCAGTATAATACAGAGAATGCTACCTTGACTTGTTGCCAAAAAGAAAATACAGATTTGTGCATTCTAGTAGAATTATAATGTAGGTGAGAAGAAAAAAAAAATAATTATCTCAACTCTCAAATTTGAAATGAATCTTTGAGTATTGAAAGCATTTGTGGGGCTAGCTTTTCCATTTTAATATGTGCTGATAATGCCCAACTGGAACTTAGACAGCCTGTGAGATGCTGTCCTTGCTGTAGGGCTGGAGAGGAGGCCAGAAATAGCACTGCTTCTGCCACACCTATCTGAGTAGATAGACACTGTTTGGAGCATTTTTGGGGCACTTGGAGTTGGAGATTCTTCCCTCCTCTCCAACTGCCATGTTGGAGTCCTCCTTCAGAAACACATGGGTCTGGCACTACCTGTTACTAGTGACTGGAAGCAGCTGCTGCATTTCATGTCTTGGTCTGTTCATCAGGGCCTGGTTTATGAGAGGAAGGTGGTGCATTCACAGATGGGCTTGGTGCAGGAGACTTGTAACTTGTAATACTGCTGAGAAACCTGGAACTCCTTTGACTGCTGCTGGGTTTGGAACTGCTTCACACCAGTACTAGGTTCCAGAGAAGTGCTGCAACTTCCATTGCAGATAATCCACATGCTTTTAGGATTGTGGAGGACAACCAGGTAATCAGGTTTAGTCAGCATAGGTCCATGAAGGGCAGGTCCCACTTGATGAAACTGATCTCCTTCTATGAGGGTGACCTGCTTAGTGGATGAGGGCAATGTTGTGGATGTTGCTTACCTGGACTTTAGTAAAGTCTTTGACACTGCCTCCCACAGCATTCTCTAGAGGAACTGCCTGTGTGTGGCTTAGATGAGTGGACACTTCATTGAAGGAAAAACTGGCTGGCTGGCCAAGCCCAAAGAACAGTAGTGGATGGAGTTAAATGCAGTTAGTGGCTGGGCACAAGTGGTGTTCAACAGGGCTCAATTTTGGGGCCAGTTCTCTAATACCTTGATCAATGATCTAATTGACTGCACCCTCAGTAAGTTTGCAGATGACACTAAACCTGGAGTGTGTTGATCTGCTAGAGGGTAGGAAGGATCTACAGAGGGACCTGGATAGGCTGGACTGATGGGACAAGGCCAACTGCATGAGATTCAACAAGGCCAAGTACTGGGTCCTGCACTTGGGTAACAACCACCCTTTGCAACCAAGATGACTTGGGGAAGAGTAGCTGGAAAGCCTCACTGCAATACTGACCAACAGCCAGATGAACATGAGCCAGCAGTGTGCTCAGGTGGCCAAGAAGGCCAATGGCATCCTGCCCTGCATGTAATGTGACAAGCAGGACCAGGGAAATTATTGTACCCCTGTACTCAACACTGGTGAGCCTGCAGCTTGAGTGCTGTGTTCAATTCTGAGGCCTTCACTGCAAGAAAAAACACAGTGGTGCTGAAAGAAGCTCCTCAGGGAGGTGGTTGAATCACCATCCCTGGAAGTATTTGAAAGATGCATAGATGTGGTGCTAAGGGACATAGTTTCTCACCAGCCTTGGTAGAGTTGGATAATGGTTGGACTGGATGATCTTAAAGGTCTTTTCCAACTGAAATGATTCTACGATTTTATTATCCCTGCTGTGTATAAATGTATTACCAAAATGCCTGCACAAAAATCAGAAAGAGGTGGGTTGTGGGAATCAGGGATTGAAGATTATGGGCTGAGGAGTCAAGAAGAGATGCTGAAAAGAAGCACCAGGTTATGTGCAGCTGTAGTGTCCATAGGACCCTTGTGTTAAAATTATAGTACCCATTGTGCTTCTAACCAACACCATGGGGATTTTCTTTAATGAAAAACCTCAGGCTATATAGGCTCCCAGTTTTTTGGTTGAGGAGATTTTAGAGGCTGAACAGTAATTGACTCACGAGAATCAAAGGCAGGGGAGTAAGAAATCTGTAGTTGTCTTGCAACTTGTCAGTCCAGAGTATAATACCAAATACAACTGGGGGGGGTGGGGGTGGGGGTGTGTGGAATTTTCATTTACATTTCCTGTCTATTCCCTTTCCTTTAATGATATTTCTTGTGGTCAGAATTTTGAGGTGGCTGATGGAAATCTCTGTGAGCCTGATCCTAAGCATGGCTAATGGTAGAACCGGGGCTGCGCTTGATAGTCACTGGCCCTGTGTCTGACCTCCACGTGTGTGCACATCTATAATAAGAATGTCTGTTGATAAGCACTGTTTTATGAAAGAATTATTTCCTTAAAGTATGATTTTTGTTTAATATCTGCTTGTGGATTGAAAACTGGCAGGGCAAATCAGAAAAACTCTAAAAGGTATATAGCATTATAAAGCTGGTGTGAGGGAATCTACTGGGACAGTTGTGGTGAACTCAAATTGGTAGAAGTGAGGGGTTGCCTGTTGGAAGGAAGAGGCTGATTTGCAAGTGTGGTATGTTACTGTGTTAAAATGGCATTTTAGCTCAGTTTACTTAATTTAAAGGCTTGCAAATCTTAGAAAATTAGCTAGAAGTCGTTTTCGATCTCTGCTTTTGCTCAGTTATCTTTGTTTACTATGCCTTTTTATTTATATTTTTTGTTTCCTGTATGGCAATGCAAGTTGAGTAAGCTCCAAGAAAATGAAGTACTGGTGAGAGGGCAGAAAATAGTGTCCATTATTTCATGTAGCAACACCTTGGAGGTGAATGATAGATATTATGATAAAAGAGTTGTAGCTCAGGGCAGGTGAGTGGTGTGTTAATGAGGAGCCACCTCCTGCTTTCTGACAGATGACTGTCATTGTTCAAATGCTGCCATCAGATTGATTAATAACTGGGTCATCCTGCCCTGCAGTTGGAGTAGACTGTCTTCATTCTTCTACTGATTTCTCTAATCTGCTGCCCTGGAGATGACCCAATAGAGGTGGAGCTGAGATTAGCATTTCGTTTCTTGTAGAATAAGGGGGAGAAAAAAATCACAAGGGAGGAGGGGGAACACCAACTGAAAACTCAAAGAATGCTCCTGTCCCCAGAGCAACCCCCAAACCTATTCAGCATGTGCAAGAGCAAAAGCCCCTGTTTTATGAATAGGCAGTTGTGGTATTTGAGACATTTATATTTTTAATAAAGATTTAAATCGGTCGTGTTCTTTTCTGCAGTGTCAGCTTAACCTATATGGAAAGACGTATAAGGTCTTTTCAGAACACACAAAGGAATGTAAAGACTTGTGTATGGAGGGGCAGGGGAATGAGCTGATATAACATAAAAATGCTTGCTTTGCTTTAATGTCTCTTAATGTTCACTATATTCACTATTAAAAGACCAAATAGTAAACATCATGCTTTGACAAGTGAAATACAGGCATATTATCCCAGATGACTGTTATTATGTGGAAAGAATGGTAATTCTACTTCAAGATTTGTGTAATTTTCTCCTTTCTCTTGATTTAAACTCTTCTGAAAGCAATGGCATGGTGAGTTTACCTTTCTCCTTGTCATACGTTGGCAAGGTGTGATGTCTCTCATCTGCTTTGGGGGCGTGTAGCACAATATAACAGTCAACTTGTGAGCCAGGGGGATCCTTGTAACTAATTAGGATTCAATTTTCAGACTTTTTGGAACATTGCTTTGGCCAAAAGTTAGGTGAAAATATCCTTCAAATAGCTTGTGAAATGGGCTCATTTCTGGCAGTCTTTTAAAATTACTGATCCTTCTATTACATGGACCAGCTCTGCAATTTAAGACTTTTCTATTTAAATGCAACATTTATAACATTTTACAAGAAAACCCTTTATTCCTCCAATCTTTCTGGAGGACAAAGTCCCCTCCTTCCTTCTTTCTTGTTACTTACAAAAGCAACCAAGCCTTTCTGTCCTGGGATTCCACAACAGAGCAGAACTCTCTTATGGGATTTAGGTAATCAGGTGTATAGACCTCGAAGTGCTCCAATTTGATCATGTGTAGTCTGTTCTTGTGTTCATACCTCTCTCAGAGTGCCTTTAGCTCAGTTAAAGCATTAGGTGATTTGTGAATTAGTTGTTTTGTTTCCACAGGGGACAACTTTCCTTTTTTATGTGAGGCTTATGTTTTCAGATAGAAGCAGTGAGAAGCCAAAGCCAATAATTATCACCTTCAAGATCAGCTTCAAATCTCCACACTACAGTTCTGAATCAGAATTCGTGTTTTAAACACAATCGGCCTTATGGTATGTGAGATTGCTTTGTGCTTACAAAATACATAGATACTATAACAAAACTAAGCAAAAAGGAAGAAACAAAAAGTTTTTCAAAAGAAAAACATAGCCAGCTGCTCATTTTTAATAGTTAGTATCTCTAGTACCATAGTTCAAGCCATTTCTTTAGTGTGATGCCATTTTGGAACAGTTATCCCTGTAGAATGTTTTTTAAAACAAGGAAGAAAACTTTGATGTAGGTCAACCTCTAAAAATTAAGGTCTTTTGAGCATGGAAGATTCCAAACAGAACTATTAAATCAGTTCCCATTTCCTTAAGGCTGCATGTCTGTAATATATTCCCCACATCCTGTGCAATGCACATAGCTTGGTGCTTCTTTGGTGCTGTGAGACCACCTCATGTCCCCACATGCAGTCTTGGTAAACTGACATTACTTTGCAAGTGGCTTCTGCTTGGAAAGATTCGGCTTGGAAGCATTAGATCTGCTCATTAAAGGCTGAACAGATGCAAAATGGGAGGTAGGCACTGCTGTCCTCTTGTGCAAAACAATTGGTCCCAAATAACTTTTGCGTTGGGTAGAACAGTAACCAGAAGGTTGCTTTGCTATTATGTAAATAATATTTAGTGTGGACCTTCTGTGGAAGTAGCCACCTCTGGAGTTCAAAAATTAGCACATTATTGGGAGGCACATTTGGAAGGGTGCCTCGGAGGCCTGGGAGTGGACGTGAGCTGCTTCTGAGCTCCTTGAAGTAACCGCTGTGGAGATTCTCCATTTAGCTAAAGCACACTGTTAAATCAATTCACCTACATAGGGCTATGTTAGAGTAACATTAAAGGCTGACTTTAAACCCATAAAAGCCAGGAAATTCAGGGTTAAGGCTGAAAATCCTGACTGCAGCTTTGGTCTCAGCTTGAGGCCTTATGCCAAAATAATAACAGCACAAAAAGTTTTGCATTAAGGCTACAGTGGCACACTGAGTTTCAGACTCCACTCCTCCTCAGTTATTTTTTTTTTACAGCAAACACTGCTCAAACACTACACTTCAGATATGTGAGGTTACTGATACTTTTCTGTAGGTAGAAGTGAAGAGAACACAGTACTGTAGTCACCATGAAGTAGAAGATGTTGTCTTCTCCACAACGGCCACGAAGCGACTTTTAAGATTCCAATCTCAGGGCTCATATTGACAAGCTGGTCTGCCATCATATCTGAAATGTGCTTTCTGATATTATCTGGTTGGCCTCCTTCTGCTTAGACCATAACTCAGAACGGAAGAGATCATCTAAGAGTTCCAGAAGGCAGCAGAGAAAAAAAATAAGTTTTCAGGGAGGAAGGTGTGTTGTGAGTGTTGATCTGTTTCCTCTAGTAGAACAAAGCGAGAGACTGGAAAGTCATTGCTGGGTGAACAGCAGAAGAACCAAGGTATAGGGCACAGAGGATTCAAAATAATCCTGGGTCCATTTCATATCTATGGTGGAACACCAAATGACTTCAACTGGGGCAAGATTTCAGCTTAAGATCCCTACTTTCACAGACAAGGTGATCAGGGTTGCTTTTTGTGTATGGGAAATCTTACTGTCCCTCTCTGCTTATTTTAGCTGCCTTTACTGTAAAGCCTTTTTCCCAAAGAAATACAGAAAAGGAACTTTACAGATGACTTTATCCTCATATGTCTTCCAAGATGGTTTGTTTAACCTGACACTTTCCATATAGGCATTGCAAGCACTAGCTAAAATGGTAGAAAGGGGAGCAGTGTGTGGAACCTGAGACGCTGGAGTCTCTTGTAGTAACTTGCTAAGTATTTGTTGCTAGTTTAATGAGGAAATTGATTTGGCATATTTAATGTTGTTTCTTTATTTTATAGGTAATGGTCTATTCCCATAGCTCTGTTATAAAACAGTGTACATGTATATATGCATCTATCTATCTATCTATCTCACAGATTTACAAACCTTCTGTTTCACTAGGGATACACTCAATGTGGTATAAGTCTCTGGATATGACAATTAAATTCACATGACCCACAGATTACCTCACAACCCAAAACTGCCCTTTCCATATTACAAAAGAGTAGTGATTACCCTCTAATCACTTATTAAATCTACTTTTCCAATGACATTTTGTCTTTCCAGGCACTGAAGAAAAAAATGAAGAAAAACAAAATCTAGTGTTTGTAAAGAAAACCAGTAGTTTAGTGCCCATTATCTGTACTTCTGTTGAATGTGCTCCAAAGGCCAGTGTTACTTTCCTTCCCCACCACAAACTTGCTGGAACAAGAGAACGTTTTGGTCAGAAAAATCTTGCATGCAGGTGTCTGCACAGAATCTTAGAATGGATTAGGATGGAAGGGACCTCAAAGCTCACCTAGTTCCAACCCCCCGCCACAGGCAGGGACACCTCCCACTAGAACAGGTCGCTCAAGGTCTCATCCAACCTGGCCTCGAACACCTCCAGGGAACCTCCCTAGGCAACTTGTTCCAGTGTCTCACCACCCTCAATGTGAAGAACTTCTTCCCAACTTCCAGTTTTAATCTCCCCTCTTCCAGTTTAAACCCATTACAACTCATCCTGTCATTACAAGACCTTATCAATAGTCCCTCCCCAGCATTCCTGTAGTCCCCTTCAGATATTGGAAGGCCACTCCAAGGTCTCCTGGAAGCCTTCTCATCTCCAGGCTGCAGACCTACAACTCTTGTACCCTGTCCTCATAGCAGAGCTGCTGCAGCCCTCTGATCATCTTTGTGGCCCTCTCTGGACCTTGTGGCAATCACCTTGTGGTTTTGGAGAGCCCAGGTTTTGGAGAAATTCAGAGTATTGGCTGGTCACTGGTTTGCTGCAACTTGTTTCTATTGTTGCTGTAAGCTGGAAGTGCAAGAGTGCAATGTTTTCTTCATTATGCTTGGAATGCCCAGAGTCTCTAAAAGGAGAGATTGAAATTTGGCTGAGTCAAGTCAACATTTCATTTTGCTGAAGCAGATAAATGCACTTACATTTAACTTACTGTGGGAAAGTCCTCAAAACCTAGGTCCCGTGGCACTTTTGGTGGTAGCAGATTTCTGCACCTGGGGTTTTGGCCGAGGATATGTGTACTAGCTGTCCCCTTGATTGCCATTCCTCAGCCCAGAGGTGACTGAATTTCAGTGATGGGTGAAGTGATTTTTCTGCATCAAAGTAGGATATGTCTGGACACAAAGGTTAAAATAAATGTGTTCTGGGGAGCCCAGAAATGGACATAATATTCCAAATGTGGTCTCACCACAGCAGAGTAGAGGAGGAGGAAAACCTCTCTTGACCTGCTGGCCACACTCTTCTTAATGCACTCCAGGATACCATTAAAGAAGATTTAGTATTAAAAAGTAAAGGCAAAAATGCCATTTTTTGTTGGGTGAAAGTACTGTGTGCTGCAAGCTTGTTTGGGACGGAGCCAAGGCTGTGAAATCTGAATATAGTTTTTGACCCTTCTCATAACTACAGAGGACAAATGGCCTGCCAAATAAGCATGGGACTCAGGAGGGCTCCTTGCCCTTTTACAAATGACCTGTGTTAAGCTGAGTAAATTCCCTATGGAAATATGTACCAGCTACCTGCTTGGAAGAAAGGGATAGAATAGCATCTCCCTTGGTTGTAGAGGTGAGGAAAACCACACTAAATATGCTGTGCCTTTTAACTCTGATGAGGAGGGGGAAATGAAAGCCTATATTTAGAATGCTAATGCTGATGCGATTGAGATTAACCTCAGATTGTGTCTGAGGTTTTTACTTGAGATCAGCTACAGCTGCAACACCTGGATCAGAGGGTTTCACTGGAGTTTGGGGCTTGTGGGAATCAGACTGCTTTGGCTTGGGCCCCTTACTCTGACCTCAAGACTTTTTCACTAAGCTGACCCAGGATCTCCCAGGCTGATCTCTCTGTCCCTCCAATTTCATCCTGTAGTTGATGTGATGGCGCAAAGCTGGACAATAGAGGCAGATCTCAAGCGAAAGATTCAAAGTCCCCAAACCAAGTCATGCTGAAGTCTGCATACTGATCTATCAGGAACTCTCAGTAGTCAATTTTTCAAAGCAGTGCTAAGAACGTTTATTTCACATGGTTACCAATACTATTAACAGCAAATATGAGCAAGGAAAAAGAGGGAGGCAACGTACACACAACCCTACTACCAACCAGCCTACCTTAGTCTTGTTTTTCTTAAGTCTGAATTCAATTTGAAGTCTTATTTTGGAACCTTTTGAATTTAACCTCGAACTCACTCTCCCAAAGTTCTATTGTTGCTTCATAGCAACAATTCAGACACAAGCAGTCACCCCTTAGCTGCAGCCTGTCCAGCACAAAGTTCGTCTTCACCTGTCAGAGTCCACTGCAAGTGTCTTCACTGTCCTTGCCCTGTGACATGCCAGGACATAGGTCATGTGTCTTTATCTCAGTGTATCCATGAGCTGCAAATGTTTTTGGGGACCCATTCAATGTGAAAGTTTTCTTTACTTGCCAGTGCCTGAAGACACAGCTCAGCCTGAACCCCATGAGGCTGGCACTATATGGGTGAGTGGAACAGAGGTGCAGCACTGACGTGGGGCACGCTTGTGAAGTCATCTCTGCTGCTGTGCTGTCAGGCTGGGGTTATCCAGAGGAAAGAGGCTGGAAGGGGCCATGCATCAAATATTTTGCAATTCAGATCTACTGTTTTGCAGTCTGTGCAATCCTACCCAGACTCTTAATATTAGTGTACAAATAGATCTCTTCTACCTGACATGAGGGTCACGCAGAAGACATGCAGGACCCAATACCAGGAAATACTCTGTTTATCCCCTTCAGCAGTGGGGAAGCTGAGATGGGAAGGTAGCAGGACCAGGAGTTGTGCTGGAGGTCTGCAAGAGTGTAGCAATTCTGCTGCTCACCCAGCAGCCTCCAGTCAGCTTCAACTGTGCTCACTGGAGCCTGATCACAGCCTGGCTCCCATCTGATGGTCTGCAGCATGAGGCCGGTGTGCCACATCTGTGGGCACCAAGTCCGAGGCTGTGGCAGCAGCTGGTAGCAGGCATCAGTTACAGGATCAGGACCTTGTGCTGTATCACAGATAGGGCAGAGGCTCATTTGCAAGAACCAAGCAGGACTATTTCAGCATTGGCACAAGTTACTGACAGGCTTTTGGAAAAGTGTGTTTTCCCACCTGCAGGTTATAAAACCATAGTAAATGGAAGCTGTAATCTCTCGATGTCAAGCAAACGAGGAAGCTGCATTCTGAAACTCGTAAGTCACCACCAGCTTTTACCAAATAATAACAATTGCACTGCTGATGGCCTCGTCTCTGGCTGTTAGCATGCTGAATGACAGGGAGTTGTGTGTGCTGAGTGAGAGTATCTCATTTGCTCAGAGTACTGTGAGCATTCCTGCAAATCCGCAGAGGCTCTTGGTAATCTTTTGCAGGTGGTCAAATTTTAAATATTAGGGAAAAAAAAGTGAAGTAACATATTAAAACAGGAAGATAAGCATTTCCTTTGTTTGTTTCTTCTTCATTTACTAAAGCAATGCATCTTGTTTGTGTCACCTATTAGCTGGTTTTGCAAAATCCTGCTGGATTGATGATTTTTATGTTTTATTAAAAAAAAAAAAAAGTTCTGATTTGAAGCTCCATGAAACCATGTCTCTAGCCCAAGAACAGACTGGAGAAGCAAGGTAACTACACTTTCCCAAGAAGGCCTGGTTGCTTCTAGAAGCAATGGAAATAATATTTAATATGAACAAGTAGCGAGGTTTTACAATGTGAGATAGAGATTATATGGATAAATACCATTTCCCCTGCAGGTATGCACAAAAAGACAGGCTGCCCATTAGTAATTGCTAGATGATTGCAATCCAGTTAAGGTGACCTGGTTCACACAAAAAGGAAATGCACAAGCATTGCATACTCAGGAAGCCATGCTTAGATCTTGCTTAAATGGCTGCGACTTGGGTACAAAGAAGTGTCTCCATCTCTAAGCTTAACTCTGCAGTAAACTCTCTGGTTAACAAATCTACCCAAGCTAGGTGAGCTGATACAAGAAATACATGGATGGAAAATACATGTGGCAGCGACTGACTTTTCTCCTTCGAGATGATTTAAATATTATCCTCAAATATCACCACCTCACCCTTGCAAAACAGGTCTGTTGGACAGAATCCTCAGGGTTTCTGTTGAGTTTGCATTTCCTTTCTTTCGGCAACCATCTGTCACGGAAAACGACCTCTCTGATTGTTTGTGTGTGTGGTTTTCTTCAGGATCAGGCTGACCAGTGGAAAGCAGTGGTTTGGGATAGATTTTGCATGTGATAGTCACAGGTACGTGTCTTTTTCACCACCACTTTGCTGCACTTTTAGACTCCATCAGACTTACCTAATACACTGTCCAGTCTTTCACCTGACATGTGATGCTGTGATGGTTTGGGAGTTCCCTGCCCCCCACACTTTGTAAAATCGCTCAGCCTAGACTCAGCCAGCTGGAAGTTAAGGACTGAAGCTCTATTTACAGCTCAGCACAATGTACAAGCAGAGATAGACACAACAGACAGGAATAGTTACAGAAATATACAAGTTAAAGGGAATACAGAAACACAGCAGCCCTCCCAGAAATCAGAGAGCTCAGGAGGGGCTTCTAACCACCCTTCCACCTTCTCCCCACCCCTATACCTTACCCCACAGTTTGCCTTACTCACAGGATGAGTTTGGAGAATCGGCCGGGGGGGTTAGAAGAAAAGTGGTTAGTGAGATTACTTTGCAGAGAGGAGGAAACCCAGAAGCTAGACAGCCCAAGAGTGTCTGAGCCCAAGTGTCTTATCTTTGTTTTGTTTTCTTTTCTTAAACATCTCAGCAAGACTATGAGTGTAGACATCACCATTGTTTTCCTTTTCACAGCTTATAGTATGATTTTTCTCCATTAAAATATTCCAATTAGCCTCCAACCAGCACAGATGCGCTCAGCAAAACTCACCAGTTTCAGTTTATGTCAGAAGCTAGTTAAGAATATTTTTTTTTTTTCTGGGGGGATAGCTAGACCAGAAAAGCTTTGAAATGGATATTAAAAAAAAAAAAAAAAACTCTAGCAGTGTACATATCTTGGGACACAGAAAATAGCAAATGTTTTCCCATTTAACTTGTGATTTTGCAGGGAAAAAACCTTCTTGCAATTTAATTGTGAGAAGATAGAAATGATTTTTCTGGAGATACAATGTTTGAGAACCCTGAGACAGATTAGCTTCTCTGAGGTTTATCTGGGCCTCTGCATTCTGATGCCAATCCAGAATATTAAAATGTTGGTTTTAAACAGAGGCTGACAACCTGTATTTCAGAAGTCGTTTCCTGAAAACCATCAAGCACTTTGGAGCCTCCTGAGATCTTTCTAGTGTCTTTCTGTTATCATGTATCATCATTTCTTGTTAACACTGGACACTCTGGGAAAGTAGACCTTAGGGATGTAGGTCAGGACCTGGCCAATGAAATAGAATTGTTACTACCACTTTGGTGTACACAGGAAATCAATATGGCTGCTACAGTATCTTTGCTTAAGCAGGCTGCTTAAGTAGCTGTTCCTCCACTTACAATGGCAAGTAACCTACAGTTAATTAATCTACAAAGACAGGAATAAGTGTCTCTTTGTCCCTGCAATTGATCAATATATCCAATAGTGTGTACTATTAAAATCCACGTTTCCTGGCTTTCCTGGTTGCCTCAGGTGAGGAAAGCTGAGTTTGGAAATGCTTGCTGGGGAATAGGAAAAGGAGAGGAAAAGAGTGTGCCTCATTTGTGGCTATCACCGCTAATTTGTCTTCAGGACAAAGGGTTTTTCTTAAGATGTCTTAACTGAAAGTACTGGAGAGTGATCTTTCCAAATCTGTTCCTTGGCCTTGGATGGGTACAGGTTCCGTTTGCAAGGCAGGCATTGGCAAAACCACAGTTACCCACATTAAGAAACATGGATCAGAAAAGCCAGCAAGGCTGGAGGAGATAATCTGCATGTGGTGGTCCAATGCTGGGGAGGGAATAATGAGAAAGGTAATTTAGGATATTGAACATACTAAGCACATTTTAGTATGTGCTGTACCTTTTTAGCACCTTTGAAGGCTGGCAGGAGAAGTTATCTACTCTAATTAGTATTTCTGAATTGGTGAAACAGCAAATATTGTCTGGAGTGATGAGAGGAACACTAATGCAGCTCTTCTAATCCTGTGGCTTTCTAGCATGGATGCTCAGCTGGAAGGAGACTCCACTGCTCTGCAGAATACAAGAGATAATGCTGTTTTGGCTATTTTGATTTGTCTCCTGATCTGGTGCCTTATAGGTGTCATTAAGGTCAGTTTTAAAGCTGGGCTTTTAAAACATCTGTTTTCATGATGTCTCATAGCTAAACTTCATTGAACCAGTTGAGTGATAACAGAGGAGTTCTGGTCTGGTTTACAGGGCAATAGTCCAGTTCCTAAGTGAGTGAACCAGGAGAGCTTTCTCTCATATTGAAACTGGGAAATCACTAGGAAAAACTGAGATGTATTTCTCCTGTTAATGTACTGTAAGCTTTTCAAAAGAAAGTAATTGGGTCCTCTCTAAATAATGGTTTTCATGGAAATGCTGATTCCTGAAGATGTGACCTTCAGGCAGTTGGAATTACATCCTGGATCCAGATCCAGCCTCCACAGCTGGCCAGCCTAGCTGCAGCTGCCCAAACCTCTGGATCCAAATGCTCAGAATGTTAGAAGGTTAGAGATTTTCTCCAAATCAGACTCACTTTTCATTAGAAAATAAATACCAAAAAATAGTTTTTATGGAAGGAAATGAGAGAGCCTAAAAGCAAAATGAAATTGAAGGCAAATCTTCAAATTAGCAGGTCGATGTACATTGTGGATTTAATTACCCAGCCCCCTAAAAACCAAACAACCAAAAACCAACCAATGACAACAACAAAACAAAACAAAACAAAACCCCACTTAACAACAACAACAAAAAACAACCCCAAACCCCAACATTAAAAAAACCAAACCAACATTTCGAGGACATAAAAAAACCCTAAAATACTAGATAGGTAAAAAGACAGAATGGCTTAATATGTAGCAGTAGTCTGAAAAATAAAGCAGGTGGAAAGTGTGAGTGAATTCAATAACTTCAGGAAAAGCTAATAGTTGAGAGGCATTGGAAGAGAGATTGGCTACACTTGGAGGCATCTAGAGTGAGGAAAAGCAGCAATGGAAAATTAAATATAATGTAGAATCAAATTTTGACAATACAGTGGGTTTTAAAAGAACAAAGAAAGAAACCTGCTCTACAGAATTTAATTTAAATCATTCTTGCTTCCTTATGGCATTTAAGTGAACCCAGTACAATTTTACATGCACAGTTCAAACTAATCAGAAGATGATTTATTAGGTTTTTAAATATTTCTACATTCTTTTGACATTTTGATAATATTTTTTTTCCCCCATATCTATACAGTTGTTAGTCCAGAGAGCTTTTAGATACCGAATCTTTAAGCAGGCTTTAAGTATGTCTGAAGCCAAAAGAACGTAATTATTTACCTTTATTTTCCTTTAAGGACAATTCAATCTTCCTTTCACAGTTGGTGCAGCAGCATTAATAAATTCTGAATTCTTTGCACTGGAGACAAAGCTGTCATTGCTGCCCAATATTTTTGGGTGATAGGAATTTCCCAGCTCTCACACTAAAGCTGCAGGCTCATGAACGGTTTTACTGTGGCCTGTTAAACTTCCTTCCCTGCTCCTCTGCAGGGCAGATAGCCAGCGAGAAGTGATGAGTGCTTTTCATGGCAAGGAACAATGCATGAAGGCTTTCCAAATTAATTTAACATTCTCAAAGAATGCTGTTGGCTGCATCAATTTAAGATACGCTGGCAAGCAGGAAATTATTTTCCATGTAGATGTTGTTTCTATCCCTTCCCCCTCCCCAGGACCCCTATGGTGAGAGGGAGGAAGAAAGGTTTTGCCTTCTAGCGAAATCTAATTGTGGTGCACGGTCAGGGAGGGGAAGGGTCAGGGGGAGGCCAGCCACACAAGTCTCCACAGCAAACCACAAGATGTGTCCCAGAAAGAAACGACCCTGGTGGCCTTGCAGGCACCCTTGGTCCCCAGGTCTCACCTCAGAGATGAGGTCAGTTTGGGAAGGAGGTGGTTGCTGAGCTGGCAGAAAAATATTGCTCCCTGCTGTGCTCTCTGGAGAGGGGCTCATTCTCCACCTGGGCTGAACTCACTAAAAATGTCCTGGTGTACACAGCTTTTCATCTTGTCTCTCCCCAAAGACTCCTTCAGGCTTTGTTAATTAAACACACATCTTACAGTGCTGCTATGATTTGCCACAGTTTGTGAGATTTCCATTTCTGAGCAAAGCGAACACCTGCACGCTACTGAAAAGCCATCAAGGACATGGCAAACATCTTTACAGGAAGGTTGAAGTACTTCTCCTGGTGGCCAGGGCCTTGGGCAGAGCATGACATGATTTAACCTAAAAGCAAAATGGAAAGTGGTGGTAGCTGAAGCTTTGAAAGGTGAAAACACGAGAGGCTCAAAGAAGAGATGTGTACAGGAGGTCCGAAGTGTGGAAACTGTGATGATCAAGAGTGAAATACCTTGAATATTCTAGTGGCTGCTGCATTCTCTGAGCTGTAAGGTAGCAATTCCACATTACAGCTTTAGGGGTGACACATAACCTTCAGTCAATTGAATCCAGAGTGTCTGAGAAATTTTGAGGAAATTTGATATGGAAATGTTTCGGAAAATGGATAATAATCAGGAACTCATTTACTGTTTATATGCAGTATGTACCTTTCTGCTGCACTTGGGCATGTAGGCAACACAGATCTCTAGGTACCTGTGTCATTCCTAGTCATCCAGTCCCTGAAAATATTAATAAATATTACATACTCATCCAGAAAAGACCCAATTTCTAGACCTTTGCCCTTAATCTTATTTCCTACTTTCTTCCACCATTCCAGTAGTACTTGTCCCTGTAATATTGTGATTGCAGTGCAGTTTTAAATAACTTCTGTGCTCTCTCAAGAGCTTTGCATTCATTCCTTGGAGCCCAACAGCCAATAAAAGATTCTTAAATTGTCAGTGGGAGCATTTCAACAGTAAGGGGAGATCTAACAGTTGAATTCAAATGTGCAATCTGCTGTGGGCATTCACACACCTGGCTAAATCAACCTTCAGCAAAACTGCAGGGCAGGACTTTCACTCCTGCTATGGCCACTTGTTAAGGTGAGTGGAAAAAAGCTTATTGAAAAGTGACACGCTTCATGTCAAGAAGTTCAGCTCCTCTGAGTGACTGCAGGTTAGGGCTCAGACCTGCAATTGAGTTAGTGCAGTTGAACAGGTTACTGTGCATCAGCCAAGCTGCAGAGACATTCCACGTGTGTCCTCCTCGCCTTTGACAAATGTAAGGTGATTTGACTTAGCTTAATCTATTTTCATTGCAGGCTAAATTGAATTACCTCATATTTATGATGGGCTATAAGGGCACTCAAAGAGAGTTATCTGGGTTCAACTCATCCCTGGTAACTTGCTTCGCTCTGGTAGCTTGGCTGTGGGTATAAACCCTGAGCCACCTTGTGCTCATAGGAGAGAGCTGATGTGAACTTCAGCAGACAAAGATTTATAACTCCTGATGAAGTAGTTTGAGATGTAGTAAGCCATTGACAGAATGGGTAGCATTGGTCTTTAAAGGAATAGAGTAGCTGGCAGGGCACTTTGTTAATGAGTTTCTGATCCTGGACCACAGTTCCCTTCCCCGGTATAGAGCCTGTATTGGTTTGAGCTCCTGCAGCACAGAAGCTTGCTTGAATTTCCTTTCTCTTTCTTTTTTTTTTTTTTTTCTTTTTTTTTTCTTTTTTTTCCCTCAGGCAGACATTTGGGATAGAGCTAGGCTGATAGCTTTAACTCCCTGTGGGTTTCCTGTGAGGGTACTTTGGTAGAGTAAATTAGTTTTAAATTTGGTTGTTCTACCATAACCTAAGTATTCTTAACTGAATTGTAAATTTAAATGTTAAGTGTTGCACTGAATGTTTAAATAATTCTAAAAGCACTTGGAGCATGGGATAAGTGCTGTAAAAATCTAAATAAATGAGTAAATTAGTTAACAGCATATGTGGTAATGCAAACTACTACATGTGTGCAAAGAGGAAGAGCTGTGCTTGAAGTGGTTGCCAGAGCTTGAATTTCCTTGCTACATATGAAACCAGTTCACATTAGCAAGGTGCTTTTTTTCACGTTTAGCCTACTGTATAACTGGAAGTAGAAGATGAAGTTGGCAGTTTAGACTGTCAAACAGAGGTTTCAGCTCAGCAGTGAGGTTCAAAGAGATTAATTTGAACTCAGCTGTTTATGTTACTGATCTCATACCAGCTGGGTTTGTGGCATTAAGATGTCAATAGTACAACAGAATTTAACTAACAGTTTCATCACTGACATCCTCTTTGGAAGGTACAGACGATTGCCTCCTTATATACTGGGACATATTTCTTTAGGACAGGGCTCTTTGTATGCTTTTATCTGCGAGGGAGAAGAAGGAGAGCGGGGTGGGGAGAGAGCCTTGAAGTGAAGCTAATTAGAAAATGTTCTAGTAAATAGTTTATGTAAGCAAGATCCAGCAAAAAGATGTTCACTCCCACAGGGCACAGAAAGTCTCATTTTCTCTTTTCCTCCAAGTCCCCCTTCTTTCTTCTCCAAACCAGAAGAGCTGAGGTAATAATAAACTGTCCTATGTGCAGTGGCATTATTATTTTTAATGGTTCAACTTGGAATGGAGTAGGGAAGCCTCTTAGAATAGTTGATCATGGAACTTCTTCCATATACATCCAACCCTGCCAGCTCCATATAATAATTAATAATCAAAGGTAGCTGGATTATCCTTCACTGAGCTTCTTTAAGCAGCTCCCTTGGTCCAACATAGGATGCATGAAGTTCTGACTTGGTTAAGATGTCCATGGCCTGGTAGATGGATCACCACTGAAAGTTGGGAAAAGATTAGGAATAGAAAGGATGGGAATATTTACATTCTAAGATAAATACAGTGCATCTGGTTTAAGGACTTGAGAAGTTACTTCAATGAGGGAGGTGGTTTTATCAATAAAGTATCCAAGATTGGTCCCTTGTTGAACAGACTTTGCTACTGTCCCTTGGTGCTGAAGGGCGTGGTGGGAGATGCAGGTAAAGCGGAGGGTGATAACCTTCTGGGAAAAACCAAGTAAAGAAACACCTAAGTGTGAAATGGTCTTGCTCTACAAAATAATGATACAGAGGATTTTGACTTAAGAGTTCTCTAAAAACCCCTTTTGCCCTGTGCTGTAGTGGCTGCCATAGCCCTTGGCACCCTGCACCTCTGAAGGAAATCACAATGTAATCCCTTGGTTCAGCATGTATTGTCCCTTAATGACAGATATTACATTTGCACAGTAGCATAAATCAAAGCTAGAGGCTGTTTTAAATAGGCTGCAGATGCATGTGGACGTTGGCTCTCTAAGTGGCACTTTGCTGGAGAGATGGAGGGGATCCATCCCACCGCTGCAGCTCCAGGTAGGACAGGGCCAGTAGAGACTGTTCCCATTTCCATGATGTTTTCACCTGGGATTTAGCTCTGCATGAAGACTCGTTTAGCAGAAGGAAATGCCTTTTGACTGCAATCTCTGAAGGGTTTAATTGGGATTTAACTGTTCCTATTTTTTTCCACTCCATGTGGGAGTCTGGAGCTCTGTTTACAAGGTGTGTCATATCCTCTCAACCCCAGAGTCTTTCTCCCCCTCCCTTCTTTTTATGTTCTGGACAAATAGGCTGAAAGATACTTTAAAAGTGAATGTGCATAGAAAACCCCACAATTACCATCCCTGATTTTGCTGTGAAAACTTTACAACAGCAGTACTGAAAAAAAAATCTTCCCCTACCCCTCCTACTCCTTCTAAGAGAAAGAAAAAATCCATCAAATTAACACATCAATGAGTTGATTGTAATCTCCAGGGTTCAGTGTAGCACTTTCTAGCCTCTCAGACAGGAGGCCAGCATGATTTATCAATGCAAACCTAATAGCATCAATATGAATCTAACTAAAAATCAATATTTCATTACCAAATTGTTAGTGAGAATGAAGAAAAATTGCCAGAGTCAGAGCATTCTCTAGGGTAGGAGCATCTGGAGTTCAATGTGACAAGATGAGTGATGCATGACTCGGGGCCTGGGGAAGGACACTGGGAGGACAGGCCACTACGTAAGGCCGAAGACTCATGAAGAAAGCACTTTTTTTTTTTCCCCTTCTTCTTCTTTTTCTTTTTTTTTTCTTTAAAGCTTTCTCTAAGAAGAAAGAAAATGTCTGAGAAAGGAAAAAATGGAAGACTTGCTGCTGTTTACTAAAACTCATGCAAAGTAGCTCAAACAACTGAATCCGAACAGATTAGTCTCTGCTGTGGACACCTACACAGAACTGGTTTTCATAGGAGATAAATGGGGAAAATAAATTCAGTGGTCCAGATCCTGATCTCAGCTACAAAGGACAGAAATTTATAATAGCTTGCAGAGTGGAAATTCTTTGATTTCACATCCCAGGTGGATGGAAACTGGATTGGTTAGACTTTACTGTGGGTTTTCTGAAATTTCAGCTTTGATGTGCATTTCTGAGAGATTGCAGAAGCGCAGACTGAAATCTGCTATGAAGAAGGTAGCAGTTCTCAAAACAGTATGTTTTGCTTACAATGCATCCTAGTAATTAAGACACTTTTTTTTTTTTTAAAAGAAACAGAGAAAAGAAAAAAAAGCATGGAACAGTGCCAAAAATAGAATTAAAATGTAACTTTATATGGCTTTATGTCACAGATCTATTCTGGCAACATGGTAAGAACTTATAAACAGAACTGTGGAAAAATAAGGACAAAAGCACTGAAGAGGAGCTGTGATTTGATATTCTCAGACAGCCTTGTTTTGCACAGATTCAACATGTATTGAAGGATGATGGTTGGTGGTTTTCTGTCCTCTGTACCTTTTGTTCACCTGGGATATCGGAAAGTAATCTGAATGTGTAGCAGCTGCTCTACTGTTTAGCACCCACACCTGTTTGGCCAGGGAATGATTATGCAACCCATGGAGCCCTCAATATCTACTTTTTTATGTATCCTGTCTTCTTCTGAGGGGAAAAGTAGGAACCTTCCTGTGATCCCTAAATCCACAGCTTCTGGGATCAGATTATGAACGATGCTCCCAGCTTTTAGCTTTTAAAGAAAAGAAACTTCTGGTCCTTGCACTGAGAAGGACTGGTCAAAAAGTGCATTGCAAAGGCTTGAAAATCATAAAGAAAGCATATCTCATGAACTGCTTTACAAAGGAAACAAAAGTACACATTACTCTTTCCATTTCATGGAGACATGCAATGAATAATCCTGGGGTTTTCCTAGTTTTTCTGTGTTCTCCTTTGGCTAAATTTGCTCCATGCAGCTGAAGTAAACTGATTCTGGCTCCATTTTTAAATTTATTTTTTTTTAAGAGAGAGAGAAAATTTTGCTTGTTTTTAGAGCTGGAGAGAAATTTCAGCTTAGTTGAACTTATTGCTCAGAAAAAAATTTCTCCTAGCCCCCGTGTTTCTAATTCTGGCAGCCTGTGATACATCACTAATCTCTAATTCCCTTACTCCCTAGGATCTGTCATTATTTTATGTATGGACTAATACAGTTGTCTCAGGGTAAATTTCCTCTGAAATCGAAGTTTACTTCTTACATTAGAAGTAAACTTCACTCCCTTGTATAAATGACAGACTCCTGTTACAACTTTACATGTATTGGAAGCAGCCAAACAAGAAATGTTTGGGGATTTTTTTTTGTTTGTTTGTTTAGTTTTATTTGTCTTTTTTTTTTTTTTTTTNTTTTTTTAGTGGGGTATTAACTGTACTTTAAACAGAGCAAATTGGAAGGCTAAAGGTCAATGTGATAACTTGTTTTTTTTTTTTCTTCCCTGATGGAATGATCTAATGACACCTGAAAATATCAGTAAATTAAAAAAAAGTTATTTTTTATCAGTAAATAAAAAAGTAAAAATAAAAAATCAGTAAATATCAGTAAATAACAGTAAATAAAATAGTGTCTTTGTTATCAGGAAGCCTTCAAAGCATCAGTGCCAATAAATGCTTCTACTTTGCTTCCATTAAGACTTTATTTAGCCTCCAGCACTGCATGGGTACAGAATTTTGTTTAAATAATCATAATAAACACTTTACAATATAAAAAGTGAGCACATTGTTCAAGTCATGCCAAGTTAACTGAAAATCTCCTTCAATAAATTCTAAATGTAAAACATAGGTAACACCACCTTGTCTACCTCCTCAGGCAGCCCAGGAAACTTTGGGGGCTAAACCAGTTCCTAACTGGTTTTGATTCTTCTTTTGTGGCTTTCACCTCACAGCCCTCTTCCTTCTTAGCATCTGTTCATGACTTTTCTGTAATAATTGCAAAAACTTTTAGTTTCTGTTGTATGTGAAACTTTGAACTGCAGCCTCTTGGCCCCATGAACACAAACTATTGGTGGAAAAATGGAGAGTAACTTTACTTGCTTGTGAAGAAAAAATGGGGGCAAACATAAGTTAGAAATGAATCAGGAGGCTTTTTTTTTTTTCTTTTTTTTTTTTTTTGGGGGGGGGGGGGG
>VWZE01008843.1:179199-212330 GCA_013396675.1 Eubucco bourcierii
GGGGGGGAATTTTTATTAATTTTTATGTCCCCACAGGGCAAAGTTTTTGTTTTACTTCAAGTAAGTGTGGAACTGAGTGACATCTCTTTTGCTAGTGAATAGCTTGAAAACAGCAGAAAAGATCAAATCAAAAAGACTATTTAGGGTACCCAGTCAGGATAGAGCCTTGAATATCCACTGCACTTTTTTTTTGGCGGTACAGTACTGTGCAAACCCTTGCACTCAGGCTGAGTGATACTGTCTGCCAGCCAATCACCCTTAATCATCAGTGGGAAATAACTAACAAGATTAGAAAACTAACATCTGTAGCACTTTCAGGAACTGCTTAACTTAAAAATCCAACATCCTTAAAAAAAATCATAGAATCTTAGAATGGTAAGGTTGGAAGGGACCTCAAGAATCATCTAGTTCCAACCCCCTACCATAGGCAGGGACACCTCCCACTAGTACAGGTCACTCAAGGCCTCCTCCAACCTGGCCTTGAACACCTCCAGGCAGGGAGCAGCCACAACCTCCCTGGGCAACCTGTGCCAGTGTCTCACCACCCTCACTGCAAACAACTTCCTCCTAACATCCAGTCTAAATCTCCCCTCTGCCAGTTCAAACCCATTACCCCTTGTCCTGTCATTACAAGACCTTGTCAATAGTCCCTCCCCAGCCTTCCTATAGGCCCCTTCAGATACTGGAAGGCTACTCTAAGGTCTCCTCGAAACCTTCTCTTCTCCAGGCTGAAAAACCCAACCTTGCATTAGCTACTATGAAATGTCTTGTTTAATAAACTGGGTTTTAAGACAGTAACTTGTGTAAGAATTTCCTTCATTTTCACAAGAAGATGAGATCACAGAGGCTGAATGATAATGGTGAATGGTAGAGAACAGCCAGGAGCATGGAAGAAAATCACTCTTGGTGGGGAAAAAATCTCTCCTGGCTGTTTCAGTCATGAAACCTCAAAGGAAAACAACTGAAGCAAATTGCTTTTACTATTTGGATGCTGTTTGCCTGTGCTTAGCAGGTGCACTGATTTCCTGGATGCACTGCAAACTGGGTGCTCTGTAGGCGTGCATCAGTCAGATGTTGTTGGACAGTCAGAGGAGCACTTTATGCTTGCTCCTCTGTGCTGCTCAGTTTCTTCATTTGCATGGCCTGGGTAGGTAGAACACATGCTAGTTCTCAATTCAAATATTATTATCAAAGCACAAATTAAACTGTAGGTATTTTAATTCTCATTGTGCTAGCAATGCATCTTCTGCCTACCTTCAACCCATAATTTTTTTTTTTTTAACACCATTGTATACACCAAGCAAGTATGGAAGAATTATTCCCTGTCCTCTCATTGGCTTCAAAACAATCCAGTTATGACTGCAGTTACCTTTTTCAGAGACATTTGAACACCTGACGTTTTTGTTCTTGTGGATGTGCACTGAAAATGAATACTGGGCCTGTAACAGGAATAAACAGAAAAGTGGATTGATTTTCCTGTTGCAACTCCGAAATTCGGAGGGGTGGAAGGCGTTAATGTAGGTTTTCCCTTTCAACAGAGGCAGCAGAGCTAATATATGAAAATGCAGGGAAGCAACTGGAAAATATAGGGAAGCACCCATGCAGCAGTAATGACTAATCATAGATATTGAAAGCTATAATGTGACTCACAGACATACTGTGCAAGAGTTAACTTGCAGTCACCCTGCTCATTTAATGCTTGTTACCTGCTTTCATACCTGTAAACAAAAGCAGGGTTCAGTTCACTCACTCTCTTTAACTTTCATTCCCCACATCATTCCCTAATGTTTGTTGAATGTGAATGGACTTTCTGGTTTCTAATGATCCAGTTATGCTTTCAGCAACTTGAATCAGTTTTCTCTTCTTTTGCTCTTACTTTTTTGAATCATTTTCTCTCACTTAGATTCTATTCTCCTCCACACCACTCTGTGTCCTCCCCATCTTTCCATCACCTCTTTTGATACTCCATGCTCTTTTCAGCCTCCTCAGTTTAGATTTTTGTTTTATACTTTCTAGTTCTCTCACAGTTTTGTCCTTGCTAAATTCTTGGTATTATATCCCAGTACCTTGATTCTAACCAGAAATATCTGTGGTTCTCTAACCTGCTTTTCTGTGTTACTAGTGCAGTGGGTGAGCAAAAGGCCAGCTGAGAAGCTTATTGTCTGTAATGAGTATGCTTCGTGGTATACTTGATAGAGTCCTTGATAAGAGCCTTTTACAGTAGGAGTAGCTAAGTAGTAGCTAAAACACTGTGTTCTCTAAAGAGTAAATGCTTTGGTTCACTGCCAAGTCCCTGTTTGATTACAAAGAAATTGGAAAGTGACATCCATCCGGGTCCAATATAAGCAACAGTTCATTTCTTTTAAGGAAAAAATGAGGAGAAAAACGTTATTAGAATAGCTGATCCACTTGGCATTTTGTGTATTTATTTGCATGTCTGCAAGGCTTGTGGGTAAAATAGACACCTGCTAAATGTATGGTGTGACTGATGGTAAAAATGGATTCTTTTCACAGGTTTGTTCTTTACAACCAAGCAGTCTTAAGAATTTTGCCATTTACATAACACAGCATAAATTGTTTCACAGTAAATCTGCTTAGCAACTTTATTTATGGAAGAATGACATGTGCATTTTCTATGACACCTAATACTTTGGGTCTTTATTTTGACAAAATTGTTGGTTTACTCCCTTCTCCCCAATTATTTATAGTTAAGATCTGGTTAGGCACTTTGTCTGAAAGGTAAGTTTCAATAGGATCCTGTTATAGTGGAGAATTTCATGTTTGAAGCATTAACGTGGGGCACTTCTATGCAATGCTTTTTATTTATTCTTTTCCTGTGGGCTTTCAGATGCAAAATAACATGGGATTTGGCCTTTCAGAAGTATTTAATTGCTGGGATGGTGAATCTGTCAAGAAAAATCAGGACACTTTTATTATTTTGGCTCCAGACATTGTTTTCTTCCCAGTTTAGACACACAGCCATGCTTCCAGATCTCCTCACCATCGGTGCATAAGAGGTTTATTATTTGTATTGTGGCATGGTGTGGGGTTCACATTTAGAGTCTGGTTGCTGTAAGCATAGGAAAAAAACTGATGAAAAGTCATTAATTCCTGATCTTTCTGCTTTCTGGCCTGGGGAAAGTCTTTGCCTTTTCTTTCTATATGTCCTTCACAGATACTGCTGAAGTTACAGTTGGGAATGTGCTTCAGACTCTCCAGTTATCAGTGCTCTAGCCCAGAGATCTTTTCTTTTTGCCTCTTTTTCTTTTTTCCTCTTTTCCTTTTTCTCTTTTCCTTTTATTTTCTTCTTTTCTTCTTTTTTTTTTTTTTGTCTTTTCTCTTTCTTTTCTTATTTGCGTTTTCTTCTTACCTCTGTATTTTCTAGCAATTTTGTCTTTGTCACTGAAGAAGTTAATGGGGCTCTTTGCAATTACGAGCTGCTGTTCACAACTTCTGTTGAACCTGGTTTTGTTATTTGTGATTTTGACACAGAATGTCCTTTTCCAATGGTTTGTCATAGAATCACATAATGATTTGTGTTGGAAGGGTCTTTAAAGCTCATCTAGTTCCAATTCCTCTGCCACAGGCAGGGACACCTTCCACTACATCAAGTTGCTCAAAGCCTCATCCAACCTGGTTTTGATTCAGGCAGGGGGCACCCACAGCTCCTCTGGGCAACCTATTCCAGTGTCTTACACCCTCACAGTAAAGCACTTCCTTATATCTAATCTAAATTTACCTTCTTTCAGACTGAAACTATTTCTCCTCTTCCTATCACTACACTCCCTGATAAAGAGTCCCTCATTATCTTTCCTGGGGGCCCCCTTTCAGTACTTGGAAAACCACTGTAAGGGCTCCCCAGAGCCTTTTCTTACTCAATGGAGCAACTCCAACTTTCCCAGTCTGTCTTCATGAAAGTGTTCCAATTCTCTGATCATCCTCATCATCTTCCTCTAGAATTGCTCCAGCAGGTCCACATTCTGCTTATGCTAGGTACTCCCGTGCTGAACACAGCAGTTCAGGTGGTGTTTCATGAGAGCAGATTAGAGCAGGCACCCACCTCACACTGCTGGCCATGCAGGTCATCTGATGGATGCAAACAATGTTCTGGGCTGTGAGTGCACATTGCTGGCTCATATTTAGTTTTTCATCCATCAATACCCTGAGTCTTTCTCCACAGGGCTACTCTTATCTACTCTGCCTAGTCTATTTATCCCAGCCAGACTGGTCCTTTGCAGACTGGTCCTTTGGTTCCTCTAATCTGTTGTCAGCTGCAGGGTTACTTGTTTTAGGCAGGTGTGACTGTACAGTTACGTTAAACCCACTGAAGGAAGGCCTTGCTGTTTCGCTGCACCTTCTAGATAGTTTATACTGTTAAGACATTAAGCAACAAATTCCACTCTGCTGTCTTTGAGTAAAGCCACTCCCAGCAACAGATGTGTAAGAGTGGACCCTGCATAAAGAAGCCCCATTTCTAACTTCTATAGTTCAGGTAAATGATTTACCCACTGCCGCTGCTAGTGGAATGGATGGGAAAGATTTCTGTGACAGAGCAATATTTCTCCATGGACCAGCAATGGGTCCCTGTGGCCAAAAAAGCCAATGGCATCCTGGCTCTTTTGGCCAGCGAGTGTGTCCAGTAGGTCTAGGGAGGTTGTTCTCCCCCTCTGCTCTGCCCTGGTGAAACCATATCTGGAATACTGTGTCCAGTTTTGGGCTCCTTTGTTCCACAGAGACAGGGACTTGCTGGAAAAGAGTACAGTGGAGAGCCACAAGGATGACTGAGGGACTTGAGCATCTCCCCTATGAAGACAGACTGAGACACCTGGGGCTCTTTAGTCCAGAGAAGAGAAGACTGAGAGGAGATCTCATCAATGTGCACAAATATCTGAAGGGTGAGCGTCAAGTGGAAGGGACCAATCTCTTTTGGGTGGTCAGCAGCAATGAGACAAAGAGCAGCAGCTACAAACTGGAACATAGAAGGTTTCAACTTAACATGAAGAGAAACTTCTTCACAGTGAGGGTGATGAAGACTTTCAAAACCTGCCTGGATGTGTTCCTGAGTGAACTACCCTGGGAGATCCTGCCTTGGCAGGGAGGTTGGACTCGATCTCTGGAGGTCCCTTCAACCTCTAGGGTTCTGTGATTCTGTGAAATTTAAAATTCTAGTCCTTGTGTCTTAGCAATGTGGTATGTAATAAGTGTATAGGGTAAAGAGGAACATGCACATTCAAATCTACAGATAAAAGACTGTTTTAAGGGCAAAGGATCTTTAACAGAGCTGTTCGCTGACAAGAGAATTGGGTAGTTTCTTGCTCTGGAAATAAGGCATTAGTGTAAATTTCAGAGGTTGTCAGTAAAGGTTGCAATTTTTACTCCTATTTTCTTTGTTAATTTAGACATGTCAATTTAACCATAGTGTTAGCCACCTCAAAGACTATGTTCTCAGTGGCAGCACTGCATAACCTGGAGCTACTTTATCACAATATTTTTTTTTGCCTTATAGAAAGCAGTGCACAGGAAAGACAAACATCTGTTTTCTCCTAATTTACTGAAGTCAACAAAACTGTGACCTGGAGTTCAGAGGTGCATAAGCAGGAAGTCATGTGCAATGTTGGAGACATTTTCTGTAGAGAGAGCAAATACCTGTTAAAACCAAAATGAAAAAGGTCATATATGCAGTATTAGTAAGAAGCTGCTGTAGGAGAGGATTTCATGGTGCAAGCATCATGGCTAAAGTATTTACTGTCCTTGTGGACACAAGCAAAAATGCAGGCAGTTAAAATAAACTGCACATATGTGTTCTTTGCAGAATTAAAATGTGAAGCGTTTTGGGACCTTGTGTGGTTCTTGTTTTCCAAAGGGAAAATGTACAATGCACTGCAGAGGATACAGATTTTGCACTGAGTATTTTAGTCCTCTGCCTCTCCTGCTAAGCAGGCAAGTGTGCAAAGTGATTTGGAGTAAAAGTCAGTATTTAGGTACAGAAATATAAAAGTGTTGTTTGTGTGGGAAAAAAAAATAATCAGAAGCCCCTGACTGTACTCTGATGTCTATCTACTTAACTCCACATTCAAAATGAGGGAGGGAAAAAAATAACCACCTTCCAATTCATCTTAATAAGATGACCATAAGTTGGCAAGTCTTTATTTTTATTACTCTGTCTACTCCAGCATCCTCAGATAGGAGTCAAATTGTTGGCACAGAAACATCCACTTTTCTTGGTCTTGTTCCACTCTGCTTCCAGTATTAGCCTGAGGACTCTATACAGGATTAATCTAAGGGGAGAAAAAAAGCATTAAGCAAAGCAATAAAGATAATTAATCTAAGTTTGAAAGAGATATTTTCCACTTCTTCTGCCGTTCCTTTGCTACAAATGTGCAAACATTTTTCCCTACAGTGGGAGGCTGAGAGATGCTATTTGCTTTACTGGAATATTGTTTCCCCCTATCATCTCCTCTCCAGTCTATTTGCCCCAGTCTTAGGCGCTGTCATCAAGGACTGCCTTACATATTACTGGAGTTCACTGTTGTTTCAGGCTAATCTTGGATATCAGCTAAAGCCATCAAATCAGCCATGTGCAGCTGTGCAGCGAGTCTAGGAGGGCTCCAACTTCTTCAGCCTTTTAAATTTTTATCTTTTGGTCTTGTTTAGTTCATGACATATTTATAATCAGTGGGGCTGAGATTAAAAGTCTTCATGTACATACAAAAATCGCTGCTATATTAATTTTAATTCCCCCCCCNCTCTCTCTATCTAGCCTGGGTTCTGCTTAATTAGATATTTAAATGATCGGAGCAATGCTGTTTCTTTAACTCCTAACTGCGACAAACACATACGAAACATACTGTTGGCGGCATTTAATCAACAGCAGTCAATTTATCATTTTCACAGTTTTAGTGAGTGGTTATGAATCACTAAAATCACAGGTATTGTAGATGCAGCGTTGTGGCACTATCATTAACAAATATACAGTGCACAGAGGGATGACTTGGTAATTGAGTGGGACTAATAAGAATACATCATTTAGCTGCGTGTGACAAACTGTGCCTCAAAACACGACCATGGAAAATTCACGTTTTGCTTAATAAATAAATTACACAGCCGATGTATTATACATAATTTGTGTCCTTATGGATTTGAATGATATATAATGCATGGTCCAAGTCATTTATTTATTAAGACTAACTATATATATTGTAGGTGGGGAATTTTAAACTCTAGAGTAAGACCCGCATAGGTAACTGTTACAACTACTGAGTTTTATTGGGCAGCAAATGAGGCTGTGCATTTGGGGAGCTGCAAACACAGGCAAGTGTTTCTAATGTTACAAGCTCCAGTGTGTTTATAAACTTCACTTTCCTCCATTAATTTGAGGGATAAGAGGAGTAAAGCTGAAGCTTCACTGGAGAGGTTGGTTGTATGCTACTTATTTGGTGAAGCAAAACAAACGCATTTCCTCAATAAAAAGAAAGATAGGAACAGGTTGCTCAGGGAGGTTGTGGCTGTTCCCTCCCTGGAGGTGTTCAAGGCCAGGTTGGACGAGGCCTTGAGTGACCTGTACTAGTGGGAGGTGTCCCTGCCTATAGCAGGGGGTTGGAACTAGATGATCCTTGAGGTCCCTTCCAACTTTACCATTCTATGATTCTATGATTGAGGCAAGGGGCATTGCAGCAGTGGTGTAATAACCAACACTTCTGTAATGTTTTGGAAGAGGCAGGGTAGTTTTGTTTGTTTGTTTGTTTAATTTTGTGGCATCTAGACATGGTCAATTCAAAGAAGAGAGCAAATAAAAAATGTTATTCTCTTGAGTATCATGGAGAAGCAACAGAAAAATATTTGACCTACTAATACTTAAAAAAGCAATTTTCAATAGATGCTGGAAACTTCTTCAGCTAATATTTCTCAGATGTATGTTCTACTCTATGTAAAAAATAACTCCTATGTTTAGCTCCCTCCTAGCTTTATATCTTTCTTTGCATCAGATTTTGGTTTAAACTTAAAAGTAAACTCCTCAAGAGGACACTTGTGAAATTACTTTGAGCATTCTAAAATTGAGTTTTGCTAAACACACAACCTGGACTAGTGCAGTTTTGAGTCAGAAAATTGGCAAATATTCATTGTTTCAAGTAAATTCTATTTCAGATTTGGTTTATTATCATCCTTAAGTGAAAGAATTAAAAATGAACTGAAATAATGAATGCTAGATAAAGAAAAATCAAAACATTAAAAAAGAGTCTTGCCTCAGTGGGTGCAGTTTACCTATTGGAACTGCAAAACAACAAATACCAAGTTCTGAATCCTACCTGGTAGGAAACCTGTCATAGTATGTTTAACATTGCTTTGCTTGGTGCTTGCTTAGCTCCTCCTGAGGCCCAAACTGAGTGTATAATGCTTCACAGAAGAAGGTCTGGTAGCTGTCAGCTCTCCATTACTTGTTTCATCTTTAAATATCATCCTGTGAATCAAACTGTGATTGCTTCAGCTGAAGCCTTTCACAGACATGGTAACATCCTACCATCTGCTTGCTCAAAGAGCACTGCAGAAGGGGAAATACCTTTATATCTGTGAGAATATCAAAAGTGAAACCGATGAGCAGCTTAAACCTATTGATCCTTTGTAGGGTATGACTAAGTGGATAACATGAATTTCCTAACTTCTCAGAAAATAAGAGCACGAGGCCTTTGGGGATGTCACAGCCTGGGTGCATATTTTATCAGCCTATGGAAGTTGTTGATTTCTTTTCTCTGATAGGTTTTTACCTTACTCAAAACCAAGCTTTTCATCTTTTCTCTCTGTGGGATCAAGATGATCTTAAAGTTGATTGCAAAGCTGCCTAAATTTAAATTCAAACGGAAGTGTGACTGCAGTTGTCAATAACTCAGAGTACAGACTCTAGCCAGTAACTCTTCCCTGCTTTATCTCACCAGTGCTTTAGTGCTTTCTTCTTGGCCCTACTCTACTCTCCTTTCTTTCTCTTTGCTAGAATGCCACCAGAGCTGAAACTTCTAATGCAATGCTACCAACCAGGAGCTAGCTTTAGATCTTTCACTCTAGGAGAAAGAGCCAAAGTGGCAAATTGTCACAGCTCCAGAATGCGCTAGTGGGAGTATTACACAGACTGACCCCTTCGTGAAACCATCTTGGTGTTCACGGGGTTGCAGAAGCCCTGCATGCCTTGGCACAAAATATGGTCTGAGGATAAATGAATACAGTGGCCCCAACTGTCTGTAAAAGAAATGAGTGAAAACGTGAGATGCCAGTATACTTATTTCACCTTATTTCCTAGTGATTTTTGGACAGCTTTCAGCAGCAGGCAAGACTGCATCTGTCTGCTTCCTCCCAACTCTACTCAAAGAAAATAGTGAGACTCAGGGTAAGACATGGAATTAATTGCAATGCATCGTCCCCTCTTTTAATGCTTGTAACAAGCCAATGAGCACTGAAAGGACCCTTGGTATAATAACGTGTAAAAAAAAAAATACTGATTAAGGCTGCTGGGTAATAAAACGTCCTTGGTATAATTTGAGTCATTTCTCTTTGTGGTTCTATTATTAACCCTACGAGAGCCAAAGCCTGCAGTTTTATATTGTGCCTTGCTGGTCCAGCCTTTCTGATTCCACAGAATTAAATCTATGCTAACAGGACTGCAAGATAAAAACGCAGGCACAGGGATGGTTAGGCCCCTGCGGTCACTGAGATAAATTAAATAATTTAAATTGACCTAGGGGCCTGTGTGTAGAATAATCCTCCACTTAGATGACCCAGTGATTCTTAACTCGTTTCTAAGTCTGTATCCAGTCAATGTGAAAGTGTTAATGTTCCTGTATCACAGTACACTGATTACACTTATCTTTTTCATACCCAATAACCAGAGACAATGATTATATTATTCATAAGATATTTTTACCTGAAGTAATAAAGCATGCAGCTTTAGTTATTATTTCCTAATCTTTTTTTTTTTTTTCCCCCAACTATACCTTTTTCTCCAGCCCTAGGGATAACCCTACAATTTATATTAAAAAACATCCTTCCCTTGCAAACCTTTCTTTTTCTTTTTCTTTTTCTTTTTTTTTTTTTTTTTAATCTCTGTCTCTGCTAAGCTGGTATAATTGTGTCAGTAACATTGTGTTTATGCAAAATTCTTGTACCTTTCAGGGAATACTCTCCCTGCAGGGCTGAGCAAAACATCCTTTCAATTTAAAATTGAAAAATAAAATTGGAGAGGGTTAATGTGGGACAAAGAGGCTTCCCTCGGCACGTCTTCTCTTACCTTAATCAGGTAATACACAAGGCAAAAGCAGTCTGACATGTCCACAAAGAGTTACTGTGCTGCCCCACCATATGCTGCCCTAGTGTTCCAGATGGACGGAGAATCTGTGAAAGTCATGTTTCATGAGCATTCCCTTCAGGCTCCTAGGAACCTCCAGCACACAGCTGGAGAGATGTATGCACACACCAGTGTGTGCATGTGGGAGAGGGAAAGAACATTGATGTTTGGTAGGCAACAAGGCTGCCTCTAAATAATCCTTGAGACAACTAAAGGGCAGGGAGGACTGAGGTGGAAATCTTGCGTTTGACTTCATGGGGCATACCAAGACACTTCCTGAGTGGGATTTCTAGAACTCATTTTCTCTCAAAATCCCTAGCTTCTGAGACTTTATTTCATTTTAAGGGATGACTCCACATATTATGCCACAGAAAACTTGCAGAAATGTACAGAAAAGTGATGAATAGGTCCAATCCCTGCCCTGGATACTCGGGCACAAAACAATTTTTTTTTTCCTGCGTCTTTGTTCTCTATTCTTCCTTGTAGTAGAAGCATTTCTGACCCAAAAGCTTCCAATCTCTCTAAAAGTCCATTGAGAAAATTTGGGTTTACATTTAAATAGTAACATTCCAGGGGTTTTCTCTCCTGAGACTTTCAATTGGGTTTTAATGTCCTAATTAATGTTTTTGAATTGGACCCAGTAGGAAGAGTTTTATCTGGCTATAGATATTTGTATATAAGTCATACTTAACAATTAAGAGTTGTTTTTTCTGCTAAAATCAACACATGACTGAGTTAGAGTTAGACAAAGCATGGCCAGAAACCCGATCATGAATCTACACATCCCTGGAAGCACATGGCAAAAACTTTGAGCCAGCTCTCAGTGCACCCCACTTTGTTAGATGCGGTAGTTGCAACCCCTGCTTACACTCCAGGTGGCCCAAGGAGGTCTACTTTTCACCCAGCATGATCTTTCCCTTTTGCTGGTTTTCTTCCTCCTTCCAGTGTGTGAGCACTTGGACTCATCTTTGCCTTCAAGCAGGAGGGCAATGGGTTCCTCAACTGTCCTTCCTTTCTCAGCTGTTCTCCAACATGAGGCAATTGAAATTCCAGTGAAGTGAACCCCCCAGATTATGCTAGACAGCCCCACACTTAAAGGTGGGAATGCTCAGTTGCTGTGTTATAGAAGCACACTTCTAAAAACAGGGTTACCTCTTCCTTTCCTTTTGGCTCTAAAGGGCAGAGAGTGATCTGTAGGAAGCTGTAGTCATGACAGGAAGACACAAACTTCTTTCACTACTGTTAGCTTATAGTTATAGAATCACAGAACCATAGAATCACAGAATGGTAAGGTTGGAAGGGACCTCAAGGATCATCTAGTTCCAACCCCCTGCCATAGGCAGGGACACCTCCCACTAGCACAGATTACTCAAGGTCTTGTCCAACCTGGCCTTGAACACCTCCAGGGAGGGAGCAGTCACAACTTTCAGTTACCCACAGCCCTGCTCTGCCCAGCCATGGGCACTTGAACCAGGTCTACCCAGAGGACCATGTCACAGCCTGGCTGCACTTTGTCCTGATTCCCAGGGACAAAGGTCCCCCTGTGACCCTCAGCTGAGGCCAGTTGCCTGGCTCCTCTCTGGGAGATGGGACAGGCCCTGTCTGCCAGACTCTGCCATGGAGAACCAGCACCACTCATGACCCCCAGGGCTCCCTGAGATTGATGCACTTCCCCATATGCACATCTGAATTAATTCAGCTTTAATTCCACACAAAGTCAATTAACACTGTCATGCAGATATTACTAGGGCACATAGGAGTGGAAAGCTGATATCCTGGTGGTTTGTTTCTGTAAGTTGAGCATATAAAGAGAAATACTATTTTAAAGCTGGCAAAACCAAAATCCAGCCGAAAAAAATAACCAATCCAATCTTCCATTTGTTCTCATCAGAGAGGAAAAGCCCTTGGCCTCATCCACAGTAGGTTTTGTCTCCTGTAAGGCACTACAGCCTCTGCTTCCCTTCCCTTCTTCCAGGAGTATAAATTAATACCTCATCATTGACTATAATATGCCCTGTAACCATCTTTATTATTGCTGCATATTTTAGGCAGGTGGTAAGTATTGACACTTTTTATTATGCTGATAAACAACGTTGGACTGCCAGGTGAAATGTGTTGTTGGGATGATTTCTCACCTCCTTGCTGTCTCCTGTAGATGTCTGCCTGGACAGAGGGAGCTCCAGCAGGGCTGCCTTCTGCAGCACCCCAATCCGCTTTCCTGCAGGGATCAGCAAAGTGCAGTCACCCCTTTCTGATCCATGCTTTCAAGGAAGATAAAGCCACAACAGTGCATAGCTGTTAGAAAACCAAGCACAAAATCAGGCATCTTCCCTTGCCTGTGGTCTTTCTTTGACCACTTGTGAACACTGCTGCTCTCTTGGTTCCTTTTCTTTCACTGTACAGCAGCACCAGTGGTGATGGCGGTCTTTGTACACCTGAGCTGCTGCTGTTTCTGAGGCGTGGAGTTGGGAGCCTGGCATGGAGTGCCCAAGAGATGTGGATATATTTGGTTATTTATTGAAAGATCTTCAGGCATCCCCCTCCTCCCCCCACCTTGTTACATGACCCTGCCTGACTTGTATCAGATTCACACACTGTTCACACATGCTTGATGTTGCCTCACATGTATTGAAGCCTTTCTCATGTATTGGTGTCTTTCAGTCTCACCTCTTGCAACATCTCATCTATTTGCCAGCTTTACTCCTCATGCACTTTGCAGCGTGCTGGAGAAGGGTGGTGTGCCTGTGTGCTTGTGCAGCATGTCTGTGTGGAACACTGTGGGGGAAAACAGAGAGGTTCAGAAACCTGAGAACAAATCCACCTTGACGGTGCTGGCAGCACTAACACTGTTATGTTGCTTCCAGTACCTAAAGCAGCTTTGCTACCTTTTCAAAGTATGCACTCTACATACCAGTGTGCAATGTTCTGTCTGGCAAGAACAGCAACCCTCTTGTCCAAATAAGAATTGAGTGTAAAGAATCGTATGCAACTTATTTATAGATCTATTATTTTATACCTGCAAATATTAGACACTAAGTGAAAAAAAAACAAAACCAAAGCCAAACCAAACACAAAACAAAACAAAACAAAAAAAAAAAACAACCAAACCAAAACACCAAAACCAAACCAAATTAAAAAAAAAAAACAAACAACAAGCAGTAAAAGAATATTGGTTTACAATTTTGCTTCAACACTCAAAAGCTATCAAATGACAGAAATGGGTAGTTGATGCCTCTTTGTTTATTTGATGATTTTGTGTACATGCAGTCACTCATTGTGCCATTTTTCTTCCCTGCCTTTCCAAGTTAAGTCTGAGTTCTCTAAGCAAAAAGGCTGTGTTGAAAGGTCATGGGAAGAAAATGCTGGTATATGGTAACTGACTTTTGTTTAAACTCATCTTAGCAAATCTGGGTTTGGTTTTAATAGGGGGGATCATCCTGTAATTTTTTCTTTCTTTGATATCCATTAGGAAATCATCAGTTAATGTTGAACTAAAAACTGTTGATGGAACTTCACATTGATTTTGTTTGGTTTTGTGTTGTTTCAGATTTCTTTAATCAGATATACCCACTGCTATCACTCTTCAGATAGGTAAAGGAATGGGTACAACAAAGCAGGACTTAGTATCAAAAGTCACAGAGTTCTTTTCCTTTCCCCTTAGGATTCTTCTGTGAAGCCTTTAGGGTCACAGAGCAGAGTTTCACAGAACAGATGTCTTCACAGTGTTGTTTGGGACACTTAATTCCTGGGTCACTTTGCCTTATTTGAAGATGGAAGACTTTCTTTAGTACTCATTCATGCCATACAGTTTTGTTTCAGTGGCTGTGGTTGTGAAAGTTACAAGTTTACAGGAGCCAGCACTTCGGATAATAAAAGTGTGCAACTTATCAAGTATAGTACAGAGCAAGAAATAATCACAGAATCACAGAACTTTAGAGGTTGGAAGGGACCTCCAGAGATCATCGAGTCCAACCTCCCTACCAAGGCAGGATCTCCTAGGGTAGTTCACACAGGAATGCATCCAGGCAGGTTTTCGAAGTCTCCAGGGAACGAGACTCCACAACCTCTCCGGGCAGCCTGCTACAGTACTCTGTCACCCTCACTGTGAAGAAGTTTCTCCTCATGTTGAGGTGAAACCTTCTATGTTCCAGTTTGTAGCTGCTGCTCCTTGTCTCATTGCTGCTGACCACCCAAAAGAGGTTGGCCTCCTCCACTTGACACCCACCCCTCAGATATTTGTATACATTGATGAGATCCACTCTCAGTCTTCTCTTCTCCAGACTAAAGAGCCCCAAGTCTCTCGGCCTCTCTTCATCAGGGAGATACTCAAGTCCCTTCATCATCCTCGTGGCTCTCCACTGTACTCTTTTCCAGCAGGTCCCTGTCTCTGTCGAACGGGGTAGCTCAAAACTTGACACAGTATTCCAAGAGTGGTTTCACCAGGGCAGAGTAGAGAGGGAGAACAACCTCCCTAGACCTGCTGGACACACTTTTCCAGATGCAACCCAGGCAATGCAGCACAGTGGCTCAGGAGGGGGCCTGTCCTAGGTGTACCTGCTTTGCTAGTGCTGTGCAAGTGACCCTGAATGAAACAAGCAAAGGGAAAGGCCTTGGCAACAGTTTTGGAGTGGGATGTATTATGTATGCTTCTTTACTGTAGATTTGGTGGGTCTGTAAGCCTCTGCTCAGAAAAGAACCTGCACATTGTTTTCCTCAAACTAGAGTAATAATATCAACTGGTCAGAAAAAAATGGTGAGCTGAATGTCACATGGTGTTCCAATTAAAAACCCAGGAATCAAGTTCAGTGCTGATTCTTAGATCTTCTCATTACTGGGGGAAATCTGCATTGTGCTCCATCTGGGCATGCTGCCTGCCTTGTGGAGAAGGAGGAACTGATCCGTGATACCATTATGTCACCTCATAGCACTTGTCCATTGGTATTATGGACACATTCTGGTGAGGGATGCAGTACCCTGAATGTGAAATTCCCTGATAACTGGGTGGCTAAAAGCTAGATCTGGATTTTGATGCCAGCGGCCATCTCTATTTAAAATGCAAGATAAATTAATCTCCTCCCCCAACATTATCAGAAGCCCACAGATGGTGTTATTATAAATAAGTTCTGTTTATCTAAAAGTATTAGCATTTAACTGTAGGAGGAATAGTTGTTGTCATGTGTGGTTCAGATCTTTATAGATGCTGGGGTGTTTCTTTAGCCTCTAGCAGGATGAATATACAAGAAAATAACAACAAAACCAATCAACCAAAACATACCAACCAAAAAAACCAAAGAAACAAAAAGAACCCCCCAAAAGCCCCAAATCACAAAAACAAACAAACAAACAAACTACAACTTCCCCCCCCCCCAAACCCCCACCACCAACAACAGAAAGTCCAAACCATAACCAGCCCAAACACCAAACCAAACAAAAAACCAACCAAAACCCAGGAATCCCCCAAACTTCTTTTGCTGGAATATACAACCTCTTTGACTCTCTTATTTGTGAATATTTAGCTGAGCAAGTGAAGTTATGAAAAAGTGTCACACAAGTGTGCATATAACATTCATGAGAGTAACTTAAGCTAAAGCTACCGTAGCCATGTTCATTATCATATGTTGGTAGTTGAAACTGGAGACAGAGAATGAGCTTTTTTTGCACAGGAACATAAGGGTTAAGAAATCATTTTAAGGATGAAGAGTTGGGGTAGGTAGTTTGGGTGAAGGTGGAGTTGGTAATGAAAAAAATTCTCTTGAAAGAAACCAAGCTACCATCAATTTTTAGACACTTCTGTAAAGAAAATTAGGTAATCCAATCAAGGAATGCAAAGAGAGCCATTTGGTTAGATGACCAATTACACTGGGGCAACAGTGACTCATTAATATTTGTGCCATATGTTTATGAAGAATCCAAGGGCTACATTAAGCAGACTTGAAGCAACTGGATCTTAACAGGTAACTCATGGAGAGGAAAAAAAAAAAAGGCCAGAGAAATGATGAAGCTTATTCACTGGGAATGGTGTGCCTCCCTATTCCAAAGTCATACTCAATGTCCTTGACTTACTATATTAACTATGGGTACTGTCTTAGATTCTGTATTTTGCCCTGCATCATTTTAAGTAGCTCAGGTTGATGAGCATTCTGTTTTTCATTGAAATGTAGTCTGTGTTCCCTATATAAAAATAGATGTAAAGCTCTGTACATTCATAGAGGCATTAATTAAACTGCAACAACTTAGTGGCACCAAGGGACTGAGTGTGTTAAAAATAGACATCAAAGTCAGTGACAACTTTGACTAACTTTTCTGGGGTTTTTTTGTCACTAAAGCACTTAACTGGGTTTAATTGAACTGTCTACCTGAAATCATGATGATGTAGTATCATATATTAAGACTGTCAAGGTTTTCATTGGTCATATGCTTGTTCTCTTAGTCCACTCCATATTTAATGTCCTTTAATGTACTTCTGCTCTAGATCACAAACCAATTCTGCGAAGCAAAGTATCCAGGCTGGATGGGGTCCTGGGCCACCTGATCTAGTGTGACAGGTCCCTGCCCATGGCAGGAGGAGTTGAGTAGATGATCCTTGAGTTCCCTTCCAGCCCTGAGAATTCTATGATTCAATGATTTTAGAAAAGTCCTGTGTTGATCAGTGAATCAAGAGTGGGGGAAATGATTTCTTTGCTCCTGGTAGTTTGTTTCCCCTGTGGAGCTGAAAGTATGGTGCTGGAGAAACTGGAGTTCAAACATGTTGATGATCGTGATGTTTGGCATGGTCAGATAGTTCAGTGTTTGGAGGGATGGAAAGTCACTGATGACTTATAGGTGTAAAGAGAACTTTAGCAAAGGAAATTTTGTTAATAGCCTAAAGTTGAATGCTGAAGTTGAAAGTATAGGCCAGGAAAGAATTCTGTTTCAGAGGTTTACACTTTGATTTGTAACGTCATACATTTGGAAAGGGAGAAACTGTGTGACTAAGTGTCTCTTTAGACACTTGTGTCTGATAGGTTAAACTTCAGACCTCTTGTTTGATACTAAAGAAACCTTCAGATCTGTTATGTTGATTCTTGGCTGTTCTGTCTGTATTCTGCACAAAATAAGCTGTTTTGCTAATATGAAAGAACTTTGAGCTTATCCTGTGCTTAAGTCCTGCAGGATTCACACACTGTATCTGCACCTAGGGTTTAATGCAGTAGGCATTCTTGGAAAGTGTTATACTGCTCAGAAAATATAACAGGGAGGTAATTATTTTTCTTATACCTTAATGAATATAGGCTCTTTAGAGATTTCAGCTAGGGTGTGGGACAAACTCCATTCCAGTGAAGGAGAGATTTGAGGTTTGATTTCTTCCTCGTTCCCTGGACACCCAGGTAGTACTACATAGCTGCAAACCCCAAGGGAAGAGCAATTCTAAGGTTCAGTTTTTGAGTTAAATTTGTCTGAAGAGCAGGACTTTGCTGCTTCTTTTGCTTGTGATCAAAATTCTTCAGGGGGATCTTAGGCTTCTTTGAGGACCATGTCATCTTCTTTAAGTTCCACCTGTTGCTGAGTGTTGCCACATGACCTATAGGTGACATTTCCATTAGGTGCCAAGATTTATGTCAAAAATGGCAAAACTGAACTCTGCAGTGCTGAAGGGAACCCTTCTTTTGTAAATCCAGCCCAGTTTACTTTTCCCATAGAACTAATAAATGCAACACAAGTCTTCAAGGGGCTTCCCAGGTTTTCGGACTACTAATTTTTCTCCCTCTGCTCCAGACTCTTTCTACTTTAAAACAGTTTCAAAGTCTAACAATTTCGTTCACTCCTAGAAAAGATTTCTGGGGAATTGGTCTACATTTCCATTTCTTCTTCAAGTGAAATAATGTATCACTATACCAAGAGCTTTGTATCCTTACTGCAGCTTTGTCACTAAGTTCTCCCCAACCTAAAGAATGATACCATGCCCTGGCATTGCAAGACCTTGTCAATAGTCCCTCCCCAGCCTTCCTGTAGGCCCCCTTCAGATACTGGAAGGCCACTCCAAGGTCTCCTGGAAGTTTTCTCCTCTCCATGTTGCAGAGAGGAAACTCTCAGCCTGTCCTCACAGCAGAGCTGCTGCAGCCCTCTCAGCATCTTGGTGGCCTCCTCTGGCCCCACTCCAACAGTTTCATGTCCTTCCTGTGCTGGGGGCTCCGGAACTGTACACAGGACTTCAGGTGGGGTCTGAGGAGAGCAGAGTAAAGTGGTAGAATCCCCTCCCTTGCCCTGCTGCCCACACTGCTCTTGCTGCAGCCCAGCACACAGTCGCTGTCTGGGCTGCACTCACGCTGCAGGCTCATGTTGAGCTTTTCATCAACCCAGACCCCCAAGTCCTTTTCCTCAGGGCTGCTCTCCAGCCATTCACCATCACACTTCAATCCACCGCTCCAGCTGTTGGGATCTTCTGCAAAGTGAGCTCACATTTTCCAGGCTTGTTGGGTGAGTCAGCTGAAGGGACTCACTGCAGAGTGCTCCTGGGGAGGGCCTCATTTTCATTCTACAGCAAAGTCTCTTTCTTCCTAATTAAGACAGTGGAAAATTTTACTTTGTCTTCATTGTTGCAAAGCAGAGGACAGGAAAAGAGAAAGTTGATTAGAACTTCCTATGTGAAACGTTTTGGCCCTGACTAGTCTGCCAAATAAGAAGCAAAAGGTATTTTTTTTCTTTTAAATGTGTCTTAATTTTGTTCACGTCCCCATAAAACGGTGGAAGCTGAAGTAAGAAGGATGGGGCACCAACAAATAATGGGATTTTATCATTGTCCATAAAGAACAATGTATTGATTGATCATTTTTTGTTTATACAAAGGCAGTCGACTGAAACTTCAGGCACAACAGCAATCATTATAAACTACAGAGACTTTAATAGCTCAGCATCTGAGAAAGTACTTCAGCAGAAAGTTTCATAGTGCCTTGCTCTGCCTCTGCAGCCTCTGAAAAGAGCCAAGAACAACAGCAAGGTTCTGCGGCATGGCCTGATGGTAAATCTTGGCTTTGCTATACCAAGTAGGGCAATAAAAGATCTGGAATTAGACACCCTCCACATGAAGTGTCCTGTGCTTGGAGTTTGTCTTGGGCAATTCAGGCATTATGTGGAGCCCCTCAGGGATCAGTACTAGGGATAGTACTTTGCAACATGTTCATCAATGACCTGGCTGAGGGTACAGAGTGCACTGTCAGAGAGTTTGCTGATGACACCAAGCTGGGTGCAGTGGCTGCCACACCAGGAGGCTGTGCTGCCATTCAGCCAGACTTGGACAGGCTGGAGGCTTGGAGGAAGGAATTTAATGAAATTCAACAACGGCAAGTGTAGAGTCTTGCACCTGGGAAAAAACAACCTCAGGGATCAGTGTAGGCTGGGGACTGACCTGTTGGAAAGCAACGAAGGGGAAAAGGATCTGGGGGTCCTAGTTGATGGAAGGTTGACCATGAGCCAGCAATGTGCTGTTGTGGCCAAGAAGACCAGTGCCATTCTGGGGTGTGTTAGAAGGGCTGTGGTTAGTAGGTTGTGAGAGGTTCTCCTCTCCCTCTACTCTGCCCTGGTGGGTCTGCATATTGTGTCCACTTCTGGGCCTCCTGGTTCAAGAAAGACAGGGACCTGCTTGAAAGAATCCTACACAGAGCCACAAAAAAGATTAAGGGAATGGAACATTACCCTTATGAGGAAAGATTGAGGGAGCTGGGGCTCTTTAGCTTAGGGGAGGCTGAGAGGTCACCTTATTAATATTTATAAATACTTAAAGGATGAATGCCAAGAGGTTGGAGCCAGGCTCTGCTGGTTGATGTCCAGTGACAGGACAAGGGGCAATGGATGGAAGTTGAGGTATAGGAAGTTCCATGTAAACATGAGTAAAACTTTTTTCACTGTGAGGGTGACAAAACAATGGAACAGGCTGCCCAGAGTGGGCTGTGGAGCCTCTCTCTCTGGAGATATTCAAAACCTACCTGGAAGTGTTCCTGTGTGACCTGATATAGGAGATGCTGCTCTGGCAGAGGGGTTGGACTGGATGAGCTTTCAAGGTCCCTTCCAATCCTTAACATTCTGTGATTCTGTGGTTCTGTGATAATTCCACTGAATAAATCCCCTATGGTCATTGTTAAAAATACACAGATCCAAAGTATTTCAGCTCAAAATGATTCAAAACTCAAAACTAATACTTAAAACAGTGCCACTAACTGGAAAGTGGCACAGAAAGGCAAGCAGAAGGCATGACTGTGGCTGAAACAAGAGGGAGAATGACCTCAGAGGCATGTGTAGCGTGGTGCACTGGCATCACTGCTCTGTGCAGAGCTGTGTTGAAAATTAAATAGTGGTGGTGATCAGCACAGTGGATCTGGAAGAGAACACTTTTGGTCAGTAATGACAGATCTCTCTCTGAGCAGGAAAGTGGTCACTGTTGTTCAGAAAGTCTTCTCAGGCTGCAGAACAGGCTAACAATACCTGTCTAAAGTTGGAGTGTGACGCTGCAGTTGGATAGGTTCAGTTCTCCCTGCACCACTTGCATCCACAGCTCAAGCCATCTTTCCTAGGATTCTCATTTGCACAGCATGTAAAGATGAAAATGGCAGAAAGCTTTCTAGGGTGGGGCAATATGGAGTTTTCTGGTGAGGAGAAGGCTCATCAGCTGCTAGTGACTTACTGGCATGTTGGAGCAGAGGTAGGCAAAATTGCTTGAGCAATTCTATTTGCTTCTTCAGGGGCTTTGTGAGATGTCCACTTCAGAGCTCCAGGCTGGTGGCAAAGTTTGTTCTGTACTTGCAACAAACTCTTGTTTGCACATACAGTATTTCCCCCCACAACCAATACCTTAGCTCAGATGAGATCAGGTGTTGTCTGAACCAACAGCTGCAAATGAACTAAAAGCTAGCTGGAAATGGTCAGGCAGCAATCCAAACTAACATTAGAACAACAGAGGGAGTGAAGCAAAGTGCTTGGGTTTTGTTTTGTTGTTGTTTTTTGGGTTTGGTTTTTTTTTTTGCTGAATCAATAGCTCTGTCCAGGTTAACTTCAAGGTGTTCCTTACTTCATTGCTGTGCATCACATAATTAATTTTTTCTACATTTAGAGATCCAATTTGTGCAGCAGGTTTCCCGCTGAGGCTTCACCTAGGTTTTAGTTTAATTTAGCTAGGGGGTTGGTGTTTTTGGTGTGTATTTGCTTCCCCTCCCTGTGCTTCTAAGTCCTCATTGGGAAAACAAGGAAGCATTGCGGTTAAAAGCCTAATGGAGGAGCTGGCTCTGGTATGCAGTATTCTCACCCCCCGAGAAATCTTGGAAATGGTGCATGTCTGCAGTAACTAATGCAGCCTCTGCAATGATGAATTTATTCTTTCATTTGAGAGCAAAATTGATGCACATTGCTGGGTCTAGATGACCTCTGCTTTTTTATTTCTTTATTTTTTCTGTCAGTTTCCCCCCTTGTTTGCATAACATCGTGTAAGTTTGGAAAGAACTTTGAGCTTTTCAGGACTGAAGGATTCCAGCATTCACATCTCCAGCTTTTCTATTGTAATGCTGTTAAGGAGGGGTTGAATCTGGGTTGTCAATGAACTGTAACAAGGCCAATACAAAACATTAGATATTTTATTCAACAAAGAAAATTCCCCAACTTGTTTACAATTCAAACACAGATTCTTATATGTAGTTAGTAAAACTGCACATATATAAAATGCAAATATATATACAAGAACAAGTATATATATATATATATATATAACAAGGCCAAGTGTAAGGTCCTGCACCTGGGTAGGCACAATCCCAAGCACAAATACAGGCTGGGTGGGGAATGGCTGGAGAGCAGCCCTGAGGAAAAGGACCTTGGAGTCTGGGTTGATGAAAAGCTCAACATGAGCCTGCAGTGTGCACATGCAGCCCAGACAGCCAACCGAGTCCTAGGCTGCATCAAGAGAAGCGTGGCCAGCAGGGCAAGGGAGGGGATTCTGCCCCTTTACTCTGCTCTCGTCAGACCCCACCTGGAGTACTGTGTGCAGTTCTGGAACCCTCAGCACAGGAAGGACATGGAAGTGTTGGAGCGGGTCCAGAGGAGGGCCACAAAGATGATCAGAGGGCTGGAGCAGCTCTCCTATGAGGACAGGCTGAGAGAGTTGGGGCTCTTCAGCCTGGAGAAGAGAAGGCTTCGAGGGGACCTGATAGTAGCCTTCCAGTATCTGAAGGGGGCCTACAGGAAGGCTGGGGAGGGACTATTTACAAGGTCTTGCAATGACAGGACAAGGGGCAATGGGTTTAAACTGGCAGAGGGGAGATTTAGACTGGATGTTAGGAGGAAGTTCTTTACAGTGAGGGTGGTGAGGCACTGGAACAGGTTGCCCAGGGGGGTCGTGGATGCTCCCTCCCTGGAGGTGTTCAAGGCCAGATTGGATGAGGCCTTGAGTAACCTGTACTAGTGGGAGGTGTCCCTGCCTATGGCAGGGGGTTGGAACTAGATGATCCTTGAGGTCCCTTCCAACCTTACCATTCTATGATTCTATGATTCTATACATTGCAGAATGTATATATATTTAATAAAATTAATTTTCATGATTTTAAGAGACATCTAGAAAAATGAACAGCTAGAAAGTCCTGCAGCATAGACTGCTGCCTTAAGTCTAAACCTAAACTTTCCCGAACTTCAGAAAAGAGAATTTACTCCCTTATTGGAGTCCCAGAGTTAATAACTTGAAAGCATAGATGGAAACCAAAAAATGAGGAAAGACGCAGTCCCTGCCGTGTGAGGCTTTCCACGTGGCGGTGATGCAAAGTGGCTTTACCACTGCTGTGGCTCCGGCAGGTCTATCAAGGAGATGGCATATGCAAGGTGAATCTTCCGTGGCTCTTAAGAGGCTTTTGGAGGGCTCCAGTCCTTTGTGAGGCTCGCCAAAGGGCTCGGCAAGTCACGGAGTCGCAGATTTGCCTCGGGGCTGTCTCCCGAGTTCGAACAGCAGCTGTACCCTAGTACGGGCAAAGGGCCCTGCAGTCCTCTGGTTCAGCGCGACAGACAGACGGGGTCGGATTCGCCGTTTGTGGGGAAAAGGCAAGTTCTCCGCTAGGTGATGCCGAACAACGCCAACAGGTAGCAGGCAGAGTAATAATTGTAGAAGCAGCGCACAAAATGAATTGTTTTTTTTAACCGGGTGTTTTGATCAATAGCAACCAATCCCAAGTCACCTCACCAAAAAAGGGAGATGCAAGGGCCCAGCACCGTGATCTTTGTTTACTGGTAAACAAAGCAGGGTATATGGTGACTCCAAATATGGAGTTCTATGGCAGACTGGAAGGCGTAGATGCTTTTGTCTGCCTTCCTGCTCTTTCCACCCAGGAAGAAGGGGAGAAGGGAGGCGGGGGGGCAAGATGGGCATTCAGGTATAATTTAGACTCTCCACCACAGATGCAAACAAAAAAGAAAAATAAATCTATGATATACTGCTCTGTATGGGAATGATCTGAGTTACTCATCAGTCTTCTTCAAAGTCTTTCCTTAGAAAGCTAAGTAACTGCTTCTCCACGTAGCCTCAAATTTCTGGCATAAAGGCTGCACTGAAAAACCAAGGCAGTGGAAAATAAGGCAGATAAATGTGGGCAATACATTCAGTTAGAAAAACTTTGCTATCACACCCCATGTTGTGCATGTTGCTGTTAATTGTAAAACAGCATAGCCCAAAATTCATTACCAAGCATTAAAGAGCATTTCACTTATAATTATTGAATAAAAAGAAGTACTTGCAACTTAGTTACCAAACACTTGCTTTGCACACACCAATGGTTCTTGTCTTTTAAATCTTTTTTAATTTAAAAAAAGTCTAGCAAACAGGCAGGTTGCTTCCTTTTGCTGCTTCTTGCTACCTTGTAATTTCAAGGTGCCAGTGAAGAAGGAAAAATCCCACTTCTTAAAATATATTTTTAATTAAAATACATCACATTATTGTGAGTAAGAATACTAAAACTGAGCAGAAGGTCAAGATATTTTTCAGCTTAATTAGAGGCTTGGTGAGTGAAGACCTGAAAATAGCATTTTTAAGAGTATTTAGGAGACTGCTGAAAGTGAACGGGGAGGGAATTCCCCAGGTCAGCGGACATACCTTCTTTATAATGTTGGCAGTCCCACCAATAGTAAATTCAATCACTTTCACATGAGAACTGGTCTTGATTTTCCCCCCACTACTCTTATTGCAAGAGTTTCTCGAGCTCTTATTCTTCCTTTTTAACAGCAAGAAAGCAATTAATAGCGGTTCTGCAAATTGAATGACTTCCATCTTTGGCACAGAGAATATTGCATAAGGAGTGTGAGTTATTAATGATAATATGTGGCTGTTACCTAAGACATCTTTACCAGTAGACCTTCAAGTTCTTTAAAAATGAAGTAACTGTCAGGGTCTCCATTTTCATGTGGGGAATAAAAGCTTTGCGGAGTGAGATGATGTACTCAAGGTCATTCCAGTCAACTAATAGCAGAGCTGGGATTAGAGGCAGATCTGCACAGTTCCAAGCCTCTCTGTTATCCAGTGGACTACACTGACTTCCCCTAAAGTTAGAAAGGGATCCCTTGATTGGTGATAAAACAGTGTTAACTATTGAGACCAGGATTTTTGAAAGAGCCTTGGGGCTTAAAAACTGTCTCCCATACATGGCAGTGCAAGGGTGTCATGAGCTGACCCTGAAAATCCTACCCTATCGTGGTTAGTTTTTCTCTAAAAAATGCAAGCTGTAACAGCTCTGTCTCTCAGTCCCATCTTTATTAAATGTATATGCATAGGAGATGATGCTCTGTTCCCTTTCTGAGGCCATTCAATTAAGCTTATAATTAGAGATTTGCTGTTGCAGCAGAGAAATAGATAGTTACAATACTGCCTCAGCCGAGCTCCACTGAATGAAAAGAAACAGACACAGCCAGAAATGATTCCTTCTGGAAACTGTTTACTGCCTGAGCAGAGTAGTCCAAAGGTGGCAGTGAGGCACAGAAAAATTATACCTCTTGTGTCATCTATAATGGATTTGGAACAGACCTGAGAACAGTTTCTGCTCCATGACTCTGTTGCAAGCCTTCCTCAAGGAGGATGCTTCTGTGTTTTACACTTGCAATTTTAGAAGCATTTAAGGCTAGATATTTAAAACTTCTGTGTTCATGGTTTGTAGATAAAAGCAATCCTTCCTGAAGTCTCCATGGGTGTAGGCTGGGGATGTTTGGTCTCTAGGTGCTTATTTAAAACTTCAGATTGGATGTCAAAGCTGTTCTGGCAACAGCTTCTCACCAGAGACAGAACACTGTCGACTGCTGAGCAGTTCCAATGACAGTGCACTTGCCTCAGGTGAGGGGAGTGAGCAGCACGGGATGGTGGCTCCAAGGGGAAGATGAGAGCTGCCCAGCTGATGCTAGGGCATGTCTGGGCCTCACTCAGTGTCCAAGCGCACTTGTGGCTCCTGGCTACAGACACAACTAAGTCAGGTCCCAGTCTCTCATACAAGAGGTCAGTTAACATCTGCTGTGAGAATCCTGATTACCTGTGACAGAAAGCAATCAGGAAAATGAAGCCATGTCCTCAGTGGATAAAACAAAAGCTCCCTTTCCAAGGTCTCTCCTGAGATCAGTGCTACTCTGCTTTGCCCTGTTTCCTATGAAAATGTCCATGTTTCCTCTGAAGAGCAGATTGCAAGATCCCTGGAGGTCTTTAAGGACAGGCTGGATGGGCTTCTGAGCAACCTGATCTAGTTCGAGTTGTCCCTGCCCATGGCAAGGGGGTTGGAACTAAACAATCCTTGAGGTCTCCCAGCCCTGACAATTCTGTGATGCTCTAAGATGGGCAACACAGACAATAAAAAAAAATTTAACCATTTTTTTGCCTGGCTTTTGCCTTATGCACTCGGTTTCTTGGTGGGGTTTTTTTTTGTGTGTTTTTTGTTTGTTCTTGTCGCTTTGTTTCTATTTTTTTAACTCAAATGCTTACCACTCTGATAAAGGTGAAAAGCTGAGTTTGATGCTTCATAGTTTGAAACTAGCAAGGGGCCACAGTTCTAAGTAGCACAGTTTTACTGCACTCAGTATGATGGCTTCCAGTAAGCAAGTAAATATGCCATTTAGTCACGGCTTTTTGATTTGTCAGGTACCATAGCAGCAGCCATTGAACTGCAGATAAGCCAGGCTGAACGCAGAAGCAAAGACATGTTTGTGTGCACACACATGTACTCCTCACTATTGCAGAGACTTGAAATGCTTCTGTTCAAAAAAATAATCAAAACTTCCTTACAAGCAGGCACACCAGCTCCAAGCTTGTTTCTTTCTTAAAGGATTGTCAGACCACAAAAGGAAAGGTGTTGTGAGAATACTATTGTTCTGCACTGGAGTCTTTAATGTGCCACTGTACTAAGGGAAAAAATGTTCTAGATAAGTTTCCAGACCCTTGTGCTCTCAGAAGTTGAATATCATTAACAGACAATTAAATCTTTTTGAATTTAAATCTGAACCTTACTTCACTTTGAAAGTTGCATTCAGAAATTTCCTTTCAATGTCTTTGTGGTGTTTTGAAATCCTGAGACTGGACTGAAATCTTTAATCTTGTTCTTATTTATAATTAAAGTATTGCCCTACATATGGTGCTGCAGCTATAAGTTTGGTCTTTCTCCAAATTTTAATTGACTTTTAGATTACCAGATCTAAGTCCTTCTATGTAACTCTATGTAATGGAGTGAGCTGGTGAAGGGCCTGGAGAATAAATCTTATGAAAAGTGACTGAAGGAGCAGATGCTGCTTAGTTTGAAAAAGAGGAGGCTGAGGGAAGACCTCATTGCTGTCTGCAACTACCTGAAAGGATGTGGTGGAGAGGCTGGTGTTGGGCTCTTCTCACAGGTAAATAGTGATAGAACGAAAGGCAATGGCCTCAAGCTGCAACTGGGTAGGTTTAAACTGGACATTAGGAATTTTTTTTTTTCCTAGCAAGAGTGGTCAGGCATTGGAATGGGCTGCCCAGGGAGCTGGTTGAGTCACCAACAACCTGGTTGTTTGCATGTGATGCTTGGAGATATGGTTTTGGGGGGTGAACCTTGCTGAGTAGGGTTATCAGTTGGACTTGGTGATGCCGAGGGTCTTTTCCAACCTGAGTGTTTCTGTGAATCACAGAAACACAGAATCAATGTGCAACACCCAGCAAATTATAAGATATGCTTACAACTAAGAAGAAACATACCTTGAATTATGAGGCCCTTTTTCAATCCAAAAAATACCCATGACCAGGAAGTTACATACTCAATTTTATTGAGTATTTTAGGGAACTCAAGCACTCTGTGTAGAGTGCTTTGAAGTGTGATGTCTGTTATCATCTTTACCAACAGCATTCATCCAGTTGTGCAGAAAGCATAAAGAAATGGACAAATCAAGGGACTGGAGCCAAGTATCTTCAAAGACAAAACCATATTTCTGGTGCTTTGGTTTTTTCCACAGTATTCAGCTAGTTATATGTTTAACCAACACATTCATCAGTAACCTAGTAAGTGACAGAAATGCTATAATTAATATGTAATTTCTAAAATTAAAAATAAATTTGGCTTATCTATGTGGCAGTGAATAACTCCTAATGCCATTTTCCAAGAAATACATGAAAGGAGAATTAATAGCAGAAAGTCCACCCTGACTTGTAGGGAAAACAGATGTTCATTAATAAACAGCCTGACCACAAAGCTCTGGAACTACCATCTGGATGGGATGTTGTCTAGGACTTCCACGCCACCACTCCCAACCCTTTAACAATTCAGTCAGTGAAGTTCTGGTAGGGACCAGGTGAGTTTATTTTTTTAAAACAAAATGTTTGGAAATGTGTTATTTTCTTGCCTTCACATAATTTCTTCTTTCCTTCCTTTAAATAAATTAATAACAACCAAATCATAAGGCACTCCTGAAAGTTCTGGGGAAAGAAAACAACAACAATCATCATCATTATTATTATTTACAGTACCACAGTATCACCAAGGTTGGAAGAGACCTCAAAGCTCATCAAGTCCAACCCATTAACACAGACCTCAAGACTAGACCTTGGCACCAAGCGCCACGTCCAAACCCGCCTTGAACACCTCCAGGGACACCGACTCCACCACCTCCCCAGGCAGCCCATTCCAGTAGTGAATGAATTTAGCTGTACTAACATCTCTCATTTCTCCTCGCAAAGCTGCTGGTGGTGTATAACACCTTTTGTGCCTCAGCCATCGTACATGGACAATGCTATATGCATGCCTGTGCCCTTTGCTGGTTGGATTGTAGCAGCACCTAGAAATATCAGGCAAAATTAACCCCACTCTGTTCTCTGTTCTGCACCTGCATGTAAGGAAAAGATGTCTTCACCCCTGAAGAATTTACCACCTGGGACTGCACCCCTGTAGGCAGCAGTGTTCATGGCTTGCTGTTAAACTGTCACAGTAATGACATGGAAGTGCCCTTTAAAGTGGCTGATGTGTTAATTATCATCATGTGGGACCTATATGAATGTGATGAGATTAGTAGCATCTTTATTTTACACATGGAAAAATGAGGCTCCAGACAAATAAAAAAAAAAAAAATAAAAGAGAGAAAAAAAAGATGTGCCTATTTCTGTAGGAGCCTTGGTACATGATGTTGCTGCTCCTTTTCACCTCATTGCACAGTTTAAGACCTTCCAAGAGCCCTTGCTTTTCCTTGCCCCTTTGCAAAATGGGTAGAGAAAGGCTTATCTAACCTCTGGGTTGCTGTGAGGCTTTGCCCTGCTATGTGGATTTCTGAGATACTGGGGTAAGAGAGCAGGATGCTTCATCACACAGCACTGATATTTCCACGTTTCTTGGGGATGGTACAAGGGAGTGACAGTACGTATGTCAGCTGAAGCAAGGTGTTGCAGTTGTCAGATAATTATAAGCACTTTCTAAGCAATTAATATGTTTGAACTTCACTTAATTTTTGTATACCTTCTCCTGTCTGTTTTACTACATGCTATCAGGACTCTTAACTACTTTCCTAGCAACCAAAACAAGAAATGATTTGATATTAAGCGTGTTACCTCTTCTGCAGTCACTACTGCTGCCAACAATTCATCAGTGCACTGCTTATTAATTTTCTGCAGTGTACTGTTTATTGATATTGCTTTCATTGTGGAACCTCACCTCAGCCATGAAGGGAGGACACGCACCTTCATCTCGAGCTAATGGCATTGCTGCCAATGCTGCAGGGAGGCTGAAGAGCAATGTGACTAATAAAACACAACCAATAAAAATATGAAGGAAAAAATGTCCCTACTAGTAAGAAATGCATATTCCAAGAGCTTGCACAGCGCCTGAGGCTGTTAATCATCACTCCGTGGGCACCCCTAAACAACTCTAAACAACTGTTAGAAAAGGATCAGATGGCTGTTTAGGGGACTCAATAGAGTGGTATTTGTTTGACTGGCAGGTAGCCACGCTTCTGAGGTGCACTGTGAATAGCATGACGATGAAGGTATTTACCCAGGTACTGTCTGCAGGACTTTTTCCTCTTTGTGCAAGGAGATGGAGGAGCCAGGCTGAAAGGGGACTGGCTCGTTGCCACCTACTGAACAACCCTCTGCAAAGGGCAAGCTGGAAACAACCGCTCCAAGTATTTCACCTGAACTGGCTTCTCCTGAGGGGGGAAGAAAAAAAAAATATTTCTGTTTGTACCACTGATTAATAGTTCTTTTCTCCCTCTTTCTCTGCTGCATTTGTCATGAAGGAAGCTTGTGAACATCTTTTCTTCCTCTCCAAGTGCATATTTAAACTTTCCTCTCCTCTCCTCTCCATTAATCATGAGCACTTTCGTTACATGTGTGTCGTAGCTTTTTGTTTAAGAGTGCAAAAGACTGAGATTATCTTACTTTACTCTTTTTAAGGACAAAAAAAGCAGTAAAATAATAATGCTTTTGTTGAATTGGAGGGGAAAATACAGAAAGGTTACATTTAAAAATGTACAGAAAAAGATAGGGCATACATGAATCCTTAACGCCTAATACAGATGCAGGATACATAAGAATTCACCCAAAACCTTCTCCCCAAGGAAACCAAAACCACCAAAATCCCAGTGCTCATTTTCTCCCATCTCACAATGTCTCACATTAGGCCCCAACAGACCAAAATTCCCTGTAGTGATGGCCTTGAAGGCCACAGCCAGCAGGGTACTCCTACATAGTTACTTAGTTACCTAGATAAGGATCCCTCCAGAGTTGAAAGGAAAAAGGAGAAAAGAGAGTAAATCGACCTTGCTGCTTACTTTTAAAATGTTTGCAGGATTATGGGATTGGATGAACAAAATTACGATATCTACAGGTCTACAGCTACTTGAAGGAAGGTTGCAGCCAGGTGGGGTTGGTCTCTTCTGCCAGGCAACCAGCAACAGAACAAGGGGACACAGTCTCAAGTTGTGCCAGGAGAGATCTAGGCTGGATGTTAGGAGGAAGTTCTTGACAGAGAGAGTGATTGGCATTGGAATGGGCTGCCCAGGGAGGTGGTGGAGTCCCCATCCCTGGAGGTGGTCAAGCAAAGCCTGGTTGGGGCACTTAGTGCCATGGTCTAGTGACTGGATAGGGCTGGGTGATAGGTTGGGCTGGATGATCTTGGAGGTCTCTTCCAACCTGGTCAAATCTATGATTCTATCTGGGGCTGACTAGTTCATTCTCTGGGACAGATCTTGGTTGCTGTAGTTTTTCAAGAAATCTGGAACAACCTGGAACCCCTCAAACCATGGCTTCTCCTCACATTCCCCTTCTGAATGCCCCTGCCATTCCTTTCCCTTGACAGCTGCTGAGAAGGGGTCACACCACCCACAATGGTATGGTGGCTCAGGAGCTGTTATGTTTAAGGAGCACTGTGGGCGCTCAGAGCATCTCACCCCTGAAGCTGGATGCTCCAACCACTGAGGAAGCAGAGGCCTGCTGTTGAGCTGGCTTTCCAGCCTGGCTCTCTTGCTCTCTGGCGCTTAGAGGCTGTCTTGGCCAGCATCTATCACTTTGCAGGAAGTAAAAAAACTACATGTAATCATCATCAGTCATTCATTATCAGTCCCTCTCAGCCTGCTGCTGGACAAAGCCTTCTCCTCTGCTTGCTTCCCTTGTGCTGATTGCTGCACTTATTTGTTTATATATATATTTTTTTTTTTGCCAGATCTTTGCCACACTTGGAAAGCAAAACTGGCCAGTGATAGCAGAGCATGGTTTGCCAAGCCCCAGCCTGCCTTGCCTTTGACAAAGAAGCTGGTTTACTGTTGGTGATACACATTTTTTGCATTACTTGGACAGGAAACTGTGGAATTTACTGAGTCTTATCAAGAGGTCTGAACACACACTGGTACAGACTTCAATAGGGACCAGTGGTTTGAGCACATACCTGAGATGCCTGGTGGGATCCCACAGCTTGATCTGAAGTTCATGCCAAGAGAACTGCCATCACTCATCTCAGCTAGAATCCTATCTGTGTTGTAGGCATGCCTTCAGTGGCAGTAGGGACATAAAGCTTATTTGATTGGAGCTGAGCTCAGATGAGCAGCGAGGCAAGAGTGTCTCAAATGCTTCAGAGGGAGGACTGCATTTTAAAAAAGAGCAGTGTTTCCAATTCACATAAGCATCTATAGGCTTGGAGACTCAGCCAAAGTTTGTGATTTACAAATACTGAGAGATTAGGCTTTACTGAGACTTATCCCTAATGCTTCCTGGTTTGAGGAAGGTTTCGGGCAGATAGTTCTCACTGTTGCTCCACAGGTCCAAAACCTTTGGGAGCTCTCATATTGGAAGAAAAAGGAACTTTTAAAGGCTGTGTTTACTAGATCTGTTCCAAGTGGGAAAAGATAATGTACTGTTTAAAATGTCAACAGGAAAGATCATTGCTTTTGCACTGGGATTCTCAGTGTTGCTGGTGAAGGCAAGGCTTCAGACCTAGGCCCTTAGAAATCCCTCAGTGCACATGTCTATCTGAAGAAGCCTTAAGGATCTCCATGAAATGGCAGCAGCTTTATTGCCAAAACCTAGAAGCAGTAAAGTCAGATGTATTTCTGACACCTACACTATCTGCCTTAGGGTACCAGGGGTTCCCTGATAGACATTCATAAAGCTATCTGGTGCCCGTTCATAAAGCTAAATGGCTGCAGCAGGAGTCTCAAAGTAGGTCCTTTTTGACTAAGTTACCTTGAGAATGGCAGAGAAGACATACCATGAACCTGTTTAGAGGAGAACTAATAGTTCACCTGTGAGTTTGTATGTCCTTGAGATTAGAATGCTGAGACTATAAGCACAGTTGGGAGATGGGAAACAGGGCTGTATTTGCAGGAAAAAATGTTTATTCTTCCTCTATTCCCTCTGCAGAGAGTTGGATCAAGGAAGGCTTGCTGCTTTCTGGCGAGTCAACCTCATTAGGACATGGAAGTGTTGGAGTGGTTCCATGGTTCCAGAGGAGGCCACGAGGATGATCAGAGGGCTGCAGCAGCTCTTCTATGAGGACAGGCTGAGAGAGCTGGGGCTCTTTCAGCCTAGAGAAGAGAATGCTTCGAGGAGACCTTAGAGTAGCCTTCCATTATCTGAAGGGGGCCTACAGGAAGACTGGGGAGGTATTATTTACAAGGTCTTGCAATAACAGGACAAGGGGCAATAGGTTTAAACTGGCAGAGGGGAGATTTACACTGGATGTTAAGAGGAAGTTCTTTACAGTGAGGGTGGTGAGGCACTGGCACAGGTTGCCCAGGGAGGTTGTGGATGCTCCCTCCCTGGAGGTGTTTAAGGCCAGGTTGGAGGAGACCTTGAGCAACCTGTACTAGTGGGAGGTGTCCCTGCCTATGC
>VWZE01008843.1:212847-227625 GCA_013396675.1 Eubucco bourcierii
AAAAAAGAAGAAGAGGTTACTTGATTTTACCATAGCTGCTTTATTTACTTGAACATGTACATTCCAATCTGGAATTTATATTTTCTATTTAAATATTACAGTACAAACACAAACTTTACGGTCTCGATAGTTCGACCGATTTCTTCTTGTAGGTGGTGTGGATTTTATTTGATTTAGCATGCAGTACTACAAGAGAAAATAAAAGTGAAATAATTCAGAGGCCTAAACCAAAGGATGCTTTGGGAAAGAGTAGTTTCCAAAGTGTTTACTTTCTGTGAACTTTCACTCCGTGGATTCGCTCACAAATTTCCAGCAAGTAAATCAGCTGCCTGTGTATCCGTGCACATGTGCCGTGGGTGTATGGTAAGATGTGGCTGGCTGCAGAGTTTTGTTACAAAGGGGAAAGCCAGCCCATTGTTCCTAGGCTGCAAATGTAAATCCATTCGTGGCTTTGTAAGTTTGCAATTTTGCACGCTATTAACGTGAGATCAGCTTGCAGTTTTGCAGCTCACATGTCCTTAAACATCGAAGCAAAACCCAGAGATTTATGAACCCAGGTGAATCAAAGCTTTGGGAAAAGCTCTCACAGAACAGAGATTTGCACAGTTCTTATCTTCTGCCAAAATTATTCAAGCGGAGAGCAGAGAAAATCTTTTATACAATATTTGGGAAAGGAGGAAAAGGAATATAGGCACAACACATAGTAATATGCTGCTTCACCTTCCTGTAAGAATTTTGATTGATTGATTCCTCTGCAGTCTCCTCCATTAGGCTAATTTAGAGTCACCTGCATGTTGCATGTGTTACTTGCTAAGCTTTTCAAATTACTCCCTTAAGAAAGAGGTGTTCTATGCTGCAATTTATTAAGCCTACTTCTTTGATATGTCTCAATGTCAGACATACCCAACAAAGAAATCTGAGCACATATTGGATGGTGGTGAATCTAGAGGTTTAAAAATATTGGTATTAGTTTCTTTCTTTGTCTTTCCCACACCTGCTCAAAGTAGTTAGTCTTTATAGATTATAAAGCCAGAAGGGACCATTGTGATCATCAAATCTGACCTCCTGCTTAACACAGGCCATAGGCTGAGCTGAATTAATTCCTGTCTGAACTAGAGCATATCTTTTCGAAAGTCAACTTCTCACTTCCCAGCATATGAAAAGGTCTCCCATGACACCTATAGACCTTTCGTAATGGACAGATTCTTCCCATGATACAGACAAATTGAGTTTTTCCTAGGAGGCACTGCCCCACTCTGAGCTGATAAAGGAAGATCCAGGAACTATAGGTATGCTGTGATTACTTCTTTTGCACTCTGTGATGTTCCAGGAGCTTGTGCATCTTCTGCTTTATGAGATATACTTGGCCTAGGGGAGCTAAGTGGAAGGATGAGGGAGAAGAGGAGGTGCGTAATGGTATGGCCTCCAGCACTATTATTTATGACAGTATCCTTCCAGCAATCTGTGCCTGCATAGGGTGAAGGCATGGTTTCAATTCTGCCCTTGAAACATGGATTAAGCAATGTTGCTAATACATATTTGTCCCTGCGGCTGTCAAACATTTCACTGATACTAGACTCTGTAGACAGCTTAATAGCTAGGTCTTCTGTCAATGTTACTGCAGCAGTGTCTCCTTTGCTTTAAGATGCTGTTCAGATTTATTCAAGCAATAGGTGTAGCATGGTGCTTGGTAAATAGCAGCACCTGACTGTATACTTGTATCATCACTGCTTGCTGACATCCCAAGTGACCAGATGAAATGGATAGACACCAAGTGCTGAGAAGAATCCGGTGACTGAAAGTAAGAAAGCTCATCTCTCTCATTCCTATTCTATGCCTCCTAATGCAGTTACATGCACAATGCATTCTTTTTCCAGAAGTCTCTAAACAACAGCTACCATCTGCAGGATCTGAAAATGTGTGTATCCAGCAGTATTGGACTCATGGTTTTATTACTGCTTTTCATACAGCTCTTAGTATTTTGACTTCTTTTCTCTGGACGCTAGAGATTGAAATTAACTGTGCAAAGATAAGCACCAAAACCAAAACGTACCCACACATGATGGCAATAGTTTGCTACCTATTGAAATGCAAAAAAAACCCCAAACCCAAACAATTTAAGGATGATGTTTTTTCAAACTGTTCACCAGAATGCTGGGAGCTGATGCAATATTTGGCTTCTCAATGCCATTGCCACTAACTAGTAGAGGAACACTCATTGATTAGTATTACATTTACTAGGTAGGAAGTTCTTTACAGTGAGGGTGGTGAGGCACTGGCACAAGTTGCCCAGGGAGGTTGTGGCTGCTCCCTCCCTGGAGGTGTTCAAGGCCAGGTTGGATGATGCCTTGAGTAACCTTCACTAGTGGGAGGTGTCCCTGCCTATGGCAAGGGGTTGGAACTAGATGATCCTTGAGGTCCCTTCCAACCTTACCATTCTATGATTCTATGATTCACACTTTCTTCAATTAGCAACTTTGTTTTTTTCTGCAATTGCGTAGGTTTAGACTGGGCATTAGGCAAGTTATTTTTCCCAGCAAGAGTGGTGAGGCATTGGAATGGGCTGCCCAGGCAGGTGGTTGACTCACCAAGTCTGGAGGCATTTAAAGGTCGTTTGGATGCGGTGATTTGGGTTATGGTTAAGGATGAACCTTGTAGAGTAGGGATATCTCTTGGACTTGGTGATCCTGAGGGTCTTTTCAAATGGGATTTTTTTTTTTTAATATTTCCATGATTTCTGTGATTTTCAGATTGTCTTTTGTGATCTTTTTTTTTATTTTTTTGTTTTATGGTTTTTTTTCTGGAGTTCTGATTTGTTTCTCTTTGTCAGTGATGATTGGAAATCAGTAATGAATATCTCCAAATCTCAACCCATCACATAAGACTACCTCTGTGGGTTATTTTTGCTCCTCAACATGTATTTCTTCCCCCTAATATTTGCAGATAACTCACTGCCCATGACTGGCAGTGTACCACATATTTAAAGCTCTGCAAGCTGCAAGCTCTGGGTTAGAATTGCAAATGGTGGCACTTCCTACCCTGGGAAGCTCTGGGACACTGCTATATTTGAAGCAGAAAACAATGTGGACAGCTGTTGAAGCCTTGGAAAGTAGATCTGATGTTAAAACCCCCCACCCATCTGAAATAAAGCAAATTCCTAGACTGTAGTTGCTTTCTCCTGCCTAGAGTTTCTCTTTCCTTCCAATAGTGGTGGCAGGGCCAGAAGAGAAAAATCTCTGGACCTTGTTTAGTATAATTTTCTGTGCAGAACTGAATGTGTTAAAGTGTTCTGGAATTTAATTTGTGTGATCCCCACTATAGAAATTACAGCTATTGTTGTACAATACTTTGAACTTTCTTCAGCACCCATGCTCATGTGCACAATCACACCTTGAGAAACACTTCCTCTGCGTGACTTTGTTGTAGTTTCAGACTTTCCCTGCTAGCCTCCAGGGACACAAAGACCTTGGCTCTGACCTACATTTCTGCTAATTCTCCTACTGAGTCCCCCTTTGCTTATTCTGCTTTGCCAATAATGCCTCTATGTCCTTTTCTTGCCTTTCTGCCAACCTCTGTGATCTATTGGTAACTGTTCAGCCCTCTCTAAAATTTCTGTTTTGCCTTGAGGCAAATGGAAGAAAAATGCACTGTGATTAAAGTTACGTGTAGTATGGAGAAATAACATTTTTATTTTCTCTCTCAATTCTAAGGCAACTCTTTGGGAAGTGGGAGGGAACACTGCATGCTTGATATTTCTACATTTTCTGGAACACAGGGTCTGAAGTAGGGGATGGTATCAACATACCTTGTAGGGTCAAAGAGCATTTTTAGATTATTTTTCTGTTGTTGAGAAGTGTTGAAAAACTGGTGTTTGGATTCTTCCACAAACCTTTCTACTTTCCTATCTGTTTGTTGTGAACTGGTGGCTGAAATAAATAATCTGAGAAGGGCATGGACTTGTTCTGCAGCAAGCAGTGAAAAATGCAACTTTAAAACTGTCGATGAAATGAAATAGGTTTATTTATCATGGGAGATCTGGTAATTTCTGCCAGTTCAGACTGAATTTTCTCTTAGTCTGGGCCATCTGCCTAAACAGAGTAGGGAGAATAAGCTTTCTTGCATCTTCTAGATGGGAAGTGCTGTTCATTTTCTTCTACCAAAAACATCCAAGCTGACAGTGTTTTTCTAGCATTTAGCAGTTTGTCCTTACCAACCTCCCTGTCTTTGCCTTGGGCATTACACCTACTGTGTCCTGGTTTGTTACCTAGTCAACCTGCCATTTTCCCCTCTGCTTGGGCTTTGGTAGGATTAGTTCAATGTTCAGGAAAGAAAACTGAGCCATATGATCTGCCTGACCAATCCCAAAGGCTGACTACTGAATTACAAATAACAAATACTGGAAGTGCTACTCACAGTGAGCAGTTTACGAGCAATTTGTAGGCTGAAATTGGTTTGCACAAAACATTTATTTGACAGCTTCAAATAGGAAACGAACTTGTAAAAACTGCAGTTTGTTCATGAACTGCATTCATGAGTATGATAAATTATGCAGTATAAATTCTTTGCCTGATGTTAACTTCTCCAAAGGAGACATAAGATGCTGCTGATGCCACTGGAGAGAGCTCAGGACCCATCACCCCTACTGTACAAGAATATTGTTTAAATGAAAGAACTCATGTGAAACGAAGCAAATGATGGAATAAACATTGCAGATGCAATTGAAGATTCATGCCAACTTACATGATTAGAAACGAATGTTAATGTTCCTTAAATCAAGAAATTACCAGCTCATACCAATTCCCCTTTAGGCCCTTCATTCTAAAAATACAATCTTTAACTTGTTGAAAATGGAAACTGCAGCAGCGCTGTGTCATTCAAAACATCCAACCCTTCTCTCTGCCCCTCATTCTCCCTTCTTTTCTAGGCTGCCCCTCATTCAAACCTAAGGAAGAAGGGAAGCGTGGTCCAATTGATGTGACATCTTTGTGACAGTCATGGTCTGTAGCTCTTTCATTTATGCAAATCTGGTTGCTGAAGGAAGGTATTCTGATGTGTCAGCTGTATGTAACATGAGCTCTTTGTCGCTCAGATGACATTCTTACTTTGTTCTGATAATTGTCCTGCGCTCTCTACCGTCTGTGAAGCAGGTGGATTGTGAGCTGCTGTTCTAGGTGTCCTAGGCAAGGAGGATAAATGCTGAACAGCATTTATTTTTAGCTGAGGGAGATGTTAGTCTTGTGTCATTATGCAGTATTTTGGGTTGAATTTCACAATTACCAAATAAGATGAGAAGGAACATTTGACCAACCCCTTTAAAAACATAAGTTAATCATAGAATCATAGAATGGTAAGGTTGGAGGGGACCTCAAGGATCATCCAGCTCCAACCCCCTGCCATAGGCAGGGACACCTCCCACTAGTACAGGTCACTCAAGGTCTCCTCCAACCTGGCCTTCAACACCTCCAGGGAGGGAGCAGCCACAACCTCCCTGGGCAACCTGTACCAGCGCCTCACCACTCTCACTTCAAACAACTTCCTCCTAAAAGTTAATGAAATGTATTCTAAAACGGAGCTGCAGCTCTCAGTATAGGCAAAACCAGTTCCTCTCTGCCTCAGAGAACAACATTTTGTTCACAGATTGTAACTTAAACTTATTTTTATCTGAAGTGCTACGTTGCAAAGGCTGGTAAGAGATTTATTGTGATGTATTAAACCATCTGTTCCCAAGGCCTGTGCTTCGCATTCCAGCAGTAGCCAATGCTTGTGGTGCTGCGTTTTTGATTCTCAAAGCTCTTTTGCCATTTTAACATGCTTGTAGGTAACAGAGAGATTTTCACTAACTTGAAAAGCAGATGTCCTGGTCAACTCCTGGATAGACTAGAGGGGAGTTCATCTGCAGGAGTACTTGTAACTTTTTTCCACTTATTTTTTTCCTTTCCAATCCAGACTCCTAGTAACCATTGGAATCAAAGGAAGATAAAATGTAAAGCCGCAGCTTTTCCGAAATGCAGCAATGAACCAAACAAAAAGACTTTGACAGGGAGTTGGGGAGGATGTACAAGATATTTAATTCTTTTGAGATAGCTAGCTATTAAGTACAACATATTACATCTAACTTCTGTAAAACAGATGAGGAAAAATGCTACAGATCTGCTGCTGATCAAAGTTCAAGTAGTGTGAACTCTTTTTCCAACCACAGAGAAGAGAGCAGGTGTCAGGAAGCTTTTCTCTCTCTGTAAGCATTGCACTCAAGCTCAGAGAGCTTTCAGAGGTTATTCAGTACTGGCACTGTTTTGTTATGCTTGGAAGGAAATAAAATTTGGAGAGATAGCAGTTTACTTGCCAAAAACAACAGGCTTAGCTCTACTTAGTCTATTCACAAGATTTGCATGTTACATTTGTTAGTGTGAACTGCTGACCTCCAAAATTGCTACAGAAATGTGGATGTCAGTTTAGTGTCGCCTCCAGAAGGCAGTATTCCTAACTTTGTGTTGATACTTTTCAGAACTAGAGTGAGGGCTAGTAACTTCATTTCATACACTTAACTATCCAGTTCCTAAAGGCTCTTAGTTTCTTAGGTGCTCTTAATGTGCCTAGCTGAGGAGATTATGATAAGAGAACATGTGTATCTTTCTCCCCCTGTTCTAGTCTATCCTGTACATCTAGCATAAAAAAAAAATTAAAACAAAAAAAAAAAAAAAGATGATTCTATGACTGGTTGATTCTCTGATTCTCTATCTTGCTTTTCTGAAGGCAAGGTTTGGAGCAGGTCTCTCAATGTAGCTTTCTGCTTCAACCGGATTTTTGCTAGATTACCTACCTAAATTCCTTCCTCTGCTGTCCTACTGGTTTCTAAGATGCATGTAACTTCTGATCTTTCAAATGGTTATGATTCAAAACATATGAGATAGTATTTCTGGAGAGAGATTATCTAATAGGTACTTTGGTAATCCCTTTCCCCTGCTTTGATAGGAATTCACATCAGTTGCGCACTTGAACAAAATCCCTAGTTTCTCTACCACAGTCTTTCCCCTCAACCCCCACACACTACTTCCATGAGTACTGCTTCTATATGCCCTAGCTGTCCCAAATTAGAACTCACTCCAGGAGGAATTCCCCTGCCTGAGGAAATGTCACTTTGCAGATAGTAAATCTGTCCTGTGGTCCACAGGAGGGAGTGAGACAAAAAAAAAAGAAAAAAAAAGAAAAAAAAAAGAAAGTTATCGAGGTTGGAAATGTATAAAAATCAGGAGAAGCTAAAGGATGACAGAAAAACACATAATAATGGGGTGAAGTTCTCAGAAGTCCCTGCTAAATAAAACAATTTTGAAAACATTTACAGCTGCTTTCAGGAACCAAGAATTTGTCAAGTGTTGTGAAGCAGCAAGCAGCCAGAATTAGAGAGAAAATATCCATAGAAGAGAGTATTGATGCTAGCCAAAAATCTGTGCAGGAGTTATTCCTAATGTTATTTTTTTTTTTTTCCTAGTGAATTGGATGTAGGTTTGCAAGTTTCTTTTTATGCACTGGAGGAAACGAAGCTTTTGAATTCGTATCCAGAATGCTTCTTCACTGAAGTGTGTAAAAGTCTGTCTGATTTGCAACTATTCCAAAATCATTCGAGAGATGTTCTGTGCCACTGGCAGTGCTACTGGGTGAAAGGCTTTAGTGCCTTGTGGTGATGTTTTATTACAGGACATGTCATGGCCTGCAATTGGAATAATAGCTGCCAAGGCTCTTACAGGCTAAACTACACACACACCTGTTTGGCCATTTATTGAGCATGACAAAGACCACTTCATGCTGTTTTACAGAAGAGTTTTGGTGGTGAGGCTTGCAGACAAGCCTTGTACAAGAGCACATTCAGTGGCACACATTTAACTTGAATTTTGCCATTCTGTTGCGTACCTGAAGCGATCCAGTTGATGGGAAGAAAATGTAACATATGTAATCTTTATATTTCTCTACAGTGAAAGACTTCAGACCCCATGTTCCACTTATATCAAAACATTTACTGATCAAAGGATATCACTTTGGAAAATTCCTATAATAGAATCATAGAATGGAAAGGTTGGAAGGGACCTCAAGGATCATCCAGTTCCAACCCCCTGACATAGGGAGAGACACCTCCCACTAGTACAGGTCACTCAAGGTCTCCTCCAACCTGGCCTTCAACACCTCCAATGAGGGAGCAGCCACAACCTCCCTGAGCAACCTACTCCAGTGTCTCACCACCCTCACTGTAAAGAACTTCCTCTTAGCATCCAGTTTCAATCTCCCCTCTGCCAGTTTAAACCCATTGCCCCTTGTCCTGTCATTGCAAGACCTTGTCAATAGTCCCTCCCCAGCCTTCCTGTAGGCCCCCTTCAGATACTAGAAGGCTACTCTAAAGTCTCCTGGAAGCCTTATTTTCTCGAGATTTTTTTCCCTTTTGCTGCTATTGTATTGAGAAAGAGAATCTTGCAGCATAAGATGTAAAAAAAAAAGATTAAAAAAAATCCAAAATTATTCATTTGGAAGAGATCCAAGCAGGACATTTTTCTTCATTGCTAGAACCTTTATCTTTGTATTTCTCTGAAACAACATTTTGGCAAAACCCCATATAAGCTTCCAAAGCATCTTACTTTGGATGCACTTGAATTTGCCTTTGAAAAAATTATTCCATCAGAAGAATTTTCAACCAGTTGTAATGGCAATAGATCTCCATGTGCTCCACGCTCGTCTTCAGGAAAATACACACACATTTAAAAACAAATTAATGTTACATTTGTTAGTGTGAACTGCTGACCTCCAAAATTGCTACAGAAATGTGGATGTCAGTTTAGTTAATGACAATAATATTGACTACTATAATAACATGATGTATTAATGGGAATGTGGACTATTTGCTGTTGCATGTGGCATAGTCATGTGTATGTTTTCCTTCCATTGTTCAGCTGTAAAAAAAACAGGTCACAAGTTTCAAGTGACTCTCCTAAAGCAATGCAATCCATGTCAGGGCATCACAGCCTTATTCCAACTTCATACTGAATTGTGTTGTGTTTTCTACAGGGTCTACAGTCCCACCATGGAAAATCATCTTGGTCCTCTTAGACAATAACAGTATGCAGTGATGGAGAAAACCAATCTTGAATCTGGTGGGATTAGGTAGGTGCAAGACCTTGGGTAGATGAGACATACCTCGTTAAGGTGGTTTAATGTGTTAGTTAAAACAAAACAAAAAACCAGAACAAAACTGCCTATGGTAGATCTTTGAGGTCCCTTCCAACCTTACCATTCTATGATTGAATGAAAACAATAAAAATCCAAATAATTTGTGGACTGTATGCTAAACTTACTCAAATTGGGGAAGTGCAAGGTTATTTAGAAACATGAAATTGGAACAGATTGATGAGTACTCATAGTTAGGTCTAAAAACCTTCAGATTCTACATCTGTTTAGAAAATACTTAAAGTTTGTATTTAAAATAAACAGCACTCAGATGAGTTACAAGCTGTAGCATGAGGAAACAAATTAAAAATATGCTTTAGAATTATGTACTCCATAGTATGTTCACCCAGGAGAGGGGAGAAAAAAAAAAAAAGTGCCTTTTAATCTTTTCAGTAGAAAGTCTGTTAGTCAAATTTTAGTATATTTGTTTTCCTATTGTTTTTCCCTTCTTGACTATTAAAATGGAGCAAGAAAGGCATGAGCTGCATGTTCAAGATGACAGTGATAGAACGTTTATTTGTTACCTTTCGTGACACTATATAATAGATATGCAAAAGATGGATTTTATGTTTTATGAGGTTTAATTTGTTCTGAAAAATGAAGCCATATAAACTGATGCCTTTTTCATGTAAGGCAACTCAGAAATATCTTTTTTGAGGTCTGGATTTTCTTAGGAAGGTTATAAACTTTACTGTATGAGTCTTACTTGAGCCTCTATTGCTTTTTCTGCAAATACTTGTGTTTGCATTAGTTATATCTAGAACATAACATAACAGAAAATAACATAACATAACATATAACATAATATAATAAATAAAATATAATATTGTACAGTATAATATTATCTAATATAATATGAGATAATATCATGTAATATAATATTATATAACATACTACAACACAATATAATATGGTATGATATAATTTAATATAATATAATATGAGATACTATAATGTAATATAATATATGGTACAGTATGATATAATGTAATATAATGTAGTATAATATAATATAATGTAATCTAATGTAATATAATATAATCTAATGTATTGTTATAGGACGTGCTATAATTTCATAGCATACTATGTCATATTATATATCAGATAATGTAATATTATATTATATGAGTATAGTATATACTATATGAGTTATACTATATGAGTTTTCAAGGCCAGATTGGGTGAGGCCTTGAGTAACCTGTACTAGTGGGAGGTGTCCCTGCCTATGGCAGGGAGTTGGAACTAGATGATCCTTGAGGTCCCTTCCAACCTTACCATTCTATGATTCTATGATCCTATGACATGATATAATATTGCATGATTCATATACTATATGAATAGATTGCTATAGATTACATTTTTGCTATTTAAAGCTGAAAAAAGAAGGCACCTTGGTAAATGTATAGTTCAACTATTTTCACCAGATATTAATTATGCTAAAGATTTTATTATTTTTCTTTCAGGTATTTTAAGGAAATGAGGGGGGGGAAAAATATGTAAAGGCATAACAGAGTTTGTATGTAGTTTTGAGTGAAGAACAAAGTGTTTTGACTTGGAAATAAGACTTCATAAGGGTTGTGAGGCTGTTGTTTCTTGTCTCCAATCTCTTTCAGGGACAGGTTTCCCAGATACTCAGTATTTCTCACTGAGGCACTGAAGCCAAAGACACACAACTGTATGATGCTTTCCAGAGCACTGCCTTTGCATTGTCCTAGAGGAAAGGTCGTGATGACTTTCCAGGGGTGAAAGCTGTCTGCAAAGTGGACCAATAGAAGGGAATGAGAGCAGACAATGTCTGAATTATATATATGTGTACACACATGTATTTTGACAGCATAGGAGTAATTCTACATCAGTGTGTTTTGAATTTTTTGGTAGATTTTATTTTTTAGTGTTTGAGTTGCCACTAAAGGACAAATAATTTACCTGGAAGTTCTGGTTGGAGTCACATTTTTTAAATGAACTCTCTTCAGGACATAAGGCTGAGGATTATTTGTTACCTTCAAAAAAGGTCTTTAAATATTGTTCTGTTTTGTAGAATGTTTCAGCTGTCCTGATCAGACTGTACAGTTTACAGCTCAGTCTCTTCATGTCCTGAGGTTCCAACTGAACTGACTCAACGTAACATGCCTATTTAGTCTGACAGCTGGGTTTAATGTATGTAACTAAACCCACAGGATTCTGGAAAAGTCTTCAGCATGGAAGGCATCTCCACACAGGCTGTTTTTCTTTTTTCTCTATATTTATTGTATCTCCTGCAGAGAGTATCTTGTCCAGAAGCTGAAGCACGATGGGAAAAGGTTTTCTTGTCCTAAAGAACATCACAATTCTTTGGTAACTGATTCATGCTCCATGAAAACAACAATGATCTGTCCCAGATGCTTGATTGTTTTTGTTGTTACTTGTAACCAACGTCTAATTTTAAAACAGCTGTATCCAGATTTAATTAGTGTTTTCCATTTCTCTGGTGTGTTGAAGGTATGGCTAGGGTCACAGTAGTTTCTGTGAGATCTGGTAATTTCTGTCTTATTGGTCTTCTGTGCAGGGAAAGAAAGGGGAAAAAAAATAATTTGTGGGATTTCCAGAGAAAATCAGGTTGAAAGATGTCTGGTTAGAATCAACACTTCAACAGAGCTATGGCACAACCTACAGCTGACTGAGTCATCTCCAGAAAGATGCTTGTGTGATACACATGAATTTTTTTTTAATGTGAGCTCTCTCTATGACATTTCGAGAATTATGAATCAGATCTGATTAATAACCTTGAATAAGCTGCCAGTTGAGACAAATCCAAAAACCAGAGCCTCAAGATTTTAATCTCAACCAGTTTGTGTAATGCTGTGCAATGCAGATGAAGGAACTGATCACAAAGAAATGACTGTGTAGTCAGGAAGGATTTTTACCCCTATTTGTCCTGCAGCTTGTTTTAGAACTGAGTTTTAGTCAGTCATTAGATTGATCAATCTATTATGCTGCTTTCTGTCCCAGTTGCCTGATATTTGCAGCTCTGTCTACTTCACTTACAGTTTGTTTTCCTTTAATCACAGCTTTGATTTAGCTGCATGTTTGTTGGAAGGTCTGTAATAGTCACAACACCCACACGATGATACAAAATTCCATTTTTATGTGTGTGTGCATTCATGATGTTTCTAACTTCCTTAACAAATGAATTTTGAAAATACTTGGGAAAAAAAAAATCTGAAAACTCTGTGTACCTTTCTGGAGAGTTCTTTTCTATGCAGAGAGATGTTATTATGCTGTACTTGATTCCTTCATTTCCTTTTTTGGCCCAAGATTGTTTTCATATACAAGTGTTGTAGTTGGATTTTTTTTTTTTTCTTTTCCTAAGCAGATGAATTTACGAAAGTCATCCTCTTCTTGGGTGCATTCACTTAAAACACTCAAATGCCATCAGCTTGTTCTTGGTTTATCAGCACAGCTAAACTCTGGAAAATTTCAGTTCAAATTATGGGTCCTTGAGACAAAAAATCAGATGGCAGATCTCAACCTACATTCATGATTGTCTCTGGAATTTTGGCTTAGTTTGCATAGTATCAGATGATGCTTCCCGGATTTGAGATGGAAATATTACAGACAAAATCTTAGTATCCTTAATCTGTTCTTTGTGATGCTTATCTGTGAAGGGTCTTGGATGGATACCCCATGCAAAAGTTGTTCAAGAATCCTAGTCAAAGCTCTGCTTGAAGTTTTACCATGGCATTGGTGATTGTGCAGCTTAAGATGGATGCTTTTATTAGCAAATACGCAGATTATGCCACTTTATATTTCCTCTTTCATCAGCCAGATGTGAAGAGATCAGTGTGAATGATCAGATCCTTCAGTGTTTCACTAGAGAAACTGATCCCTGGAAACAAGATTTGGAAGATAAAGTGTGGCCTAAGCAGTGCAGAGTCCAGGGGGAGAATGACCTCCCTGCTCCTGCTGGCCACACTATTCCTGATGCAGGCCAGGATGCCATTGGCCTTCTTGGCCACCTGGGAACACTGCTGGCTCATAGTTTAGACGGGTGTCAATCAGCACCCCCAGATCCCTTTCTGTTTGGCTGCTCTCCAGCCACTCCCACCCCAGCCTGTAGCTCTGCATGGGGTTGCTTGCTGTGGCCAAAGTGCAGCACCAGGCACTTGGATTTGTTGAACACCATCCCCTTGGACTCTGCCCATCTGTGTAGGCGGTCGAGGTCCTGCTGCAGAGCCCTTCTGCCCTCCAACCCAGCAACATCAGCCCCCAGTTTGGTGTCAGCTGCGAATCCTAAAATCCTTTCTATGGATATCTACTTTGAAAGAAAAACTAATATGATGAAAACCTTATCCTGTGTAAACTCTGCCCCTCCTGGTGCTTCATTTTACCCTTCCTATGTGAAACTGCCCTAGGAATGAAAACAGAAAAACACAGTACCGTGGTGTAGGTCTGAACCCAGCTGTAATTTACATCAGCAGTTAGAGCAGACAGAGGGAGACCGTTAAGAATGGAGCTCTTTGCTGCGTTTCGCTTAGACATTCCAGCTGCAGAAACATTTTTTTAGATGAGAATTTCATTCCCACTGATGCTTATTTTCAATTATTTTTAAAACAATACATTAAAAAGCTTTGTAATTGAGAAAATACTAACTTGACTGAGTTTTTGCATTTGATTACTGACCACTGCTGAGAAGCCAAGTTTCCTCCATTTGCTGTAAGTAGATGAAAGCCTGACACCCGGGACTTTGGCTCAACAAATAACTCACATTCATTCTGAGATAAAATGTTCCCTTTAGTCCTCATCTAATTACTAAATAGATTCAGTAGCCTAAAATCTTCAATCAAATCCTAACCTTAAGCCTTCATATAATTTTTCCTTCAGTTAATATCCTGCCCAAACAAGAGCTATTTATTAGAAAGAACTCTCTCATTTAATTGGTTATATTAACACTAATAGAAGATGGGTATAGACCCTGTCCTGTGCTAATTGAACATCTAGTATTTTCCTAGTGCTTCTCATGGTTGCTTGTTAGTATTTGTAAACAGCATATCAGTACCTCGGTTACCAGGGCATCTGCAGCTGTATCAGCTGTATACTATCTTGGCATGGTAGGATGTGACGGGTTAGAGTGGATCCCTCCTGCCACAGCTTATTACAAGCCTGCCCCAGAGAGAGTAAATTCACTACAACTCAGAATTTGGAAAGTCAGAAGAATGAAATTGTATTTTTACAGTTTAAACTAAGTATAACAGTGTAGACAGAACAAACTATTACAGAATGTAGTAACCTTAGAGAAGATGGGGATGGGGACAATTGGCGGTGCAGCAGCAGCCAAAACAGCAGCAGGGGAAGATAGCAATGGGCACAGAAAAGCAGCAGAAGCAGCAAAGGGGCAGATCCAAGCTGTGCTTCCAGACATAAACTATTTGCTGTTCCAATGAAATTATATTAACTTATCCACTGTTGTGATTGTATGGCCTATCCCTGGAATGTTCACCTCTTCACTCAGAGACTCTAGTACTTTCCCACTTTTCTAAGTTTCTCTGTTCCTACTTTTTTTTTTGTCTGAGCTAGAAATCTAGCTCAAAC
>VWZE01008843.1:227638-251415 GCA_013396675.1 Eubucco bourcierii
TTTTTTTTTTTTTTTTTTATGTCTGAGCTAGTAATATAGCTCAAATGGCCACACAGGAATAAGTTAGAACCCTTCAGAATTTCTTTACACTTAATTAGAGATTCTGTGGGAGGCTCTGTTGATTTAAAATTTGATTTTTTTGGAGACCATTATATGATAAGCAACTTAACAGTGTTCATGAACTTACCGATAGCTCTCATCCTGCTCATATGGGCAGGATGGCTTACCTTAAGTTTGGAAATTTACTTGCCCATTCCCAGTGTGTACTTTTAATATAAGTTGTGTGGATGGTTAATACAGGAGATGTGTTGAAATTTGGTACAAGAATTTGGGATGATTCCCCAAATGTGGTGCAATTACTACTGTCTGTGTCATCTCTGTAGCAAACAATACATCACCATTTCTCTCTGTTCACAATAACTGTTATGCATAATAAAGCTGCTGTCATACTTTCCTTTCTTTTCTGTATTCCTGGAAAACATTCTCTGTATGAGACCACCGACAAGTACCCCCTCTCTCTGTTTCTTGTAGAGGAACGAGAGCCTTGTGCTCAAAAAAGGATCATAAAAAACAGAAAGGAGTCCAATAGGAACAATCTATAAAGAAATTAAACCTCTTGGGAGAAAGAAGCCTTCCATTCTGAAGTAAAGATCCTAACAGAAGATTTAAAGTTTGAAATAATGAATTTTTTTATATTAAAGCTAAACTGAGAAATGATTGAAAGCTAGGGCTCTTAAAGCTTCTTAGGCTTCTTTCTGCCATCTGTCTTCAGCTCAAAAGGTTTGTGAAGCATGAGTACTTAAGATACCTAAACTAGTCTGAAGTACATTGTGGAGACAGCTCCAGTGATCCTGGTGGGGAAATTTCTTACAGCCACTGAGCAAGGGAAGACACATAGGTTACTGTTGCTTGATCCATCAACAGCCTTCGACACCACAGGTCTCTCAGGTGCAACTGATTCACTTACTGGACCTGGCAGGGCTGGATGCGCAGCTCTCAGCTGGATCTGTGTGTTACTCTTGGACAGATAACAGAAGACCCTCCCTTGTGGGATATGTAGTTTTCAATCCTCTTCAATCTTTTTCAGCATCTTTGTTGGATCTGTCATTGAGAACATGCATACAGATCTGCCTGCCTGCTTTTCCAGAGGCAGTCAGTACTATTGCCCAGATGTCCCAGTGCTTGTGAGAAATGAATACATGGTTGAAAAGAAGAGGGATTCAGCTTTTTGTGGCTAAGACAAGATGAGGTCAGCAGAGAAAGGCAATACTTCATTTTCAAAGAACTCACCTTTTGTTGGGGTCTTTTTCCCATTGATCACCATCATGATGCACAGACCCAAGCTTCGGCTGGGAGAACCATCAGTCACAGGTACACAGATGAGGAAGATCTTTCTGGGCTAGCATGATGTGCATGTACATTTGCCTCAAGTGATGGACTGATTTCAGTGATCTGCCTGATAACTGTTCAGCCTATAACACTTACTGGAATCACAGAATTCTCATGTTTGGAAGAGACCCCAAGCATCATCTAGTTCCAACACCTCTGCCATGGGCAGAGGACACTTTCAACTGGAACAGCTTGCCCAGAGTCACATCCAGCCTGGCCTCAAAAACAACTGGGGATGGGGCTTCCACCACCTCCCTGGGCAACCTATTGCAGTGCCTCACCACCCTTATGGTGAAGAACTCCATCTTAACATCTGATCTAAATCTACCCTCTTCCAGCTTGGATCCATTCCCCCTAGTCCTATCACTAGAGAACACACTAAAAAGTCCCTCCACCAACTTTCTTGTAGGCCCCCTTCAGATACTGGAAGGCTACAATAAGGTCTCATCAGAGCCTTCTCTTCTCCAAACTGCTCATTTTGTTTTGGGCCAACTATGAACATCACATGGAAAGTGAATCAATATGCTGTGAACTGTCATGTGGAAAAAAGGAGACCAAAGTAAAAATGGCACACAAGTGTTACAAATATGTTTTAGTTCTCCTTTGATACTTTGTTCTCCCAAACTGGCCTGGCATTTGTAACATTTGAAAGACAGAGACAGTCCTGTGCCCACCATGGTGAGGATGCTGCAGATGGTAAACTTTAACAGTGTGTATCCTGTGTGGACTTCAGTTCTTCTCCACAGAAAATCTTCACCACTGAGGTACAAGTCAATCTTCTGTCTCATCCTTATCTCACTGACTTTAAGACTAAAGTAAGATTTTTTTTTGTTTGGTTGTTTTTTTTGGGGGGTAGTTTTGCCATTGCAGAAGCAGCAGGAAAATTTAATTTTACAGTTGTCAGAAGCAAGAACCTGTATGAACAAATCAAACACCTCTTGAAAAAAAAAAGAAAAGGAGTGCTTTTTGTCAGACCAAAATATTAATTTGAAACTCGATTCTCTGATGGTAATAATAAGCTATAACATCCAAGATGGGAATCATTAAAAAAAAAACAACCCACAATTAATAATGGTGCAAACCTCAAAAAAAAAAAAAAAAAACAACTGTAATTTTGAGTAATAGTTTTAAAATGACAAAAATCAATGAATACTAATATGTGTATTAAAAAAAACCCAAACCTCCACTGAATTAGCTGACAAAAAGTGAACAAGCAGCAACACGCCATGGCTGCAGAAAAGCTTTCCTATAAAGTAAACCAGCAAGAATACAAATGAGAAACTGCTGGCACATGTTCTGTGTAAAGAATAAGATGAAGTATCCCCAAACTGCTGCGTCAATTATTAAAACTAAAGGCTCAAACTTTGACATATGATCTAGAAATCATAAATCACATTTTTCAAAGAGTCCTGTCAGACACTCTAATCTGCCGAGTTGCTTTAAACAGGAGATAAAGTTTGTAAACAAAAGCACTTTCTTGAAACTTTCACTGGATCAAAGTGTAACCTTAGACTTAATAAGAAATAATAAATGCTGTTAAAGCCTAACAGTGGGGAAAGTAATGTGCTTAGATGAGCTGCCAGTAAACATTCAGCGAGAAATCATACATACACACACAACCCAACAGTTATTGGAAGGGTTTAAGTGAACCTTTGAATAGAAGTCTGTTATTACACAACTCTACAATTGCAAAGAGTTTGTTTCCTGTCTATCTGCAGCACTGGGTATTGGTCTTAAACACTGAATTACATTTATTTACCATTGCTAAAATGCACTCCTGTGTGCAAAGTGCACATACATTCACTCAAATATCTAGTAAGCCTTAAGCGAAGGTTTAAAGGGGAGTAGAGGTTTGCTGAGACACTTTTTCAGCTCATCACAAATGATTTCCATGTAGATCACTCTGGCTTATTTCCTTTGTGCTTCACTGAGGATGATTTGGAGATTTGGGTTCACCATCAGATTTTGATAATATAGGTTTGTCTGTTTGACCAACTGGGAAACTCTTCAGACTCATTAAAATGGAAACACTTGTTGGTTTTAAAAAAAAAAAAAATTAAAAAAATTCCAAGCCCAAACCTCCCAAACCCTCACACTCTTCACTTTAGAAAAACCTTCATAAAAATTGGATTAAAATACTGTGTAATATCCTGACCAGGTCTGTACATACTAGCAATTTAAACTCGCCCTTTTTAAAATGACACTAGGGAGCTCGACGAGGCTGTCCATTATCCTCTTTTCTTTTTGCAATGGTAATTGAACATTCAGCCTTATTTTTCAGCAACTGAGAACTGCTTCAAGGAATTAAAATTGGAACCTCTATAAATTTGGATTCATTGTATGCAGATGACATATTGATTTGCTCCTGTAATCCTGCTCATAATCTGCCTATAATCCTACAAACAATGGATTGTTTTGACGTTACTACTGGTTCTATGCAGCTGCAGGGATAAATGAACACACAGCTGCAGAGCCTACCTGACCAAGGCATGAGTACAAAAGACAGGATTCTGCTAGATACCTTGAGATAATTATATGTGAAGCTAACATCCACATGTAACTAAAAAGTTACATGTGAGAGCAGAGCAAAGGGGCAGAATCCCCTCCCTTGCCCTGCTGCCCACACTACTCTTGCTGCAGCCCAGCACACAGTTGCTGTCTGGACTGCACTCACACTGCAGGCTCATGTTCATAGAATCATAGAATGGTAAGCTTAATGTGATGCTGATTTTTATTTCCCTGATAGAAAAATATTGGTAGTGCCCTTCTCCGTGATACAGTCAGAAGAAAGCAGTACTATTTTCACATGTGAGCACAAAAAGCAAGCAGGTAGTCCAGCTGCTATTATATTAGGAACTTGGAGCAGAAGCCATTCCTGTCAGTTTTCCATTTTGTCACTCTCCCTTTCAAATAGCTAATTTAGGATAGTCTGTTTTATGGTATGTATATTTTATGACAGCTACATGACAAGTTTGTCTGAAGCAAAGCTATTCTTTGAGGAGTTAATTATAACCTGTGTAACATATTAAAGAAAATCAATATATATTTGGAATGAGTCACTATTGAATCTTATTCCAAACAGAGAAAACCTATTCTAAGGATTAAAGCTCCATTTTTAACTCATTTTTTTGCTAAAATAATCTATTTTGAGGGTGCATTAATAGAAAAATAATACTTTGTCTATACATCTGTGCAACAATTCTTTTCCAATGTAACATTGTCTAATCTGCTTGTATCATGTTCAGCTGGAAAATCCGTGGTTTAACAGGAAAACAATNTTCTATACCTTTAAAACATATTTAAGATACATACCTTTAAAAGGTATGCATCTCCCTTCCTTTAAGGGGCATAAATACCTTTTACTTGTATCTGTCCTTAAAATCTAAGCCACATCTAAATCTTCCACACATGCTCTTTCAATGAGCTTGAGGGTGACTGGGACCTAATTCTTGCAGCCNACATATTTAAGATACATACCTTTAAAAGGTATGCATCTCCCTTCCTTTAAGGGGCATACATACCTTTTACTTGTATCTGTCCTTAAGAAAACCTAAGTCACATCTGAATCTTCCACACATGCTCTTTCAATGAGCTTGAGGGTGGCTGGGACCTAATTCTTGCAGCCATCCAAAATATAGAGACTGAAACAAGTTCATTTGTCCTGAGATCCTTCAGTCTTGTGGCAAGATGAAGGTGGTAACAACTGAAATATCTGGACTTTTTATGCAATGAGCTGATTTTATTTCCTCACTCCTCTGTGGTCAAATGGAAGTATAGATTGAGCCATTCCTCACCAGTAAAGGCTACAGAATGGAAAACATCTATTGTGGCATGTTTGCCTTGTCTATGCATCTTGTGCATAGATAGCAGACTCCAGGGCTGCCACTACATCCCTTCCACAAACAGATGTACTCTTACTTTTGTCTACATGCAAAAAGAAAATAATCCCTTACTAATCTAAATGGTTTCTTTTTTTTTAGTAGAATTTGGTACAAACTTCAGACTAAAAGTACAGTTGGACTCGTTATGATTAGCTTCTTTGCTTAGTAGGAGAAATCCATAAACATGAATTTTGGTGAATCTTTGTGTTGCTAGATTTTAGTGGCCTTTGTTATTCTGAACAAGTTGGAATTGCTGATTGTCTCTTTTCTCCATGCAAGGGCTGTGATTTCCAGCATAGAGAAAGTCACAGCAGTTGGTTCTAGTTGTTGCACATACTTTCTTCTCTAAGTTATGGTCCCAAGAGTCTGGATCACACTAGCAGATGTAAATTAACATTTTATTTATTTATTTATTTATTACCACTGTTGAGGTTTAGATATCCAAGCACAGTCCCACAGCTCTGTTTAATGCAAAATCACTATTAAAACCAATAACAACTGTATGAGATTTCACCAAGTGTGACATCTAGCCTTTGTCCAAGTAGATGATGCAATAGTTAAGCAGTCACTTGTGATTTATTACGTGCACAAAACTTATGGAGAGCTCTCAGCAAAATGCTCCTTGGTAAGTCTGTTTTGTCCATTATGGTTGCTCCTGCCTCAATGGGTTAAATTAAGTTGCTGTATAATCACGACCATGCCGTAGTTTGGAATTAAGTTCCAATGAGCTGTTTTCAACAGTTGAAATCATTTCACAGGCTCCATTATCAAAATTTTCCTCTGTAAGGGGAATGTTTTGTATGCCTCCTGAGTGTCCTATAAACTCCCAGTATTAATAGTGTGTTACTGGTGATATTGATGTGTGATAGAGTAGTACTGCATGCATTGTTACAACGCTTTAAGACTGTGAACCATTTTTAGCAGCATTCTTTGCGAGGTTAAGTCTTGATAGTGTAACACGGCACTGCTAATTATATTGATCTAATTAATCTAATTAAATTGCAGCTAGATATGTTGTACATGTCATTTGTCTATATTAACATTATGTAAACCTATTCTGCTCGTCTGTGCATTTTATATACAATGCCTCTTTAGCATTTGACCAGGAAAGTGGTTGTGTGCCTCCTGCATCTCATACTGGTGAGAAAGAGAAGTGGTGATCAGGTGGTTTATGGGATGAGGAAAGGTTGACTCTTTTTTAAACTCTGGTTTTGTTTGAAGAGACATTTTCTCTTTCTGGAGCTTAGAAAATGTCTTCTCTGCTTCCTTCTTTGTTTATACCACCTTCTGACAAACACACATCTTCATTTTTCAGAACTCCTACACATCACTTTCATCATGTAAATAATAGACCAAAATGTCCAGAGTCACTTCTGCTGGAACAAGAGAAACATAACTGCACTGCTTCACTATTTCTCTCTAAAGTGGAAGAGAATGAGTACAGGGAAAATTCATTCCTGAGGGAGCAGGTAGCTCTGTTAGCAGGTAGCGCTGTTAGTTCTGCCTTCCACCAGCTGCTCCAGAGGAAACGCCTTAGTGGAGAGGCCAGCACTGAATGAAACAGCAAATCTTTGACTCTGTTGGCCATGGCACCTTCTTATGTAGCAAAGGCTTTTTTCATAGTTATACTTACCCATTGTGGTTCTAGCAATGAAGGGTAATGTAAGCAGATGGTATCTCTACCCTCCTCCTACCACAGGACACACACTTGAATGTCATCCAAACTCACCCTTCTCCTGGGTTTTCTTTTATCATCAATTAAATCAAAGCAAATATTTCTTTGGCGTGAGCTGGCTTCCCAAACTTTGCATAGTTGTTGCTTCTTGTCTTTATTTCAGAGACACTCCATCATTTTCTGTGATCCCTGTCCGGCATCAGGAAGACTCACTTGGTTCGGTTGCTATTCTGAGTTCGCTGTGTCACTCTGCAGAGTCATGGCAGACTGCACTGCATTAAAGGAAGAATGTGACTATTTTCTTCCAAGTCAGATTCCTGCAGCAATTAGTGCTGTCCCTGATTACTTAGCCAAATCAGCTGAATGCTAAAAATACACAGTACTGGGCAGGTTATGAGCCTGAATGATGGTTGAATACTGTGTGGAACTCTCTGGATATTAGATTTTTGGGGGGCTGGGGGCTTAAAGATTAAAATGAGTAAGATGCTGTATTTGTCTTTAGTTAATGTGTAGGATTATTTTATTTTATTTTACTTTATTATTTTATTTTATTATTTTATTTTATTTTGTTTTGTTTTATTTTACATTTTTATTTTACAATATTTTAGACCAGGTTTTGCTTTGTGAGGTGCCCCTGCCCATGGCATGGGGGGATGAACTAGATGATCCTTGAGGTCCCTTCTAGCCCTGATAATTCCATGGTTCTATGATTTTAGAAAAGTCCTGTGTTGATCAGTATGGAGACAATGATTTCTTTGTTCTTGGTAGTTTTCTATGCTGTTGTTCATACAGAGAAGTGAGTGATCCTCCTTTCTGCAGCTGACCATCATCCTGTTGTGGATGAAATTTCCCTCACATTTCTAATGTCAGAAAAATGGAGTGATGGAGGGAAAGGGAATCATTGAATGATAAGGTTGGAAGGGATCTCAAAGATCATCTAGTTCCAACCCCTTGCCACAGGCAGGGATATCTCCCACTAGTACAGGTCACTCAAGGCCTTGTCCAACCTGGCTAGAATAGTAATGATATTTTTTTAAGTTTCATTTTCCTTTGTTGGGTGTTGGGAGAGCTGGGATTTTCCAGTTTACACTTCCAAATGGCATTAAAGCGTTTTAAACCCATTTTCAATTCTGATTAATATAGGTAGCTACCTATGGTTAGAATTATTTTCCAGGTGAAATGCTTTTCAGATTCCAAATAAATGAAGTCAGAAAATCCACCTAGGCTTTGAATAGTTATCTAGCAAGATTCTAGAATGATACCCAGTTTACTATGCTTGGATGAGAAACAGGTAGCACTCTTCCCTTTGTGTTATCTCCCTTTTTTAGGTGGCATAGGGCACAACTTAGAACAGGTTGCCCAGGAAGGTTGTGGTTGCTCCCTCCCTGGAGGTGTTGAAGGCCAGATTGGACAAGGTCTTGAGTGATCTGTATTAGTGGGAGGTGTCCCTGCCTATGGCAGGGGGTTGGAACTAGACGATCTTTGAGGTCCCTTCCAACCTTACCATTCTATGATTCTGTGATTCTATGACAACTCTACAAGTCAGAAAATTCAAGATTGGAAGTCTTCCACAGGTGGTTTTCCCCTCCTTTTCTCTAAAGTCTTTTAGACCATGTAGTAGCCATACACACAGCAAAGGCGGCAGCCATAACCCTGCAGTTTATCTGTATGTGGTGCTCAATGTATTGAACATGTGATGGAGTGACTGGAGTTTGCTGTTTAAGGCTTTCATTCAGGCTGACACATGGCACAGGTATCAGAAACAGTGTAAAAGAGGAAGACATGAAAAATGAATAGCTCTGTAGATGACCTGTTGAAGTATATAGAAATATTTTTAAAGGTGTCAGTAGACTGGGAGTCAGACCCTCTTACAGAGAAAGATAGCATTAATATTTCTGAGAAAGTGAAATCCTGGGGGTCTGCAGAAGAGAAAAACAACAACAAGCCTGAAGGGACTTTGGAGCAAAGCCAGGAGAAGCTGCTGTCATCTCTGTCCTGCTGTCCTTTCTTGAACTTGGCACAATCAGCTGATCTGCATGAATGTGATATTTTTATGGCACTGGTTATAATTGCTAGCGATAGCAGTGCGGCCGAACAAGACAGCACATTGTGTGAAAACAGGTTGAAGGGAGGATGGGATTCAGGTATAAAATCTTTAAAGTCATTGAATCAGATAATTTTTAAAATTTTATTTCTTTATTTTTTTTTTTTTGCTAATCAGAATATTTTCTGTGAATCTTGGAAACTGCAGACTCTGATCACAAACCAGAGAGTATGAGAGGGTCTCATTCATAAGCGCTTTATCTTCTCAGGAACAAGTCGATAAGCCTTTATTGTTTAATTTTTCTTTCTTGGGAACTGGGCAGCTGACATTTTTTCAAAGTCCCTTAATTTGTAGGGGACTTTGTGGGAGTCACAAAACCCCATTAACTGTATTTTTCATCTGGCTTTAGGAGGAATATATTTTAAAATGGTAAAAGAAAAAGACTTTGAACAGCTTCTGATAACTCACAGTTTAAGCATGGCTATAAAAAGAAAATGAAAAGGCAATTAAAAATGGAATATTTCTTTCTCTAGTCACATTCCTTCCCCCCCCAACTGTAATTTGTCACCATTTCTTCTAGGCAGGCAGAAGGATGAGGCTAGAGAAGACCATTTAGTACGGCAAAGATGGCCGCTATAAAGGACCATAATTTGGCATTGGGTTAGGGAACTGATTTTTTTTTTTTTTTTTTCTGTATTATCCCCTCAGAAAGTCCTGAACAGTTTTGTTGGTTTGCTTATTTTTTTTTCCCCTCAAAAGTGGGAAAGAAATGAAAAGAAATTCATGAATGTCTCAGCAGCACTATTTGTCGTCAGTGAGGGTAATAACAGGCCATGTTTCTTCAGATTCAGTACTTGGCTATCAGTGCTCAGAAATTCCCTCATGACATGTGAGAAACCTGCACAGATATATATCCCAGATGGTCAACAAAAGTGGGCTTGGAACCCTTGCAGTGTCCATATTTGTGCATGCAAACTGACATTTGTGCTTCTGCAAATCCAGAAGAGAATAGATGTCAGGAGTTCCTCTACTCCCTGTTCTACAGTGAGAAGTATTTAAGTGAGTTTTATTGCTGATTCCTGAGCTGCCCCAGACAACCACATCTGCCAGGAGAGGAGTTTTTGTGCTGACTGTACCCATTCTTACAGAAATCACAGCTGTGCTAAGGGGCAAGTGGTCGAGGGGACATCCTGGACCCACCTAAAGGAGGACTTGCACCTGCTCTATTTACTGAGGCAGAATGGCAGCAGGGGCTGGTTCCAACACCAAAGCAGCATAGGCAAAAGGTACCAGGTTTTCTCCAGTGGTTTTTCCAGCAGTACTGAGAGATCTGTGGCACAGTTAACTTGCTAGAGGGCAGGGATCCATCCAGAGGGACCTGGGCAGGCTGTAGAGCTGTGCCCAGGCCAACCTCATGAAATTCAACAAGGCAAAGTGTAAGGTCCTGCACCTGGGTAGGGACAATTCCAAGCACAAGTCCAGGCTGGGTGGGGAATGGCTGAGAGTAGCCCTGAGGAAAAGGACCTTGGGATCTGGGGTGATGAAAAGCTCAACATGAGCCTGCAGTGTGAGTGCAGCCCAGACAGCAACTGTGTGCTGGGCTGCAGCAAGAGAAGTGCGACCAGAAGGGCAAGAGAGGGGATTGTGCCCCTTGGCTCTGCTCTTGTCAGACCCCACCTGGAGTCCTGTGTGCAGTTCTGGAGCCCTCAGCACAGGAAGGACATGGAAGTGTTGGAGCGGGTCCAGAGGAGGGCCACAAAGATGATCAGAGGGCTGGAGCAGCTCTCCTATGAGGACAGGCTGAGAGAGTTGGGGCTCTTCAGCCTGGAGAAGAGAAGGCTTCGAGGGGACCTGATAGTAGCCTTCCAGTATCTGAAGGGGGCCTACAGGAAGGCTGGGGAAGGATTATTTACAAGGTCCTGCAATGACAGGACAAGGGGCAATGGGTTTGAACTGGCAGAGGGGAGATTTAGACTGGATGTTAGGAGGAAGTTGTTTGCAGTGAGGGTGGTGAGACACTGGCACAGGTTGCCCAGGGAGGTTGTGGCTGCTCCCTCCCTGGAGGTGTTCAAGGCCAGGTTGGAGGAGGCCTTGAGTGAGCTGTACTAGTGGGAGGTGTCCCTGCCTATGGTAGGGGGTTGAAACTAGTTGATCCTTGAGGTCCCTTCCAACCTTCCCATTCTATGATTCTATGATCTGTACAGATATTTTTGATGAAATAAATATTTGCACGCTGCTAAGCAAATGTAAAGCTGTATCTTTATTCAAACGGGTGCCGAAAGCCACTGGCATTGTTTTTTTTTGTGTGTGTGTGTTTATTACATGTAAAGTCGTACTTATTTATTACACGTGTTTATAAAACAGCTAACACTACACCATCCCAGCTCGAGTTTTGTGAAAAGTTCACAAGTCTGTATTTCACGTGAGCCATATGCTGAGCCGAAGGCACACTCATTTACAAACCTTTTAAGCGATTGTGTTACCAACAATTCACGTTTCTGCTCTCAAGATAAAGTCCCAGCCCGTTCCAATTGATCAGCATCTTATTCTTCAAGCAGGTGTCACGGTTTCTAAATTTTGTCCAGATGGCAGCTGATGTGGAATGAGAGGCTGAGTGAATAAAATCAAACACTGTGAGAAGAGCCGGTGAGCCTTTGCTCCTCAAGTTACTGCTAGTGACAATAGATTTAATGCAGCCTTTGTTCATGATCTGTGAGTTATTAGAGCTAAATGGTTAAGGTTTTCTCATCAAGTTGTTACAATCAGAGAAAGTGATTGAAAATGCCCCCTTAAATATGTTGCATTTGGTTCTAGCTCATCAGCATTTTGCAGTTCACATCTTTTGGTGGTACGCATGTATACATATACCTGTTCATGGCCAGAGCATTCAGTCTTCCCAGTATACCTTTGATCTGTTGAAAAGCAACAGTAGGGCGTGATACTGAGTGCAATGAAAATTTCAATACGTGTGCAAAAATGGGATTGGTCCCATGGGCTGTCTCAGGGAGCTTGTAGCTGCTAATTGAACCCCTGAGGTCAACAATTACCTCCAAGACAGGTCCCAGAGCTGAACATCTTAGCCAGACAGCAGCTGTACAAGTACAGGGCAGAGAGGGGTGGTGCTGAGCCCTCCCTGTGGAGATCTGCAGCTCTTCTCCTTCCACCTGTGTGTGAACCAGGAGCCTGCTGACTGATGCCTAGGGCCGTCTGTTAAATAATCCTGGCACCATGACATAGGCACCTCCACAGTGCCAGCACTAGGTCTGATCTGCCCATCGGGTGTGCAGAGATCCTGGGCATAAATTCTGTATGTGCTGCCTCACCTGAAGCTGAGCAGCATAGAAAGCAACTCGTCAGGACTTACTTTGCTCTTCTGATCTCCATTTCTATCACCTGGGTGTTTGCCTCCAGAAAAATCCATATCTTTGAGTTGCTTCTCAAAGAGGCTCTTATTATGACACCGGTGGGCAGAGCCCTTGTTAAATAACCTGCTGCCATGTCAGATTAGGTTATGTGCCATCATATTATTTAAATCTTCACAGTTACATTTGTTCTACAGACATGTGTGCTCTCTCTCTTGAGACTACCATTTCTGCACTTTAACCAATACTTTACTTTTGGGAATCTATTTCATTTTTTAAAATTAATTTTCTTTTTTAATTTATGATGTTTTAATTTTTTTTAAATTTTATTTTGTAGGGGCAAAAATCAGTCCTCAGAGTTCTTTCAAAGACCACCAGGGAAAAAAAAAAAAAAGCAAAAGAAAAAGGAAAGGTGGTGCTTTGCTTATATTTCATGGGTTTTCTGTCCAATGACTCTAATGTCAAAAATCACTACAACCTTCCAAGAGAAATGTTAAATCACAATGTGGTAAGAAAGGCACTCTCGGCAGGTCTGCGAGTGACAGCTCTATAATTTCAGCATTATTTGAATACAATGTAGAAGTGCCTTATATGTTTAAGCAGCTTCATTTTACATCTGCTTTTTAGAATAATTGATTCATACTTGTCTGCACAGGCTTTCAATAGTTCTTCTTTTCTTTCCCAGTGTCTTTGTCTATCCTTTACCTTTGTCTATCCTTTACTCCTTCTTTACTTTTTTCTTTTTATTCCCTTGAAGTATTTTTTTTTCTCTATAATATTTATTTTACCAGTGAAAAGATGAGACGGTCAGGCTGAGCATGCCTCAAACAGAGCTGCTGAATGTTAGACTGAGGCAGACTTACCTCTGTGTTCACTACAGTCATAGAGCAGAAGGACTTGAGTTACACATGGATTTTTTCCTGTCTGCTTTCACAGGTATATTAATGTGCATTGCTTTATTTGTGACTTAAAAATTGACATGATTATTTCTGAGTGTTGAAGTATGTTTGATACCTTTTAATAGTTCTGAATTATTTTTACCGTTGTTGCTCATGTCTTCATGGGTTAGTTGGAGTCCTTAAAAACCTCGCAGTGGCTCTGGATGACAGTTTTCCATCAGGCAATGGGAAATCACAGCATCATGGAAACACTCAGGTTGGAAAAGACCCTCAGGATCATCAAGTCCCCATATCCCCAAGCACCTCATCCAAATTACTTTTAAACACATCCAGGGTTGGTGACTCAACCACCTCCCTGGGCAGCCCATTCCAATACCTGACCACCCTTGCTAGGGAAAAAAATGTTCCTAATGTCTAGTCTAAATCTACCCAGTTGCAGCTTGAGGCCATTCCCTCTTGTTCTATCACTATTTACCTGTGAGAAGAGATCAGAAGAAAGAGAAAACCAACACACTTTGCATAGTGACCACCCTGGCTAAATCTATTTGTTGTATTAAACCTGGCAGATCTCTTTGGTAGCAGCTTTATTTCTTGAAAAAGTGTCCAAGGAATCTGAACGTTGCTGCCCTGACACCAAGTAATGGTCGTAGCCTCTGCAGCCAGTGCTGCATCAAGCAGTGATCAAGAAAATCAGCTAAGGGTTGCCTTTCACATCAAGGCTGCTTATGGACCTACTGTGGGCTGGGATTCTCTGTCACCCTTGCTGCATGCAAACACCCAAAGCCAGCCATGCCTGTTCCTGGAGCTGGACCCTTCTTCCTACACGGTGGTTTCCCAAGACTGGGAGGATGTGAGACAGGTGCCATGCAAACCACTGCAAATCAAAGGAGTCTCCCCAAAAGACAGTGGCTTTAACATGCAGGAGCTCATGAAAAAATAAGGTCTAAACCAGTCTTCCTCCTTTCTTTTTTTAACTATGAATCCATACTGTTTCCCTCAGTTAGGCTGAAGCCAGACATGAAAAAATTGGAAGATGGACAGAATTAGAATTACAAGGAGAGAAAAATCTTTCTATTGGTAAATACAGTTTAATAAGGTGTTAACCTAAAAGCTCTGTTCTCTTTATTAAAAAAAAAAATTAGTGACACTGCTCCTTATTCACAGTTCTGTCTTAAACAAAAAGACAGCCTGTTCTCAGCCTCAGGATTCCTGATCAGGAATTTCATGAAGTGTGAGAAGGTTAAGGCAGTTTGCAGCCCAGATACTGCAGAATGGGCAGTGTCAAGGTCTGAGATCAACCTACAAGCTAGCTTCTGGGCTTGTGTGAGACAATGAGCTATTTAGATAGTGTTACAGCATGTAAGGCTTATAGATAGATAGAACTGAAGGGAATAGGTAATAACCATAAAACAGTATTATGAAAATATAAACCATAATTAGTGATAATGGGTTACTCTCTTAATTAAATACATTGAAGTATGGATGCAGGGTTTTGATGCATGGGTGCTTTTGTCCAAGAGCATATGTGTATTCACAGACTGATCTAACACTGATGTATAACTGTTGTATTTAATATGCATCAAAGGAGGAATACTCTACCCTAGTGTTAAATGAGTCTCTTCAGTGCTGTCTAGTTGTACAAATATATGGAAGAAGGTCATTCCTCTCCCCAGATTTTCCATCTAAAAAGAGAAGTACAGAACACTTAGCTGTATGTGTGCTTAGGGGTAGTCAAGGTTTTAAGTGGGATAGGCCAGGCTATATCTTACTCCAAAATGCTCTGCTCATTCTGGTGGAGAATCTGAATGCCAGGAGGATCTCTCCGTTCCTTATTAATCCAGAGAAGAGAGTCTTAATATTAAAATTCAGCTTCTGTGTTGGGATTTTAGTCTCAGCAGCTTGAGGAGTTATGTAGAAAAGGTTATGCTTTTGTTCCTTTTTCTGCTTTCTTCTGCAACAGAAGCTCTGTTGCTCTCCTCCTTTCTAGTGATGGAAGAAATCTCATTTCCCAACCTCTAGCACTCCAAGTTTCAGATGTGTCGTTAAATAACATGACATTATGATTAGTACCAGTGAAGGGGAAGTACTGAAACACATCTCTAAATTACTTATTTACCCTAGTAAGTGTCTATGCTGTCACCTTTCTCATTGGTGTTGCAGACCTGTCACGAGCAATGTGCACTACTGGCACACTGGCATGGACACCTGCCCTTTGTGGACCTGTGTTACTGGTCATGCTCTGGGGAGAGGGTCTCATCTTATCAACAGCCAAAAAAATTGGAGTTGCTTTCTCTCCTGTGCTGCATTATTCCTTTTGCTTTAGAGAAAACTCATGCTTGATAACATTAACTTGCCTTTTTTTGTTTGTTTGTTTTAAAGGTTTATCTAACTCTGGAGCAAAACATACTTTGCCTGAGTCTTGAATCCACCAGAATGTCTGAGGTAAACTTCACTCTGACAGCAGAAGTACTGATCCCGTTATTCCCCAAATTGTGTTTGCTGAATTTGGGCTCCCTTCAGTTGCTGTTGTTTACAAAAGGGGCAGCCACAGTGGTCTCCTTTCATAACCTTCTTCCCTCCATATCCTCCCTGCCACCATCAACCACTCCTGCCTTAAACATTTGGGTTGATATTTTCTTTGCCTGGTCTCAGGGCTACAGTGATATTAAAAAAGGAAAGTCTAAGTAAAGTGGACTGTTCCTTATTGAGGTAAAACATACAGGGAGAGAAAAAAAAATACAATTTTTCCTTGGAATTTTAGCATAAGCATACAGTGAGCAAAAATGGCAGGTTCCATAAATGTCAGAGAGAATTTTACTGGTAGAAATAGTTAAATATGAATATAGGGAAAATATGGAAATAGTTAATATGTAATATATTTATATAGTTAATAGAATATAATATAGTTATATAGTTAATAGAATAGATATAGAAATAGTTAAATATGAATATAGGGAAAATATGGAAATAGTTAATATATAATATAATTATATAGTTAATAGAATATAATATAGTTATATAATTAATAGAATAGATATGGAAATAGTTAAACATGAAGATAGGAGGAAGTTCTTTACAGTGAGGGTGGTGAGACACTGGCACAGGTTGCCCAGGGAGGTTGCGGATGCTCCCTCCCTGGAGGTGTTCAAGGCCAGGTTGGAGTCCTTGAGTGACCTGTACTAGTGGGAGTTGTCCCTGCCTATGGTAGAGGGTTGGAACTAGATGATCTTTGAGGTCCCTTCCAACCTTACCATTCTATGATTCTATTATCAATAAGAAGGACCAGCAAAAAAATGATCTATGTAATTTTTTTTTTTTTCTCTCATGTTTAAAAGCAATAAACAAGCAGGGAAGTCCTTATCAAAAGACTGGAAAATCTGGATAGGAAAAAATAATTTAATGCTTGCGAAGTTCTAGGATCTTGATTATGAAGAGGGGAGATTTTTGTACAAATTCTCTACAAAGAATGAAAAACCTTCCAACCTTACCATTCTATGATTCTATGATTCTATATGCAGTTGCAATTGCCCTGCCTGTGCCTTAGCCCACGGTTAGACACGTGGGCAGTCTGATCATATGTGTAGGATCCTACTTCTAGAGTTTTTAAAATTTCTTTTTAGGACTTGGTATTTGAATCTGATGACTTGAAATCAAAAGAAATACATCCATCAAGTTAAATGGGTTCAAAAGAGGGTCTTAGCATGAGATTACTTTTTTCATTAAGGGCATTATGCTGTATCACTGAACTCAATGCTTTTTCCCATTGACTTCATTAGATGCAGAATTGACCCCTTTAAAACATATGCCTTGATAAGACACTTTGTCTTCTGTGAATGCAGTAAGAAAAAAAATAAATAAATAAAATAAAAGGATCATAACATCCTTATCTTTGCTCTTCCCTATTTCTGTGACATGTTGCCTCTGATATTTCTGCATTTTGAATCATAAGGGCTCTATTCTCGCTGGGCTCTTGTCCCATGCTAATCTGATATTCATATAATTTTGCTAGAAAAGAGGCTGTGAATGATCTCTCCCTTCTAATTAATTCAAGACTAACATTCAGCTACTGGCAAACTCGACTCCATGGTTCCCCTGTCTGTACAGCATAAGCAGATGTTTTGTAGTTTGGGTCCCTCTGCACATCATCGTACAGACACTGCAAGTACCTCTTTCCTGCAGATTTCTCCAAGAACCCTCACAATGGAATACAGGAGGGATGTGTGAAAACAGGTCATAAACCAAGCCAAAGTGAAATTTTAAAAATACAAAAGTACTTCTTTAAAAAGCTGAAGAAATCTGGTACAGAGTTTTGTAGAGCAGATTGGACCATCATCTGGGCGCTGTCTGCGTAATGGTGCAGTTGCAAAGCCTTGTAAGTAGTGAGAGATTCATTTAAACCAGCTTCCAAGCAAAGACATGAAATTGTGAGGATGATGTGGAACAGTACTTGTTTGGCATTTATTACTAACACACTTGTGTGCCTTTCAGCACCGAAAGGCTATTCCCAGCTATCCCAGCTTGCAACTGGTTACAAGACAGAGTTCAAAGAGCGGTGTTCAATGGTGCCGGGTCCAGCTGGAGAGCTGTAACCAGTGTAGCCCCCCAGGGATCAGTGCTGGGTCTGGTGCTGTCCAACATCTTCGTCAATGACACTGATGAGGGGACAGACAGACAGAGTCTGCTCAGCAAGTTTGCTGATGACACCAAGCTGGGAGACTTGGCTGATCCAGCTGCAGGCTGTGTGGCCACCCAGCGAGACTTGGACAGACTGAGAGCTGGGCACAGAGGAACCAAATGAGGTTCAACAAGGACAAGTGCAGAGTCCTGCACCTGGGGAGGAATAATAAACTACACCAGTACAGGTTGGGAGGTGATCTACTGGAGATCAGCCCTGTGGAGAGGGACCTGGGAGTGCTGCTGGATAACATCCATGGCACAGCAATGTGCCCTGGTGGCCAAGAGGGCAAATGGGATCCTGGGGTGTATTAAGAAGTGTGTCCAGCAGATCAGGAGAGGTTTTCCTCTCCCTCTACTCTGCCCTGGTGAGACCTCATCTTGAGTACTGCCTTCAGTTTTGGGCTCCGCTGCTTAAGAGGGACAAAGATCTGCTGGAGAGGGTCCAGTGGAGGGTTATGAGGATGGTTAAGGGGACTGGAGCACTGCCTGATGAGGAGAGGCTGAGGGACCTGCTTAGTCTGGAGAAGAGAAGACTGAGAAGGCATTTAATAAATGTTTGTAAATATCTGAGGGTCAGGAGAGTGTGGACAGGCTCTGCTCACCTGTTCCCTGTGATAGGACAAGAAGCAATGGATGTAAATTGCAGCACAGGAGGTTCTACCTCAACACAAGGGGAAACTTTTCTACTGCAAGGGTCACAGACCACCGGAACAGGCTCCTCAGAGAGGTTGTGAAGTCTCCTTCTCTGGAGAGTTTCAGGGCCTGTCTGGATGCATTCCTGTGTGCCCTGAGCTAGATTGTCTGGTCCTGCTCTGCCAGGGGGTTGGACTTGGTTATCTCTTTGGGCCCCCTTCAACCCCTGACATCCTGTGATCTAGCACCACCCTCTGGAAGGGAGATGACTTGAGCAAAAGAAAACTCAAGTATGAAATCTATTAGGATTTTAAATGCAAAATTTTGCATTTGATTTCAGGGCTTAGATAGGCCATGCTTAAGTGCTTAAAGTCTCCCATGGTATTGAGTTTGTTTTTTGTTTAATGTCTCAGAAGCATTTGCAGAGTCCAGTGACAGCTGATGTTAGGTGCTACTGCAACTGGGGTAGTCTTTCTTCCTGTGGAGTTTTTCAAAGTAGATTTCCGTTCAGAGTGATGTAAAAAGTGATTTGGAGTAATGTAGGAAATTTGTAGAAATGATCATATTCAACATATATTCGATATGTATTGATATAAGGTCCCCAGGCTCAGGGAGGGGGCCTTATCACTGTCTACAACTACCTGAAAGGAGGTTGTAGCCAGGTGGGGTTGGCCTCTTCTTCCAGGCACCCAGTGACAGAACAAGAGGACACAGCCTCAAACTGTGCTAGGGCAGGTTTAGGTTGGTTGTTAGGAAGAAGTTCTTCATGGAAAGAGTGATTGGCATTGGAATGGGCTGCCCAGGGAGGTGGTGGAGTCACCATCCCTGGAGGTGTTTAAAAGGAAACTGGATGAGGCACTTAGGTGCCATGGTTTAGTTAATTAGAAGGTGTTGGGTGATAGGCTGGACCCGATGATCTTGAAAGTCCTTTCCAACCTGGTTAATTCCTTGACAGGGATTTTAGGACATTTAGGATATTGTTATGAGGGAAGAGTCAATCTGCTTAAAGTCAGCCAACAGCAGTAGGGGACTGATTTCTTTCTTCTAATAAAACAAATAAATGTAAACCTCTAGGCTTTTGCTGCTTGTGAATGCAGCCGGAATTTTCCTCAAACTCTGAGAGATTTCAGTGGGAGGCTATGAACTGGCTCCATCTCTCCTTAAAATGAAGAACAGGAACTGACCATCAATTTCTGTGCATTCTCTGAGTGCAGAATTAATGGTTCTATTAAAATGAGACATCCCCAAGAAATTCTATAGGAATTGAACTACTTCATAAATCAAGACAAGCGAGCACAGTTGTATAAATACTGGAATGGCTGACCCAGTTATTTGCAACAAAGTTTTGTCCATTATAGTCTTCAGCCCCCACTAGGTGATGACAGAAATTTATGAATATCCCAGAAAATAGTTTCTGAAGCATTGGATGAGTATTTTCAGGTGATAGTGTGGCATGGAGGGCTACTGTCTTCTCTGGTGCTCTAACCTGGCTTGAATGGCCTGCATCAATCCTTACTTTTAATGACAGAAAACTCAGCTTAACCTTGCTGTAAAGTAAGTATTTATACATATCAATGAGAGAAATAAAACACCTTATTGATTTTACATCTGCTTTCACTGTGGTAATTAAAATGTACCTTTGCAGCTTGCAGAATAGTAGTCTGTTTGTATTAGATCAAAGAAAAGCTCCTCCACAGACCTTAGTTTGTATTCCTGTTGGCCCTTGAAAATTCTTAAATAAATGCAGAAGGATGAGTCCAGTCTTCACAGCCTGCCACTCTAACTGCAGTAAAAAGATGCCTTTCAGGCAAAGGCATTGTTTGTAATGGTATGTTCTAATATTTTTCTAGGTCAAATTCAGTGTTAACTACCTCAAAGTTCAATGTTCAGTATAATGAATGGTTTTACCTGGGTATGTACTTTCTTAGGAGGAAACCTCTTTACTGTAACTGGAGGCTCATTGCAGCACATCTCTTTCTTTTTTCTTTTCTTTCTTTTTTTCCCCCCTTTTAAATTTCTTTTATATTTTTCCTTTTCTTTTTCTGGGTTTTTTTTTTCTTTTCTTTTTTTTTTTGTTTTCTTTTTTCTTTCTTCTTTTTTCCCCCTTTTTTCTTTTCTTTTTTCTTTCTTTCTTCTTCTTTTTTCTTTTTTCTGTTTTTTTTCTGTCTTCTTTATTGTTTTCTTTTTTTCTGTCTTCTTTATCCTGTTTTCTTTTTTTTCTGTCTTCTTCATTCTGTTTTCTTTTTTCTTCTTTTTTTTTTTTCTTAAAAAATAAAAATTAAAAGAAAAAAAACAGGCCTAGAGAAGGGCTTTCAGTGGACCTTTCAATTTTACTGAATGTGGTGTTAGACCACCACATTTAGCTGCATCCTGCTACTTGGATTCTTTGAACTTTCTGAATGCATGCAACCCATCTGATCTGGAGCCTGATGCATTTGCAACTGTTTGTGCTGGTGGATCTGGTCTGTGTACCCTGTCCTGACATTAATGTGGAGGCACCAGTATCAGCAGAGCCACTCACCGACCCAGATCGGGGTTGCTTTGTCTGAAAGTGAGTTTTAATTCAGTCTTTGTGTGGGAGTTGCCCTTTGCCAAAATTTTTGTTCTAAAAATTTCACCTTTGGTCCAGGTGGAAAAGAGAGTTTCCAAGGCAAAATTATCTTTCAGAGGGTGGATTGCCTCACCTTGCACCCCCAGTTGCTGATTGTTTTGACTAAGTAATTTCAGCAGCATTGGAAACAGCCTTCACCAACATTTTGTTTTGGCTTGCATGTGTGTGTGTGAAAGCCAAGCTTTTGGCAGGGCAAATGGTCTTGAGAAACACATCTGTTTTCTATGATTTTCTTTTTAAACCTTTCTCCAGATCTCTAGACCTGTGTGGCCACATAGTGTGTGTAGTTTCCATACCTGAGGTTGCTATTATTCTCTCATCTGTGTCTCCAGTGGTATGCCACGATTAGGCGAGTCTCCTGATGTAGTTCATGCGCAGTTCAGGCTATGGTTTATCCTATGTCACACCAATATTCATGATGTGCTTCAGCAGCCTCACAGATTTCACACAGGTTTAACTGCCTCTGAAGAAATAGCTGGGCATACTTTGAATAAGCCCAAAGAGAAGAATTTCAATTTGATTCTCAAGATACACAAGTCTTGGCAGACTTGAGGTTTGTAGGAAGTAGATTTGTATTAGTACTCTTCTGCTGCTTCTTCCCACTCTCAGTACAGGTTGATAGAGACTATTACCCACTTTAACTGGTGATTAATTTACCTCCTTCTGTACTTTAAATCCTTCTTATATCTCATTAGTCCAAAGCTTGGGACTTGAAATAAAGCCAAGATTTTAAATCTCGAGCTCTCTTGATTACTTCCTCTCACATTTTTGTCTTTATCTTTCTTTTTTGTTTCTTTTTTCTTTTCTTTCTTTATTTGTCTTTTTTCCATTTTTCTTTTTTATTTTTCTTTTTTATTTTTTCAGTGTGTGTGTGTTTTTCCCCCTTTTTTCTTTTTCCTTTTTTCTGTTTTTTCTTCATTTAAAAAAATCTTTTTTCTTTATTGTTTTTTCTTCATTTTTCTTTTCTCTTTATTATTTTTTCTTTTATTTTTATTTTTTCTTTGTCATTTTTTCTTTCTAATATTTTCTTTGTTATTTTTTTTTGCCTTATTTTTTTCTTCTTTTTTCTTTTCTTTCTTCTTTTTTCTTTCTTCATTTTTATTTTTTGTCTTTTTTCTTTATTATTTTTTCTTTTTTTGCCTTATTTTTTCTTTCTTCTTTTTTCTTTTCTCTATTATTTTTTCTTTCTTCATTTTTAATTTTTCTCTTTTTTCTCTATTATTTTTTCTTTTTCTTTTTCCTTTTCTTTATTATTTTTTTCTCATTTCTTTTTTGTTTTTTCTCTATTTTCTCTTTTCTTTTTTTTCTCTATTTTCTTTTTCTTTTTTCCCTCATTTTTCTTTTCTTTTCTTTTTTCCCCTCCTTTTTCTTTTTCTTTTCTTTTTTCCCCTCCTTTTTCATTTTTTCTTTTTTTTCCTCCTTTTTCTTTTTTCTTTTATCTTTTTTCTTTGTCTTTTTTCTTTTTTCTTTATCTTTTTTCTTTTTTTTTCTTTTTTCTTTTCTTTTTTAATTTTTTCTCTTTTTCTTCTCTTTTTTTATTTTTTCTCTTTTTCTTCTCTTTCTTTTTTCTTTTCTTTTTTCCCTTTCTCTTTTCTTTTTTAATTTTTTCTCTTTTTCTTCTCTTTCTTTTTTCTTTTCTTTTTTCCCTTTCTCTTTTCTTTTTTAATTTTTTCTCTTTTTCTTCTCTTTCTTTTTTCTTTTCTTTTTTCCCTTTCTCTTTTCTTTTTTCTTTTTTTTTTTGTTCTTCTCTTTATTAAAAAAAATTATCATGTAGAAAAAATCTGATTATGGCAACTCACCGTAGAGATATTTAAGCTGGATCTTAAAGACCTAGTTTGGTAGCGGAAGCAGTCTAGCCATAGCAACCTAAGATGATTTATATCAACATACACTTACTACACAAAAGTGTGAGCATTTTAGAACATATATATATATATGTGTGTGTGTGTGTGTGTGTGTATATATATATATAAAAGTACTACATGATGTGTGTATTTATGCATACACATCTAAAAGCTTCACTAGTGTAATTTAGCAAGTAACACATTTCAAAATCAGAGAAAGCAAGGAAAAACAGAAACACAATTGTGATTAATCATGCTCATTATCGACTCAGACTTATGACCTGTGTAAATTTTAGGGCTTTTTTTTTTTTTTTGAAGTGTGTGTGTGTGGTGATGGATGGGAGGAGGGGTGCATACGTGTGGAAAGAGATATGAAAAAATACACTCCTTTCTCTGCCAATAAAACAACCCCTTCCACCCCCTCAGTTTTCAACTTTCCCTCCAAAAGTTAGGTAGATGTCTAAAACTGGCCAAAACCTTATTATTTAGTTAACTCTAGGTGGTTTCCATTAGCCTTACAGTACATGCCACTGAGCAGACATACAGTAACTGAATTGTTTCAACTTATTCAAATAACATTGAAATAGACTTAATTGTTGAACTGCAGGAAAGACCATGTGTCTCCAGAGACTATTAGTGTCATTTAAAAGGCTAAATGTATCATAAAACTTGTCTTTAACAGAATAAAATTGCACAGACCAACACAATTTTAGCTAATGTTTTCCACATTTCTTGTTTAAAAAAAAAAAAAAAAAAAGACAA
>VWZE01008843.1:254434-282304 GCA_013396675.1 Eubucco bourcierii
CCAGGTTGGATGAGGTCTTGAGTGAGCTGTACTAGTGGGAGGTGTCCCTGCCTGTGGCAGGGGGTTGGAGCTAGATGATCCTTGAGGTCCTTTACAATCTATGATTTCTATGATTTTGCATTTCAGGCTTGAACTGAATATATTTAATAGTAGTTTAGCTTGGTATGACAAGAAGCAAGAAGCACAATGCCCAAGTTACACGTGGCATACTGCATGATGGAGTTTGAGTCACTGGCAACCTCTCCTTGGTAGATCTATTTCCATAGAATCATAGAATCATAGAATGACAATGTTGGAAGTGACCTCAAAGATCATCTAGTTCCAATCCCCTGCCATAGGCAGGGACACCTCCCACTAGCACAGCTCACTCAAGGGCTTGTCCAACCTGGCCTTGAACACCTCCAGGGAGGGAGCAGCCACAACATCCTTGGGCAACCTGTGCCAGTGCCTCACCAGGCATTTTATTTTAGGAAGAAAGTATCAAAAGGTAGGGTAAGTCTTTGACTTTCCTAAAAATTAAGCAACTGGTACTGGATTGAAGTTGTATTGATTTGTTTTCAACCTATTTAGACTTTGAAAGCACAGTTTTTCATAGTCTGAAGTATCACTGTTTCTCAGGTTATGGCAGCATTATTGAGAACATTCAAGTTATGTGGTTTTTTTTTTTTTTACTTCTTTAATTTAACCTTTGTCATGAAGATTGCAAAACCTACAAGTATTGAACACAACTATTCAAATAGTGAGAGACAAGTAAATGGATTTTTTCATTCTTTGTAGAGAACTTGTACAAAAATCTCCCCTCTTCATAATCAAGATCCTAGAACTTCGCAAGCATTAAATTATTTTTTCCTATCCAGATTTTCCAGTCTTTTGATAAGGACTTCCCAGCTTGTTTCTTGCTTTAAAACAAGAGAGAAAGAAACAAATTTACATAGATCATTTTTTTCCTGATCCTTCTTATTGATAACAGAATCATAGAATGGTAAGGTTGGGAGGGACCTCAAGGATCATCTAGTTCCAGCCCCCTGCCATAGGCAGGGACACCTTCCACTAGCACAGCTCACTCAAGGCCTCGTCCAACCTGACCTTGAACACCTCCAGGGAGGGAGCGGCCACAACCTCCCTGGGCAACCTGTGCCAGTGTTTCATCACCCTCACTGCTAACAACTTCCCCCTAACATCCAGTTTCAATCTCCCCTCTGCCAGTTCAAACCCATTACCCCTTGTCCTGTCATTGGAAGACCTTGTCAATAGTCCCTCCCCAGCCTTCCTGTAGGCCTCCTTCAGATACTGGAAGGCTACTCTAAGGTCTCCTGGAAGCCTTCTCTTCTCCAGGCTGCAGAGCCCCAACTCTTTCAACCTGTCCTCATAGCAGAGCTGCTGCAGCCCTCTGATCATCTTCGTGGCCTCCTCTGGACCCACTCCAACACTTCCATGTCCTTCCTGTGTTGGGAGCTCCAGAACTGCATACAGGACTCCAGACGGGGTCTGGAAATATTCTCACATGTGAGAGATTGTTGAGCAAAGTAGGAAATAAAGCAACAATAAATTTTTCAAAAACCTATCACATGGATATGTTTTTCACAAAAATATTTATTGACTTGAAGCCAGTCAGTTATGGAGCAAAGATGTGAATCTCTTGGAATTCAAAGGATACAGGCCTGAGGTAGTGGGATATGGGAAAATATTGAAATGATGACACAATGAATTACAAAATACTATTAAAGAATCTATTTTGGGGGGATATACATAGGAGTCTGTTGAGTTTAGGTAACAATCTGAATATTACATGTTACTTTTGTCTTTTTGCAGCTTGAATAATATGTTTATACAATTTGCCCTAGATCATGTGGGAACAGAAAAGCAGAGAATAGAAACCATCTTCTTTGATTCTCATTCCCACATTCTTCATAAATGACCTGAATTAGGACTTATTTTAGTATAGACATGACAAAAGTAATGTGCAAAACTAATGAAATTTAAATTAAAAAGGGGCTGACTTCACTCTCCCCTGACCTTTCATGTCGAAATGAAATCTCATTCTAAAACAAAGTGATAATTGTCCAGTGTTGGTCTTGCTGCTTCATTCCTGATGGGATTGAAAAGATGCAGCCAAACCTACTCATTTCTAAAGTCTGCAAAATTTAGGCAGGTAAGGTAAGCTGTTAACAAACTAAACCCACCTTCCTGCTATGCTTCTTATGCAGTCTTCTGTGACCTGACAAGATCACTCAGCACAAGTCCTGAAAACTTGCAGGACTGGGCTTTACCAAGGTTAAATCCTCTGCATTCTTCATTGGGCATACAAATTCTCCGAGAATTACTGCAAGAAAATCAAATAACGGATTTCTACATTTCCAGCCCGTGTCTTGAGCTGATTAGCACTGAATCTAATTTGCTCTAATCAGCCCAAGGTGGATAGAATGTGAAACAGATGACCTTACTGTTCAAGAACAGGTAATTCTGTTTATTTGTGGTGAATAATGACATTTTCCAACTGATGGGTATCCACCTTGCCCCTTAAATTGCATCAGGTCAGTGCTGAGAGTAACTGGTACAGCAAGTTTGAATTTCCCTCTACTACATAATAGGTAACTTTTCTGTCACTGCCAATTTGAACCAGACCCATGTATGGAAAACAAATCCTAGGTTCCAGGTAAATATAACAATTTTTAATATCCCCAGCTGGGGAGAATGTTTCCACTGCTACAGGAGAAAGAAGCATGTGTATGTCTGTAAAACAGCCTCAGAAAGAGAATTTCTGGGTAGGGAAAACCTGTCTTTTCCCTATGCTTAGAATTATTTAGAGTGCACAGCTCAGAAACACAACCTGTGAGCAAAGGTGCTGGTTGAACCAACATAACATAAAGATCCAATCGATTTAAGACTGAAAATGTGTCTGAAAATAAATTACTAGTAGCTGAGATCTGACTTGGGCAAGGTCTGTATCATTCATTCTTTACTTCTGAAGTGCCTGCAACCAGTAAAAAATGGTAACCAGTCATTAACCAAGGCAAAACTTGAATTGAGCACTTGGAATTTGGCTGTCTGAGGATATTGCCTAGTGCTCAGAATCAGATTTCTAGCCCTCCCGTAATGATCTACAAGTACATGAAGTAGCGACACTTAAGTACTGAGAAGGATTATCTCCTTGTCCTTTCTCCTTGGAAGGCTGGAAGCCAAGTGGATGGAAAGTTGTTATTGCACTATTACCACCTCCTCCCTCTGCCTGAGGTACATTTTAAAATGATCCCCAGGTCTTGCCCTCTGTTCCAGCACCTTTTAACCTGTCTGCTGCCTGTTCTCTGTCTGCTGGGTTCTTTTGTTGGGGAGGAGGTAGGGATGTTGCAATAACAGACATCAAAACCAGAACTAGAGAGGCAACCTGGTGAGGTCTTCAAAGCAAGAGAACTACTCAGCTGTAAAGCATAGACATAAATCTGTGCACCTCGTTCCCAGGACCAGTGAGAGCTTAAGATCATTTGCTTTAAGACATAACCATACAGGCACAGCCTTGAACTAGTAGAAATCAGGTAAGAGCCAAGATTTTCTTCAGGGAAGAAAGCTGCATGTTTACTTTTGCTTAAGCAAAGCTGAACAGTTGTAAGTGCAGGGGAGATGTTTACTTTTCTCCCTGACATATTTGTAAGACAAGAAACAAAGTACCTTTCCTCCTTGCAGACAAACAGAACAATGATTTCTTATTCAAAGGTGATCTGTTCTTATAGTTCAGGGGGAAAATGCCACGTCATTTTTTTGTTAATAGGAGTAACCACTTTCCACTACCTGGGACTCAGAACTGCTATCTGGTGCCTGCCCTCCTCAGGGGATTTTCAGTAATGCTTTTGCAAAACTCTTTTGCAGCGATTGAACTGCAATTAGAATGGACTTCAATCAGTTCTGTGGAGACGTCACTCCACATTATGCTGCAGGCTTCATGCTGCAACATGAAGATGTCACTTCTGATAGCACCGTGGGCTTGAAGTGGCAGTGCAGAGATGTCACTTCTCTGTTTTTAGCTGCTGCAGGAGAGTCTGTCTTTTTTGATGGATCTGGCCCAATACTTTGCTAATAGTGTTTTGATGTCCCTCTTGGTGGGTTTGACTTCACTGAAACAGCATGACAAGGTAAAACATGCCCTTGAGAAGTCATGTTAACTAATGCAATGATGGTGGTAACTTCACAGTGAGTCTAAGCTGGGCCAAAGTAGTTTTTCCTTCACAGAAAAACCTTACCGATGAGAACTGCCTCATGAGCTGTGGCTGGACACAACTTATCTCTGCCTACAGTGACCACAAGCTCATGGTCATCATTGTGTCAGTTAACATGGCTTCTCAAGGTCATGATCCACACTGCTGTAAATTGTGAAGGAAGATAAAGAGGTGTCAGGAATTTATGTTCTTTGTGGGTGCCTCTTTTGCTCAGTTAACCTTTAACAACAGTCTCTTTTTACGTGGGTAAACCAACAAAGAGCAATGCCACAAAGCTGAGAGCAAGAATCATTAAGTTTCAGGCCAGCCTAAATAGTTGAGTCTGGGTTTCACTTCAGTATTAGAAACAAAATAACTGTCTGTTGATAAAAATGGCCATACGTCTTAACATATAAATTCTCATTTTCAGGTATTCCAGCACTTGCTGTGGGTAGATTAAGCTTTCTAATGAAAAAAATTACCCAACCTGCTTTCCCCACTAAAATGCCGTGTGTGATCCCTCAAGTACAAATGATGTTTGGTAGTGCCCCCTTTTGTAATTGCTTTAAATTAAAAAGCAATTAGAAGACCACTAATTTCAGCCTAGACCCATTGGGTCAGGACTGAGATCACTGACAGAGCAGTCAGAAAGTATGCATTACACATCCCTCCTTCAGAAGGCCAAGTTTATATTGGAGGTAGGTCAGTAATTCCTACCACTGTCAGTGGCAGCCTTTTAAGGCATTGCAAGGACACATGCAGTGTTCATTCATCCTTTGGCAGGTGCCAGTACTAGGGACAAATCTACCTCCTGTCATTTTGCTAGTGGTGAGTAATAGGAGTCTTGGGTCTTCGCAAGGTAATGCACACTGCAAGTCTCTGCAGAAGTGGGCTTTTAGAAACAAAGGCTTTGAAGACTCACTTCCATACATGAGGCAGTTGAGAGGGCTACAGCTACTCCCCTGCACTTTGGCACATGCCTTCACCACCCCTCACCCAACATCCCCCTCACCCTACCTGGCTTCCTGCTACTGATACACATCTTCTGTATTGCTGATTACTGAGAGTTTACTTAACTGGAGAAGAGAGAAATGATAATGAGATTACTCAGCAGCGCTGATTGCCTGCTCTAGCTGAAGGGCACTTTGGATGACCTGGCCTCTTTGTCCATGGGTTGCAGTGGCCCTGATTCCCCAGTACAGCTCCTGCTAAGGCCTTGCTCTGCAAGCACCATTGGCAACGCTGGAGGTGAAATTTTTTCGCAGAAAGGCTCTTCTAGGTTTTTCCCATGATCCAATTTTTCTCGGCATACCTTACAAGTTTTTTTTGGAGAAGCTGTGAAAACTTTTCTTGCAATGATCCTCCTCTGCCTTCTGGCTAAGAGTATGACTGATGCCTTTTCTTCCCTAGTGCAGTAGTACCTCTGTGGAGTAGAGAGACTAGGTAACCAGCTGTCATGTCAGGTTTCCTAAACACAGCTGCATGTCATTTCTCACTTGTTGGTCTGTATCAAAGCAGAGAGCCTCTTCTGCTAGCTCCATTGCACATTAGGGCTAGAAAATCATTTCATTAAGGCTGAAAAAAAGTATTTTAGATAAGTCAAAATCAGCCTACTCCTGCATCTGTTATTTCTGCTTCTCCCTTAGCCAGCCTGATGATAACACACTTCTCTCTTGCCTTCTATCCTACATCAAAGATACTAACTACTGTGTTCTTTAATTTAACAGCTTCTGCAGTACAAGGGAGCATAACTTCATTTTATGTATAGTGAATCCTTGTATAGCATAATGTTCACAAAATCTCTGTTTTGCTGCTCTGAAATAGATTTAATTTTAGTAAATGTGCAGACCACCACTACAGTGACACTGTGCTGACTACAAAAAGGTAGTCTTTCAAGCATAAGCATTTTATTGTAAAGCACACTAAAGGGCCCTAATTATTCTGTTCTTCTAACTGTCTAATGAACAGGTCTTTGGTTCCTTATTTCTGCCAGAGTGAATAGTCTTACCCGAGGTCACCACCACACCAATTGTCAAGTACAGGCATTGTAGACAAGACAGAGGCTGTGACACCTATAAATTATTTTCAGACTCAGAGTCTGGATACAAATTATGGTTTAAGAATAGTTAGGATAGAATTCATATTTATCCCAACTAGAAACGTACTAAAACAGTGTAGCAAACAACACAAACACTCACATGTGCATATGTTTAACACTCACAGCACAGGCAAACACAACATGTGTTTCATATAGACGTGTGATTCATAGAAGTATGTGAACAATGCATCCACTAAAGTCAAGCCACAAGTAGGATGTGTGGGAAAACATATAAACAACATCCCAAGTAATGGAGTTTGCAAGATAAAGAACAAAGAACAAGATAAGCACAAGGAACAGCAAATCGGCAGGATATCCTACTGAATACACAAGTATTGAAGAAGGATGGCTGTCCAAGCTGAAATAAGCAGCACTGGAAGCAGATGGGAGATGAGTAAGCTGTGAAAAGCATCAGGCATCCCCAGGAACTTTATCCATCAAAGGGCTCTCAAACCTAATCACCCAGACCTCTTCAACCATCAGCCATAGAGTACTGCAGTCACTGGTGGATCAGCTCCATGGTGTTGCATATTCACAGCAAGCTCTGTGAAGAGCACAGAAGACCAATAGTTTTGTATATATAAAGCAATGTAAATCTGTAAAAACTAACCCCTGGCACAAACTGGTTTTAATGAATGTCATTGTACAAAAGTTTTATTATCAAATTGGTTTATCAGTCTTCTAAATGCTTCCATGCAGGTAGTTTCCAGTTCCCTGGTTGTGGCAGATTTGGATATATGTTTACACACACATATATGTCACAATAATTTTACCAAAAACAAACAAAAAAAACCCCACCCCAAAACCCCAAAAAGCCCCAACCAAAAATCACAGTTATCATGTTGAACAGTGTGCCAGATTTGTACTGCACATCAGAAGAGGACAGAAAATGAGAATTTCTCTCCTTCCTGGTGACAGAGACTGGTCTCTGCCAGCATGTCTGTGTCTGAAGCAGGATGTGTAGATTTGCACTCTGCATTGCTGACCAATAAAATACACTACCTCACAGAGTTACTTTGTTCCTACAGCTCTGAAACACTCAAGGGAAATATGCCACTGCTGCAGAGATGAGTGATGAAGCATTTGGGTTCTCTTTATGTGAAGTTTAGATTTTTTAAAATAACTTTCCTTACTCTTTGAGAGTATGTAGAAATGTGGGTGAAAATAACTACAGATTGTAAGATATCCAGAAGCCTATGAAGTATTTGTTTAATTTTTAAATACTCTATCTGCATTGCAGTTTCAGATACTAAACACTGATGTATGTGTTAAATCTCTACAAATTATTCTTTTCCTTTCCTGTTGCTTTTCCTTTCATATTGCTACCATTGGCAAATTTCTGTTTCATACTAGGAGTAATACTGATTTCATCTGCAAACTTCAAGCTAGACACGTTACCTCCTCATTAAGAACAACATTCTCTGCATCTTTTAGCGGAAGAATAGTAGCAAGAGTTTGTGTGGCCTCAACCATCTCTTTTATTTCATAGAATCATAGAATCAAGCAGGTTGGAAGAGACCACCAAGCTCACCCAGCCCAACCTATCACCCATCCCTATCCAATCAACCAGACCATGGCACTAAGTACCCCATCCAGGCTTTTCTTCAACACCTCCAGGGATGGTGACTCCACCACCTCCCTGGGCAGCCCAATCACTCTCTCTGTCAAGAACTGCCTCCTAATATCCAGCCTAGATCTCCCCTGGCACAACTTGAGACTGTGTCCCTTTGTTCTGTTGCTGGTTGCCTGGTAGAAGAGAACAACCCCACCTGGTTGTAACCTCCTTTCAGGTAGTTGGAGACAGCAATGAGCTCTGCCCTGAGCCTCCTCTCCTGAAGGCTGTACACCCCCAGCTCCCTCAGCCTCTCCTCACAGGGCTGTGCTCCAAGCCCCTCACCAGCCTTGCTGCCCTTCTCTGGGNTTCAGCTCCTCTCTCCCAGCCCCCCCAGGTCCCTCTCTGCTGGGCTGCTCTCCAGCCACTCTGTCCCCAGTTTGTAGCACTGCTTGGAGTTGTTGTGGCCAAAGTATGGAACCCTGCACTTAGCCTTGCTAAATCTTATCCCATTGGCTTCTGCCCACCCACCCAGCCTGTCCAGGTCCCTCTGCAGGGCTCTCCTGCCTTCCAACAGATCCACACCTACTCCTAACTTGGTGTCATCTGCAAACTTACGGATGCGGGATTCAGTCCCCTTGTCCAGATCATCAATAAAGATATTGATCAGGACTGGGCCCAACACTGATCCCTGGGGTACACCACTGGTGACAGCTGCCAACTGGATGTGGCACCATTCACCACCACTCTCTGGGCCCAGCCCTCCAGCCAGTTCTTGACCCAGTTCTTATTTTACACCATCCTTTTAAGCTGTTAATGAAGATCCTCACCTGATATAAAGGGATGTCACTCCTTTGAAGTCCTTACTCAGACCAAGATCCTTCACTGTGTCTACATGGTCAAGTCTAGATTTATAACCACAATGATTGTGGGTGCTTAACATGAAAACTATACAAGATCCAAATATAAATGTTAAAAAAAAAAAAAAATGTTAAAGATAACATGAATCTGTCCTGCATCCCTCATTTGAAAAGTGTTGGTATATATGTTTTCAGTCATGCTATACTAGTGCCTGCCCTATTGTGTGAAGATACATAGAAAAGTATTGCAATTTTCACGTCAATCAGTTTTTCAATTATTGTTATTACCTTTATTATTATTACTATTTTCATAGGTTACCTTGATGCACAATCAGTGGCTTTGAAACTGCAAGACTCTGTGGGGTGGGAATGGATCCACAAGAACTGCAGTGACTCTGCAACCAGGTACAAAACTGCAAACTGTTGCAGTCTTTGAGCTGCTTCCATTCTGCTATGTAATAGAACATAGAGAATCATAGAATCATAGAATGGTAAGGTTGGAAGGGACCTCAAGGATCATCTAGTTCCAACCCCCTGCCATAGGCAGGGACACCTCCCACTAGTACAGGTCACTCAAGGCCTCATCCAACCTGGCCTTGAACACCTCCAGGGAGAAGAATTTATAGTAGCCTTCCAGTATCTGAAGTGGGCCTACAGGAAGGCTGGGGAGGGTTTACAAGGCCTTGGAATGACAGGGTAAGGGGCAATGGGTTTAAACTGGCAGAGGGGAGATTTAAACTGGATGTTAGGAGGAAATTCTTTCCAGTGAGGGTGGTGAGACACTAGCACAGGTTGCCCAGAGAGATTGTGGCTGCTCCCTCCCTTGAGGTGTTCAAGGCCAGTTTGGATGAGGCCTTGAGTGACCTGTACTAGTGGGAGGTGTCTCTGCCTGTGGCAGGGGCTTGGAACTGGATGATCCTTGAGGTCCCTTCCAACCTTACCATTCTGTGATTCTATAACACCAGTATAATATTAAGATTTGGATTATATTAAGAGTTCTCTTTCAGGGCTACAATCCAAGTATTAGACGAGATGCAACTATTTACTACAAGAAATAGACAGGGCAAGAGATTTGTATCTGTAGATTTGATGTTCAATTCTTATTCAGGGAAAAACTTCCACTGAAATTAAAAATTCAGAGGAAGTGTTTTCTGACCAATGTATGTGAGACCAGGAGACTTTTTTATTTGACTGTCACTAGGAAGCAAAGGCTTTATCTTGCTAGGAAGCAAGGTGCTGTTATCAGAAAATGTCTAGTTTTGACTCTTGACCAGTAGTATTTAGATGTCTTTTGATATGGCATGTTAAGTGCATCTGGAATTCTCAGCTTAATCTCCAAAGAACTCTACCTTCTCCTATTATTGTCACTGCTTTCCTTCCAGAAAAAAAATAAAAAATTAATTGAACTTAAATTTTTGCTTACTTAGTTTATCAAGTAAACATGTTTGGGATATCGTTTCCTCTCTAATCAAGAAAGGTGAACTTTTTATCATATGTTTGAAAATCCAGAGAAGGGGACAATTTTGGTTATCTATAAAGAAAGTCACTAACATATTCCACACTGCAATAAACTTGACTTTCCTACAAAAATTGAAAGTATTTCATAATTAAATATGAGGACAGGCTGAGAGAGTTTGGGCTCTGCAGCCTGGAGAAGAGAAGGCTTCCAGGAGACCTTAGAGTAGCCTTCCAGTATCTGAAGGGGGCCTACAGGAAGGCTGGGGAGGGACTATTGCCAAGGCCTGGTAATGCCAGGACAAGGGGTAATGGGTTTGAACTGGCAGAGGGAAGATTTAGACTGGATGTTAGGAGGAAGTTCTTTCCAATGAGGTTGGTGAGGCACTGGCACAGGTTGCCCAGGGAGGCTGTGGCTGCTCCCTCCCTGGAGGTGTTCAAGGCCATGCTGGATGAGGCCTTGAGTGACCTGTACTAGTGGGAGTTGTCCCTGCCTATGGCAGGGGGTTGGAACTGGATGATCCTTGAGGTCCCTTCCAACCTTACAATTCCATGATTCTATGATTTGTTCATTCCAATGCCTTTGCCTAATACCACTGATTTTCATGCATTTGCAGGTAATTCTAGCAAGTTTAGTTGCAAGTTTCTCTGGTAGAACTCCTGTGATCTTAAGCAGAATTCAGAAATCATTCTTCACGTGCAGTTTTTCTCTTTACTAAGCTTTTTTAAAGAAAACCTTATTTTAAATTTTTTTTCTTAATTAAGTAAAAAAAGTGAGGGGAAAAAAAAAGAAAAAAATAGGAAGTTCTGTGAGTCACAATCTCCTGTATACAGTAATAAATCATTGGATAGTTTTGGATTATGCTTTATTACCCTGACCAAAGAGACTTTAAAAGTATAGGAATTGAAGCTTTTAATACAATGTGCAATGTGATTGTTGTGGGTTTGAAACCCCTCCCCACCTCCCAGTTAAAATTTACCAGACCAACTCAGACATTTGGAAGTAAGATAAAGCTATACTTACAGAAAAGCTAAATTTTAAGCATATATACAAAATATATTTATGTGTATTTGCAATTATATACAGTTTAGAAATAATACAGAAATCCAATCTTCCCCTTCCCAGGCAAAGAGAAAGCCCAGGAGGGTCTAATGTCACCCTTTATCTGTCTTCCTAGATGATCACAGTATCACAGTATTGCAGTACCACAAATGTTGGAAGAGACTTCAAAGATCATCAGGACCAACCCATTACCACAGACCTCAAGACCAGACCATGGCACCAAGTGCCACATCCAAACCTGCCTTGAACACCTCCAGGGATGCTGACTCCACCACCTCCCTGGGCAGCCCATTCCAGCAGCCAATGACTCTCTCAGGCAAGAACTTCCTCCTCACCTCGAGTCTAAACTTCCCCTGGCACAGCTTGAGACTGTGTCCTCTTGTTCTGTCACTGGTTGCCTGAGAGAAGAAAGCAACCTCCTCCTGGCTATAACCACCCTTCAGGTAGTTGTAGACAGCAAGAAGGTCTCCCCTGAGCCTCCTCTTCTCCAGGCTAACCAATCCCAGCTCCCTCAGCCTCTCCTTGTAGGGCTTGTGCTCAAGGCCTCTCACCAACCTCGTTGCCGTTCTCTGGACATGCTCAAGCACCTCAATGTCCTTCTTAAATTGAGGGACCCAGGACTGGACACAGCACTCAAGGTGTGGCCTAAGCAGTGCAGAGTCCAGGGGGAGAATGACCTCCCTGCTCCTGCTGGCCACACTATTCCTGATGCAGGCCAGGATGCCATTGGCCTTCTTGGCCACCTATGCACACTGCTGGCTCATGTTTAGGCAGGTGTCAATCAGCACCCCCAGATCCCTTTCTGTTTGGCTGCTCTCCAGCCACTCCCACCCCAGCCTGTAGCTCTGCATGGGGTTGTTGTGGCCAAAGTGCAGCATCTGGCACTTGGATTTGTTGAACGCCATCCCCTTGGACTCTGCCCATCTGTCCAGGTGCAAAGCTTACATGTTACCTGGTCAGGCAAGGTTAGTGGAATAGACTAGAGAGAGAAGCAAAGAGACATCAAACAGACCCATTGCCCAAGAGCACAGAAAAAATTGTTTTATACTTTGGCTTTTTATACCTCTTAGCAAACCAATGAATGATACAGACTTTATCGCTATTATTCTTTTACAAGCAATGATCTATTTTATCTTATTCGAATGTTCCAATAAGCCTTAAACCACTGCAATGATAAATTAAAAAAATGTATCTTTTAGTTGATTTTTTGCTTGCAGAATATATGAATATGAGGGGTGGAGAGGAGAGCTAAATAATAATAGTTAAAGTAGCTGGACTGGATGTGTCATTCTTATTTCTTTTAGTTGGTTGTGACTTGTACATGAACATATCAAAGATTTGTACATGAACATATCAAATTCATGCAGTTCATGGGGAAGCAACTCTAGACATTAGAGATGGAAGAACCCATTGGGTCTCCTAGGGCCAACCTAGCCCTATAGTAACAGGTAATAATACTTGCATGGAGTATTGCAATGAATATTAGTGGGAAAGACTACACTTGCTGGGTTGGAATTAAAAAAAAAGTTATTGCACTTGAAAAAAAAAAAAGGTTTTTGACATTAAAATGTGGACTTGTGACTTAGTGGTTCACTGTAATATCTGAATTTTTGCATCACCTGTTTTGAAGGATCATAACCTACCCAGTGCATTCAGTAAAAGTGCACATTTTTTCCTTGTGTCATTGGAACCCACAAATGGGTGTTGAGATTTAGCCTGTTGGATTTACCTGCTGACTTCATGGATTAGCTGCCAGATGACTGTCGTCTTGTCTTGCAAAGCCCTTGTGTGTCTGTGTTGGTTTTGAGTTTTGTCAATACTGACAGTAGTTCCACAACAATAAGCCTTGATCAGCAATTTTCATGTTCAATACTTTTCCTAGTGGATGTGACTTTAGAGTGGTTATTTGAAATCCTGTTTCCAGGAAGTGCCTTTCCACTCACCTGGTAAAGTTAGTCAGTTTTTCTAAGGACTTTAAAATTTCTTCATTGAAGGGAGCATTTCAGCCAACAATATGAAAACGTTGTCATTAGAGTGTCCTCCAGATAAATCAGTAAAGGTTAATTGTCACTCTGCTGTGCCTCTTTGGGCAGGAGACTGGGTACCAAATTCCAGGTGGTAGTAGAAGAAAGAAAACTGAAAATATTGCAAGCAATAGCCACACAGGAAGAAAAGACTACAATAGATAAAGGTCCAGAATATAGAATGGTCCAGAAAATGCCTTAATCTCACTCATAACTTCTCTGTGCTGTATAGTACAGTTGCAAGAGTACCACACCTGGAGTACTGTGTACAGTTCTGCAGCCCCCAGCACAGGAAGGACATGGAAGTGTTGGAGTGGGTCCAGAGGAGGCCATGAAGATGATCAGAGGGCTGCAGCAGCTCTGCTATGAGGACAGGCTGAGAGCGTTGGGGCTCTGCAGCCTGGAGAAGAGAAGGCTTCCAGGAGATCTTAGAGTAACCTTCCAGTATCTGAAGGGGGCCTACAGGAAGGCTGGGGAGGGACTATTGACAAGGTCTTGCAATGACAGGACAAGGGGCAATGGATTTGAACTGGCAGAGGGAAGATTTAGACTGGATGTTAGGAGGAAGTTGTTTGCAGTGAGGGTGATGAGACACTGGTACAGGTTGCCCAGGGAGGTTGTGGTTGCTCCCTCCCTGGAGGTGTTCAAGGTCAGGTTGGACGAGGCCTTGAGCAATCTGTTCTAGTGGGAGGTGTCCCTGCCTATGGGAGGGGGTTGGAACTGGATGAAAATATCTTCTGCTGATCCTCTTGAAAAAATGTACTGTGATATAGAATCATAGAATCATAGAATGGTAAGGTTGGAAAGGACCTCAAAGATATCTCTTGTAAGAGTCCAACATCCCTTTGAAAAAAATAATAAATCTTGAGATCTTGCTGCTTTGAAGATAATGAAAGAAAAAAATATTGATATCAGAATTGAAGAGTTGTTAGCTCTCAATTAAACTAGAAAGATTTTTTTAAAGGTATTTTAAAAAGTTTTCTCATTTCTTTCATATTTTCTTTCTTTGGACTTGTCTCAAAATAAACTTCATAATGATGCACTCATTTCTCAGACCTTCATTCTTGTCTCTTTAGTATCTATCTCCACTGAATTTACTGATTATTAGAATTGGAGGGACTAAATTGCTTAACAGTGTAATTTTGAGAGTACTTGGTGGATAGGGGTAGTCAGACCTTATAAAGAGGAGTAAGGAGATAGGGGAAGGGAGGTGGTAAGACATCTGCTTTTGAAGCGGACCCTGTTTTGTTCCTCTCACCAGTGCAATGCTACCCCCACCCTACATTGACTCAGCTTACAGAAAATTTGATTTTCTGCTGAATAAGATCCAAACATTTTGGACAGTATTGGTTGGATTTTTCATTTCTTTACTTGGACAAAGATGTACAATATTTAGGGATTAGGTTTTTCCCTTTTTTCAATTGCAACCTATATACTTCATTGCCTAAGTGCTACTTTAGCATCAGTTGCAAGAACATAAATAAAAAACACCACTCTGTATTTGGTCATCTAAGACCTTGAGAAGCAGTAAATCAAAATCCTTTCTTGGTCTACCTTCAGTTCTCATGACAGCACCAATACATTTGGACTGCTGCATCTTATTTAGATGATGTTTGTCAAGATGTTGGATTTAAAATACATACTAGCTTTTTTACAGCACAGCTGATTACTATTTTATGTGTCTAGTCCAACAGCAAAGTGAACCTTTAGCATTTCCCCTTTCCAAGCAAGCTTGCTCCGCAGTTCACAACATGGACATTCTCTGTGTTCCTGGGAACAGCTTGGCTGTACTTGCTTTTATTGAGATCTTGTCTCTACTAGCCTTTCCCCAATACACTGAACTCCAAGTTCTACCTGCTCTTGAGAGATTAGTGAAAGACCAGGGTGAGGAAAAAGGCAGTATTTCATAGAATCATAAAATGGTAAGGTTGGAAGGGACCTCAAGGACCATCCAGTTCCAACCCCCTGCCATAGGCAGGGACACCTCTCACTAGTACAGGTCACTCAAGGCCATGTCCAACCTGGCCTTCAACACCTCCAGGGAGGGAGCAACCACAACCTCCCTGGGCAACCTGTGCCAGTGTCTCACTGCCCTCACTGCAAACAACTTCCTCCTAAAATCCAGTTTCAATCTCCCCTCTGCCAGTTCAAACCCATTGCCCCTTGTCCTGGCATTACCTTGTCAATAGTCCCTCCCCAGCCTTCCTGTAGGCTCCCTTCAGATACTGGAAGGCTACTATCAGGTCTCCTGGAAGCCTTCTCTTCTCCAGGCTGCAGAACCCCAACTCTCTCAGCCTGTCCTCATAGCAGCGCTGCTGCAGCCCCCTGATCATCTTCATTACCTCCTCTGTACTCGCTCTAACACTTCCATGTCCTTCCTGTGCTGTCCTTTCCTATCCTAGCAATGCAGTTTTCCCTCACAGATTAAAAAAAAAAATTTAAAAAACCCCTAATTGGCACTGTAGATTGACAACTGCAATTGGATTATTTTGCCTAAAAGCCTGGTTCTGCCTCCCTATATAGACTGAATAGCATGGGATTGCTGCTGTCCCAGGTAAGGACCCCAAACAGTTTATGGAACTACATTTTTGGTACACACACACACGTATCTTTTCGGGGGGAAAGCCAAAGTGAAAGAAATAAAATTTGGATTTTGTCAAAAGAGATCAAACACAAAGCACAGAGCTTCCTTAATGCACCAGGGAGAAAGCTCAGGCTGCATTCCTTTGTCTAAGAGTTAAATGGTGATTACTCTTTGATCCTTGAAAGTATTACATTCCCATTCTGTCTTTTCCATCTTGTTCTTTTTTTTTTTTTTTTTAAGGGCAGGACTCTGGATGCAAGTTAAGTCTTTGAAAACATGTCAATGAATTTCATCATTCAAACATGTAATTAATCTTCATATACCTGTGGAAATACTGCAAACACACCTGTAGGATGTGTTTCATTGAAAACACAGGGAGAGAGACTCTAATAAATCTCAGAGTGATAGCTTTATTGTGACTGACAGAGCTGCTGGAGGCCTCTTCTTTATGAGTATAATTTGGAAGTATATAAAGGAGAGATTGATTTCCACAGATCACTCTCTTTTCCTTAGTATTTATTTCTATTCTGTACAACCCACCCTAGCTTTTCTTTTACACAAAGGCTTAACGTGTGACTTGATTAAAACTATCATTCCCATATTGCATTTCTGTGAGTCAGCACAGGCCAGCGTGAACACAATTTAATTCTGCACTTTGTGAGTCCCACGACTGAGTAGCGTGCATGATTTATCAGGGAGTTGCAGCTCTCTTCCTGTTCTTTTAGATCCTTTGGAAACAACAGTTCAACCTTTTGAACCAAGCCAGTATCCACTAGCTGGAGAGGATGAAGGGCTTTAAGAAAGTGGCTATGGGAGTAATGAGATGTGACTGTGAGATGAGCCTAGCTTGACAGTGTACAACAAACCTCGCATTTCATGCTAGGAAGTGGCTGTCCTTTTGATCTGCATGAAGTTAAGTGCTTCATAGACCTGAGCCACCACATGTGTGTGTTGAGCCAACTCGTTGGAAGGGAAAAAAGCCCTGCTGATGTCCACAGGGCCATTCAACATGTGCAAAGGGGAGAAACTGGCTCCTTGACTGACCCTCTCAGAATTCATTTGGTACACATCATTAGCACAAATTACTGACAGGGAAGATGAAAGGTAACATCTTAAATAACTCTCTTAACGTGTCCTTGCACTAAGCTGAATCCCTTGCACCACACTGCCCCTAGATACTTCTCCCTTTTTACAAATCAGCTGTCGCTGAAAATTGATAATTAGCTTTTCTCTTAAATACTTCTTGATGGTTCTTTCTACTTTATTTATTCTGTGGGGCTACTAGGCAGTAATTCTATATGAAACAGAGAAAATGAGCACTAATGGGAGTTTACCAAACATACCAAATGAAAAATTTATGGAAACAAGAAGCCCTGTAGAACAAAACACAGCTTTCTACTTGCTTGTATTGCTTTATTCTTGCTGAGAGTCACAATAGGACCTTTTCTCAGCTGCTTCTTTTATTCAGAATCAAAACAAAATGAGGAGACCACAGCTTGACCACAGCAGAGATACATCTTCATTTGAGTTCATCGCATTTCAGTGCCGTGTCAAAAAATGTGCTAGAGACAAAAAGAGATTCAGTCTAGCTGAAGTAAAGATGCTGCACTGCCAATAATTGTTTTCTGTAATAGTCTCCTTGAAAGTATTAATAAAATAGAGGGTGGTTTTTTTTTTTCAAAGTGTGATGTAATTCAGTGCCAGCTGGCTGACCACAAGCCTAGGCTAGACTGTATTTGTCACTCTTTGAACAGGAAGAACAGATCTTCTGTTTTACTTTGGTAAAACCTTGTATGTTTGGCTGTACCAGATCAGGCAGATTGTTCGAAGCTACAGGCTGCCAATGTAATTTGGGTTGGTAAATAAATACAAAATGTTGGGATCTTTCAAAGTTGGGATCGGGAGGCAGTGACTGATGCCAAGATGAGTGCAGTCATTTCCTGAGCCATAAAACTGCTTTATCGCCTCACCTTAAGCTTAATTTGCACAAACTCCATTTGTTGTGCCCCTTTGTAAGCAAAGCTCTTAAACAGAAAAATCTCCTGTGGCTATTGTATAAGGCTGAGGTGATTTGGCTCCTCACCCAGCCCAAATAAAGGGCTATCCTTAGCCCTGTCCCATAAGGCTTGCTTTTTATCTTCCTGTCAGCCAGCTTACTGACACTCGTTAGTACATGCTGTGCTGGTTTGAGGCTAATTGGAATATTTTAATGAAAAGAATTATATTATAGGCTTTGAAAAAAAATCACTGGTGATGTCTGCTTCACTCAGAGGCTTGCTGAGATGTATAAGAATAAGAGCACAAAGATAGATAAGGCACTCTCACAGAGTCTCATCTCTGTCTCACTGGGAGTGTCTGGCCTCTCTGCTAACTTAACTAACCACTCTGCTTCTAACTCCCCTGGCTGATACTCCAAACTCACCTTGCACGTAAGGGAGACCCTGCAGTAAGGTAGAGGGATGGGAAGAAGGTGGAATGGTGGTTGGGACCCCTCCTGGGAGCTCTGATTTCTGGGAGGGGAATTGTGCTTCTGTATTACCTTTAACTTGTATATTTCTGTAAATATTCCTATATATTATGTAAATATCTGCTTGTAGATTGTACTAAGCTGTAAATAGATCTTCAGTCCTTAACTTGATCCAGCTGCATCTAGTCTGGGTGATTTTACAAAAGTGGGAGGGGGGGGGGGGGGGCAGGGAACTCCCAAACCATCACACATGTGCTGGTTTTGGCTGGGATTGAGTTAATTTTCTTCATACTAGCTCATGTGGAGCTATGTTGTGGTTTTGTGCTGGAAACGGTGTTGACAATTGAGGGATGTTTTCATTGTTGCTGAGCAGCGCCTACACAGCCAAAGCCTTTTTGGCTTCTCACACTGCCCCACCAGTGAGCAGGCTGGAGGCACATGAGGGTTTAGGAGGTGACACAGCTGGGACATCATGCTCAGCATAAAATGCTGGAGGAAGAAGGGAGCATTTGGAGTGGTGGTGTTTGTCTTCCCAAGTAACCATTATGTGTGATGAAGCCTGGCTTTCCTGGAGGTCACTGGGCACCTGACTACTGATGGGAAGCAGTGAATGAATGAATTCCTTGTTTTGCTTTCTGTGTGTGGCTCACTCTTTACTTATTCAACTGTCTTTATCTTAATCCATGAGTTTTCTGATCTTTACCCTTCCGATTTTTTCCCCTATCACATCCCACTGAAGAGGAGTGAGTGGCTGGGTAGAGATTAGTTACGTGCTGAGGTTAAACTAAAACAGTATAGTGAGAGAAAATAGAGCAAGGACATAAGTCCTGCCTGAGTGTGCTCCTGGGTGATCTACTGTAGGTGATTCTAACAGAGGATTGAACTAGATGCTCTTCAGAGGTCCAGGGCAAGTCAAGAGTAGCGGGCCCAAGTGAACCTCATGAAGTTCAACAAGAGCAAGCGCACCTGGGCCCGAACAATCCTCACTATCAATAAAAACTGGGGGAGGAAGCGATAGAAAGCAGCCCTGTGGAAAAGGACTTGGGGGTGCTGATGGATGAGAAGCTGGATATGAGCAGACAGTGTGCATGTTGCAGCCCAGAAGGCAAATCATATCCTGAGCTGCATCAAAAGAATCGTGGCCAACAGATCCAGAGAGGTGATTCTGTCACTTTGCAGTGCTCTCACCTCGAGCACTGAGTCCAGGTCTGGAGCACTCAATACAGGAAAGACATGGATCTCATGGAGAAGATCCAGAGGAGGGCTACAAAAATGATCAAAGGGTTGGAACACCTCTGCTGTGAGGACAGGCTGAGGGAGCTGGGGTTGTTGAGCCTGGAGAAGAGAAGCCTCCAGGGAGACCTAATAGCAACTTTCCAGTACTTGAAGGGGGCTACAAGAAGGATGGAGAGAGACTGTTTACAAAGGCCTGGAAATAGGGCGAGGGACAATGGCTTCAAACTAGAGAAGAGCAGATTTAGATTGGCTGTTAGGAACAGGTTCTTTAGCATGAGGGTAGTGGAACACTGGGACAGGTTACCCAAGGAGCTGGTCAGTGTCTCATGGCTGGAGGTATTCAAGAGGGATCTGGGCAACTTGATCTAGTTGAGGGTGCCCCTGCTGACTGCAGAGGGGGTTGGTCTAGATGACCTTTGGAGGTCACTTCCAACCCAGACCCTTCTGTGATTCTGTAACTCCTACCGTTCTGTGACTCTGCAATGGTTGATGTAGGTATGCTTATGTAAAAGAGTCAGACACACCTAATAGATCTGCACTTGGGAACAAACAGTTGGGACTTTGATGTAGCATTTCCCAATTTGAACAACTCTTCCAGAGAAGGAATGGTTATGGCATAACATGGAACAACATCTCCTTGGCCTGAGGAAGGCAACATAACTTCAGAAATAGGTATCACCTGATGAAAAAAGGTACAGATAAAGCTGCTGCAGCCTCAGTCCTGGCAAAAGGTCTAGGAGAGGATGTAATAGAGTCCTGCCTGTTGTCGGTAGGAATAAATTAGTCCCCTATTGGACTGCACTTCATTGACATAGGAAACTCGAATTGGCTTTTCCTATATCACGGGAATGATTGAAGGTAAATTGAAAGTCATTATTAAGATAGGCACATACTAAATGTGGTCAGCAGAGAGAGAAAAATACAAGTCTTTTGCAGAACAATTCAGAAAGGGGAAAATCCTTTTTAGAAAGGAATAAACTCAAGTAAAAGCAAACCACTATGCAGTTCAATAAAAGGTTGCCCTCTCCAGTCAAACAGATATAATTTGCCACACTGTGTATAAAGAGGATCTTTTTCAATTTAGCTATTTCCATTAATGTATGAACCACTGATCAATATTACACATCACTTAGCTTCTCAGGTCATGAGAAACAACTCATTGGCAAGCATTGTGTTTCTAGGAGACATAGTCTTGGTGTGGTAAATATATGATCAGACAAACAAATTGAATACTTTCCATGGAAGTTGAGGGCCAAATTAATAATTCTCTTTCATCGTGTCAAAGTGATACAGTTACAGAACTCCTCCAAAAGCTATGAATTTCTGGAAGATCATATCAGCATGGCTCTCAAACGGATCCAGAGACCTTTGAGACTTTTGGTCAAGCCTCATCTGCTCTCATAGCCTTGTAAACTCTAGCAGATTTCACATATAGGGTGACTCTGACTAAATAAACTGCAGAAACAAAGTCATAAAGCTTCATGCCAAAAACACCACTTGTAATATTTGATGGCTTTTTGTTAGAACAGCTTTCTGGGACCTCAACTATCAACATATCTCCAACATATCCAGCACTGAACATATTTGTAATTGGACACTGTTCTCGTTCTGAAGTCTTTAGCAATAAAGGCAACTAAAATATTAGCTGTTATATAGATGGAGGCCTGGGAGATTAAATATCTTGTCCAGGGTCAAAAAGGAAATGTGTGACAGGTTTGGGACTTGTGAACCTGGAAACGTCGAGTTGAAGGCCTCAGCTGTGGCTGTATATTTACTCTTGAGTGTTAGCTGACTGCACATTTAAGAAAACACTCCAAGAGACACCCATATGTTACTGTTCCTATTGGAAAATGGCTGGACAAGCAGGCTTCTTTTGATAAGTAGCCAAATCTCGCCTGGGCAAATCATTCTGTTGTGACAAATAGTACAAAGTAATTTGAAGAATAGATTGTTTTGTCTTCTGAGCGTGCTTATGTAGATTCTTTGGAGAATAAACCCTATTTCCTTCTTGTAAATATTAATAAATATTGTTTTTTACATTTCACTTTGGAGCAATCAAACAGACAAGAAGTAAACAGGATCATAAAAGCTGAGCTACTCAGTTCAATGCCCTCAGAAGATGGTCAACAGTGAGTTCAGGTAGTTGAAAAAGATTGGCTAAGTATAGCAGGGATTTGGCCTTGTGTGAGCTACAGAACTTCTCCTTTAGCTTCATAAAAGAGTAAATGTTTTGCAAATCAATGACCCAGGTGATGGCTCCATTAGTAGTTTGGTCCAGTTTTAATTAGCTGCTGATGTGCACACTGTCATTTGTTAATAAAGAGTGTAATGATTTGAGATGCATGTTGTTACAGAGCCCCCAAATTTTACCTGTGTAACATTAAGCCTGCTGGGCTCTTCTGGGTCATCTCCACTTGCAGTGGGAACCCTGCAGGGGGGTCCAGGTTCGAATGCAACTGAGATGCTGAGTGAGTAGCCTTTCTGACCGGTGCTGTGCTGCACTTTTTGACAGCTGGATACCCAAATTCTCCCTGTAATTAACTGTGTGCTGAGGGTCCATTAGAAAGGAATCTGATGACTTCAGGGCACAAATTTCTGGCTTCATCATGGCCCTGGAAGCATCAGGTTAGCCATGAAATCATTCCAGTTTACACCATGTGACTAAAATCAAGGCAAGCCTAATATGTGTAGCGGGGTAGGAGGTTACAGAGGGTACCATAAGTGATACTTTTCCAGAGAGAGATTTGTTCTTTTTCATGTAGCAGAAAAGTGAATAAACATTAATCAGAACAGTTAAAATCACTTGCTCCCTTTCCTCTGTTTTATAGACATACTCTCTTCAGTAGTGTGATTGTTCTTTTTGAGAAACAAATGAGGGAAATTATAATTTGGTGTCAAGCAGGATTCACAACACCTACATAAGGCTATTTTACTCTGTAACAGAATAAAAAACAGTACAAAACAGAGCTCCCTATGGGTAGCAGGGAGACACAAACCCCTCTAGAAAGGTGAATTTCTATGAGTAAGTTAAAAATAGGGTTCCCCCACCAAGTCTATGTTTTGAAAATACAAAAAAATGGATATATGTATTTGGTTGTGAAATTAGTTAGATGCTCTTGCTTTGCTTAACAAAGTCACAGAACCATGGAACAGCAGAGACTGGAAAGGACCTCAAGAGATTGGCCTAACCTTTCATGGGAAAGGTAGCCTATAGGAGATTATCTAGCACCTTGTCCAATTGCATCTTGAAAATCTTTGGCAGTGAGGACTCTACCACATCCCTGGGTGAAAATGCTTTTTCACAATTGCAATCAAATGTATTTTAAAATCCCTATTTACCAATAATGCATCTGAACAAAAAGGAAAAAGAAGTAAAGTGTCTAGTGAGATATTCTGATTAAGTGTAATGACAGCTAAACTAAAGAACAGAGGAGACGTAGTGCAACATGTTATCAGTCCCAGAAGATCTTACTTTCCTCAAAGCAGCTCTTAATTTCCTCTCTCACCTCTTCTGTTTCTACTTTTTCTTATTTTACAGGATTTTCCACCTCTGTGAAAAGGCAAACTGGCCTCCTTGTTCCTCTATAATAAGGTTTCACATAGAACTTAACTAGGTGGTTTACCAAGTCCTAGGGGATTGCTCGTCATAGAGGAAAACCAAATTCAGAGTTAATGCTGTTGGGACTGGCAGCTTTACACAGCTCATTGTCAGGCTGCTCTTCTCCTAAAATCCCTGACCTGGTGTGGGAAGCCCCTTTGGGTGTCTAATGATAATGTGGTTTTCCTCTTTCATTAACTTTTGTACACAAACAGCTATCATGCTGACTGGATGCTAAGGACTTTACTGCCCATCTACATCCGAGTCAATGCTACTTAAGGCTAATCACATACTAACTACATATCCCAGTGACAAAGCTGCATCCCCACTCTGTCTGTATTGATCTCCCATCAGTCATTTGTAAGTGACTGTGCTAGACGTGGCCCTTGGGCATTTTTCCAATACAAAAGCCACTTAACATTAAAATTGCAGGATCTCTTTTGGCTGTTTTACAAGCCTTTATCAAAAACACTTAAAAACCTACTTTTAATCATAACTCCAGTATGAATTTTTTTCACCCTTGAACACTGACCCCTTTAAGATAACAAGAACATTTGTGCATCGCTCTGCCCTCCTTCAAGTTTTATTCATTGCTTGAGGAGACCATGAGAGGCACTGGCAAAAATAATGGACCTTTTACAACAGTGTTTGCTTCACTGAAAAAAAAAAAAATAGAAACACTATAAAGTGAGCCTGGATCATTATTTCAGATATTTTGATACCCTTTGGGTCAGATGTCCATCCCTTTACTTCATTTCAGATAAGCAGGCAGTAGGGCGCCTCTGTCTTCCTAGTCCTCTGCCATATACCCTTTCACTTTTTGGCATGAAGGCTGTGTTTGTTTTGCATGTCTTTGTGAAAAGCCAAACTAGCACAAATTCTTTTACTCTCTCATTGCCACATATGAACTCTGACTATATAATTTCAGACGCTCTGTGGTTGTTGGATCTAGTTCAGGAGGTTAGATGAGAATTTTAATTGCATAATTCTGCCATCCTCTCTTTTCTGCATTGTTTCAAGTTCTCCCTAATTCGAGGATGCATCTACAGCCTCAGAACAAGCTTAACAACGGTCTTTTTTCAAGCTGAGTACTCATCCGGCTAAATCAGCTTGTAATATACTTTGCTTGTGTTCAAGTAGTAACCATTTTTACTTTGGCTCCGGTCCTGTGCAAGGCTGTTGTTGTGGTTCAGGTCCAGTTGGCAGCTCAGCACCACACAACAGCTCACTTACATCCCCTCAACTCCACTGGGATGAGGAGGAGAATTGACGGAAAAGGTAAAAAATCTCACGGGCTGACAGAAAAATCATTTAATAGGATGACATAAAGGAGAGAAGAAACAATAACAATAACACTAATAAAAGAATAGACAAAGAGGGTGTTACACAGTGCAGTTGTTCACCACCTGGAACCCAGTGCCCAGTCTGTTCTAGACTCCTCTCTGCCAGCCAGCTCCTCTGGTCTATGTGCTGAGCACGACATCATATGGTGCTGAATATTCCCTCAGGCAGCTCAAGTCACCTATCCTGGCTGTGTCCTCCTCTGGCTGCCTGTGACATTGAGGTGCTTGAGTGTGTCCAGAGAAGGGTAACGAGGCTGGGGAGAAGCCTCGAGCACAGCCCTATGGAGAGAGGCTGAGGGAGCTGGGATTGGTTAACCTGGAGAAGAAGAGGCTCAGGGGGGACCTTCTTGCTGTCTACAACTACCTGAAGGGTGGTTGTAGCCAGGAGGAGGTTGCTTGCTTCTCTCAGGCAAGCAGCACCAGAACAAGAGGACACAGCCTCAAGCTGTGCCAGGAGAAGTTTAGGCTGGAGGTGAGGAGAAAGTTCTTGACTGAGAGAGTCATTGACTGCTGGAATGGGCTGCCCAGGGCGGTGGTGGAGTCAGCATCCCTGGAGGTGTTCAAGGCAGGTTTGGATGTGGCACTTGGTGCCATGGTCTGGTCTTGAGGTCTGTGGTAATGGGTTGGACTTGATGAGCTTTGAGGTCTCTTCCAACCTTGGTGATACTGTGATACTGTAAAAACTAGCTCTGTCCCAGATGAATTCAACACAGCTTTTCACACTGGACTGTGGAAATGATTAGAAAATACTTGTGGGGGAAGGGTACACTGTCTGCATACAAGCCTGTGAGGTCTCCTCCTCACTAGAGCTCCAACTTGCTTTGCTCTGAAACTTTAAACACGTCACAGACAAGTCTACTTTATTCCCACAAGAGAATTCATCAGTGCATTTGAAGGGCCATATGTTGAGTTGACACTATCAACTATAGGCAATATGCCAACAAAGTACTCAGGCAGGCAGCTCTTCCTGAGTTCTATACTATCTACTTTTTGACTATCTATTTTGATTTGTGTCTCATAAAATGCATCAATTACATATATAAGGAGAATTTCTCCACAGGATGTTAATGGAGTAGTGTACAGGAAAAGGTCAAAAGCACTGTGACTGATCCTCTTAGAATAACATCCAGGAAAAGCTTTCCCTAAAAAAGACAAAGTATTTATAGTAATGATAGCAAAATATAAATGTCACTTTGGAGTCTATTTGTCTAAATCAATGGTTCTCAACATTTTTCACTCAGTGTATTACTTCTTAGCACTAAGACCAACCTGTCTGCTCCAAATTTCACACGTTTTCTACACATAGTGCTTGCTTGGCTATATAAAACCAGATGTGATAAGATGCTGGGGTAGCACAAAGGAAGCAAGATTAAAATGAACTGAATGTGATATGTTCAGCTGCTTGTTGCATCACTTTATGTTCAGCAGTATCACTGCTATACAGTGTGCTTGTTGCATCACTTTATGTTCAGCAGTATCACTGCTATACAGTGACAACACTACTGGTAAATATAATCACGAGGGAACTGTTTGCCAGTGGGTAACCAAATAGAAAACATTAGCTGTGCCCAGCACCCCTGCCAAACACTAACTGGTGAAAGATGTTACTGAGTGGAATATTTGCTCTTCTGTTCCTCTAACACCCTTAGAGAAACCTGGGCTGAAAAAAGGTTAGGTTTGGAATAATGTTGTAGATTATTCACCTGGTGATGAAGGTAGGTCCATAGTGGGGCATTAACAGCTTCAGGTCACACTCCCTCCATATGAAGTCCTAAGGACAAGTGCAGGGTGCTGCATGTGGGGAGGAATAACAACAGGCAGCAGTACAGGCTGGGGCTGCCCTGCTGGAAAGCAACTCTGTGGAGAAAGACCTTGGAGTGCTGGTGGACAGCAAATATTGCATGGGACAGCAATATTTTTCAATGAGACATCAATGTACCCCTGTGGTCAAGAGAGCCAATGGCATCCTGGAGTGCATCAAGAAAATTGTGTCCAGTAGGTTCTTCTCCCCTCTTCTCTGTCCTGGTGAGATCACATCTGGAATACTGTGTCCAGTTTTGCGCTCCCCAGTTCAAGAGAAACAGGGGACCTGCTAGAAAGAGTCCAATGGAGTGCCACAAGGATGAATGGGGGAGTCGAGCATCTCCCCTATGAAGAGAGACTAAGAAATCTGGGGCTGTTAAGTCTGGAGAAGAGAAGATTGAGAGATCTCATCAATGTGTATAAATACCTGAAGGGTGGGTGTCAAGTGGGTGGGGCCAAGCTCTTTTCAGTTATCTACACAATAAGACAAGAAGCAACAGTTACAAACTTGAACATAGGTTTCATCTCAACACGAGGAGAAACTTCTTTACAGTGAGGGTGACAGAGCCCTGGAACAGGCTGCCCAGGAGGGTTATGGTGTCTCCTCAGGATACTTTCAAAACCTACCTGCATGCATTCTCGTGTGAACTACCCTAGGGAGTCCTGCCTTGGCAAGGAGGTTGGACTTGCTGATCTCTGGAGGTGCCTTCCAACCTCTAATGTTCTGGGAATCCCTGAGGTGTTAGACTGAATTGTGCCAATTGCACTGAGTATTACACCAAACTTCACTATTTTGGGTAGCAGCTTTAAGATTTCAAAATGGACAATAAGAACATGTATTCTATGCCACTGGAGTTCACAGAATCATAGAATGGTAAGGTTGGAAGGGAACTCAAAGATCAGTCAGTTCCAACCCCCAGCCATAGGCAGGGACACCTCCCACTAGTACAGGTCACTCAAAGCCTCCTCCAACCTGGCCTTGAACACCTCCAGGGAGGGAGCAGTCACAACCTCCCTGGGCAACCTGTGCCAGTGTCTCACCACCCTCACTGTAAAGAACTTCCTATAGAATCATAGAATCATAGAATGGTAAGGTTGGAATACATAGATTGTACTAACCCACCTTATGTACAAATATATTTTTCCAGTCTTTAATTAAGCATACCAATAAAAAGACTAAAACCCTGCCTCAGTTCTAATCATATTTCTCTATATTCCTTATAAATTCTTTCAGATGCAAGGTATTTTAGTCAACTGACAGGTTCAGAATATGTGCAACTATTTAATACTAACCTGTCTAGTTTTCTTGTTTTTTTAATGCAAGTNAATTATTTTAATAAACTTTTTGTAACATGAGTCTCCCAAAGCCTAGACTGACACCATAAACTAACTCAACTCCTGCTACCAATCTTTTGGTGACTTTTGGATACACTTTCTATGAGTTTGTATTGATCCAGAGACGGAGGGCAGCCAGTCTCATTTCCTATTAAAAAAACCAAACAAACAAACAAACAAACAAAAAACCCCAAAATTTGAGGCCATTAACAGTATTTCTTTAGGTTTTTTTATAAACTAGAAAGACAGTTGATCCTAGATG
>VWZE01008844.1:17977-33386 GCA_013396675.1 Eubucco bourcierii
TTTTCATCAACCCAGACTCCAAGGTCCTTTTCCTCAGGGCTGCTCTCCAGCCATTCACCACCCAGCCTGTATTTGTGCTTGGGATTGTGCCTACCCAGGTGCAGGACCTTACACTTGGCCTTATTGAATTTCATGAGGTTGGCCTGGGCCCACCTCTCCAGCCTGTCCACGTCCCTCTGGATGCCATCCCTGCCCTCTAGCAAGTCGACTGTGCCACACAGCTTGGTGTCATCTGCAAACTTGCTGAGGGTGCACTCCATTCCTCTGCCCATGTCACTGACAAAGATGTTAAACAGCACTGGTCCCAGCACTGACCCCTGAGGGACACCACTTGTCACTGGTCTCCAGGTGGGCATTGTGCTGTTGATCACCACTCTCTGGGTGCGACCATCCAGCCAATTCCTTATCCAGTGAGTGCTCCACCCATCAAGTCCATGTTTTTTCCTGTATTTGCAGTATTTTTTAAAAATTATTTTTCTATTTTTTATTTGCATTTTAAAATATTTTTTATATTTGTGGGGTTTTTTATTTTGTATTTTTTAATTATTTCTTGAATTTGTAGCATCTTTTTATTTGAACTAAAGATAGCAATGCCTGCTTCTCTTCTGATACACTAATACTGCTGTTTGTAGGGCATTCAGAAGTACTCCTGGAGTTTGGAAATACCTTGTTCTATTACATGCCATCTGTGTTATACAGCTTAGAAAGCAAGGGCAGTGCAGAAAGCTGCATTAAACACTTTTATTTAGAGCAGTGACATTGAAAGGAATGCTGATGGGCAGAGAGTAATCATCTGAAGCAGCTTTTCCCTTTGTCTTACACACTTTGATGAATCTAGGTCACAGAAGATCAAGATGTTCATTGTTGTGCCATGCATTGTCCTTCTACAGTGATGATGCTGTAAATTTTCAGACCACAAAAACCTCCAGAAAAAAACCCCACCAGGATAATTATAAAGTCCTGTATTGTTGATTTTAAATGCTTCCCATATGAATGTGGTAAAAAAAAAATAAAAAATAGACAAGGCATTTTGGGACATGGTTTAGTGGCCATGGCAGATTTTGGTTGATGTTTGGACTCAATGATCTTAAGAGTTCTATTCCAACATTAATGATGCTATGATATGTCTGTATGTACATTTAAAAGTCAGATTTAGAGAGATTTGCAGAACTCACCCGCAAAATATTTGCTTTGAAATTAAATTTGGCTTAAATCAAACTATCTTTGTATATAACATGTACTTCATACACGTATTGTAAATGTAATGAATATACTACTGGTATGTTTTATTTTTAGGATACTGAATTCCAATTTTGTTTATCAAAAAGATAACGGTTGCTACCTTCAGGATTGTGAGAGGTTGTTTTATCAACATTATTTTCCTTAGATTTGAAGTTGTCCAATGTAAAAATTTTAATATTTTTTCACCTGTTTTGAAAATAGACCCATTTACTATTCTAATATCTACCAAGTCCTCTTTTCTGCTGTTCACGTGGTGAGACACTGAACAGGTTGCCCAAGGAAATTGTGGCTGCTCTCTCCCTGGAGGTGTTCAAGGCCAGGCTGGATGAGGCCTTGAGTAACCTGTACTAGTGGGAGGTGTCCCTGCCTATGTCAGGGGGTTGGAACTAGATGATTCTTGAGGTCCCTTCCAACCTTACCATTCTATGATTCTATGATTCTAAGTTCCATCACTCATTTAAAGTCAGATCCTGAAATCAGATTTTTCTGTTGTACTTACTGTCAGACTGTGTATGGCCTAATATTTTGTAGCATTTAAAACTACAATTACTAGTGTAAAGAAAATATTTTCTACTTATTTTCTGTAAAAAAAATTAAATTAGTCTTAAAAATGTTCTTTTGAGGTTCTGTTCTTTAAAGGAAGTAGAGGCAGAAAAGGGACATATACTCAGTTATTACCTCTTACATGTATTTTTCACATGAAGCTCCTCTTTCAGAGGAAGTAAAGTGCAGGTAAAGAGATTCCCTTTGACTGGGTGTGTTGAGCTTCATTATGCCTTCATCTGTTCCACATCTTGAAAAAAAAATCACATCATTGGAACTCAACCTTGCAAGGGAGGTCAAGGATAACAGAAAAGGCTTCTCCAAATACATTGCAGGAAAAACTTAACATTAGAGGCTGTCTGCTGAATGAGGTGGGTGCCCTGGTGACAGAGGACACAAAGAAGGTGGAGTTACTAAATGCCTTCTTCCATATCCATATATATTGCAGGAGGCTGTCCTCAGGAGTCCCTGACACCTGAGGCACCAGAGGGAAGCATAACAAAGAAGGAATTTTTCTTGCCTGATGAGAACAGGGTTAAGGAATAGTTGAGTAATCTGCACGTCCATAAGACCATGGGTTCTGATGGCATGCAACAGAGGGTGTTGAGGGAGCTGGCACAGGTCGTTACCAGACCACTCTCCGCCATCTTCAGTAAGTCATAGAGGAAAGGACATGTGCCTGGGGACTGGAGGAGGGCAAACATCACTCCAGTGTTCAAAAGGATAAGAAGACCAGTCAGCCTCACCTCCACTGGGAAGGTAATGGAGCAACTTACCCTCTTTGCTGTCCTTAGGTATATCAAGGACAGGGGGGTCATTAGGAGCAGTCAACATGGTTTTACCAAAGGGAAATCATGTTTGACCAAGCTGATAGCCTTTTATAAGGACTTAACCAGGTGGGTAGATGATGGTAGAAGCTGGATATGGTTTGTCTTGATTTCAGCAAAGCATTTGTCACTGTCCTTCACAGCATCCTTCTGGCTAAACCCAGGGTTGAATTGGTTGAAGGAAAGAAGCCAGAGAGTTGTGGTCAATGGGATGGAGTCCAGCTGGAGACCTGTAATTATCGGAGTCCCAAAGGAGTTGGTACTGGGACCCATTCTATTCAATATATTTATCGATGACCTGGATGAGGGCACAGAATGCACTGTAAGCAAGTTTGCTGATGACACCAAACTGGGTGGAGTGACCAACACACTTGAAGGCTGTGGAACCATTTAGACAGAATTGGACAGGCTGGAGGGTTGGGCAGGGAGAAATGTAATGAAATTCAGCAAGGGCAAGCATAGAACCTTGCACACGTGAAAGAACAACTCCAGGTATCAGTATGGGTTTGGAACTGACTTGTTGGAAAGCAGAAAAGGGGAAAAGGATCTGTGGGTCCTAGTGGATGGGAGGTTGACCATGAGCCAGCAGTGTACTCTTGTGGCCAGGAAGGCCAATGACATTCTGGAGTGTATTAGAAATGCTGTGGTTAGTATGTTGAGAGAGATTCTCCTGTCTCTCTCTCTGCCCTGGCAAGGCTGCATTTGGAGTACTGTTCAAGGACATAGAACTGTTTGAGAGTGTCCAGCACAGAGCCANGCAAGGGCAAGCATAGAACCTTGCACACGTGAAAGAACAACTCCAGGTATCAGTATGGGTTTGGAACTGACTTGTTGGAAAGCAGAAAAGGGGAAAAGGATCTGTGGGTCCTAGTGGATGGGAGGTTGACCATGAGCCAGCAGTGTACTCTTGTGGCCAGGAAGGCCAATGACATTCTGGAGTGTATTAGAAATGCTGTGGTTAGTATGTTGAGAGAGATTCTCCTGTCTCTCTCTCTGCCCTGGCAAGGCTGCATTTGGAGTACTGTTCAAGGACATAGAACTGTTTGAGAGTGTCCAGCACAGAGCCACAAAGATGATTAAGGGATTGGAACATCTTCCTCATGAGGAATGACTGAGGGAGCTGGGGCTCTTGAGCTTGGAGAGCAGGAGACTGAAGGGTGACCTCATCAATGTTTATAAGGGGTGAGTATCAAGAGGAAGTAGTCATGCTCTGCTCAGTGATGCCCAATGACAGGACAAAGGGCAATGGGTGGAAGCCGAGGCATAGGAAGGTTCACATAAACATGAGGCGGAATTTTTTTACTGTGAGGGTGACAGAACACTGGAACAGGCTGTCATGGAGGGTTGTGGAGTCTCCCTCTCTGGAGATACTCAAAATCACAGTATCACAATATCACCAAGGTTGGAAGACACCTCAAAGATCATCAAGTCCAACCCACCACCACAGATCTCAAGGCTAGACCATGGCACCAAGTGCCACATCCAAATCCGCCTTGAACACCTCCAGGGACAGTGACTCCACCACCTACCTGGGCAGCCCATTCCAGTAGTAAATGACTCTCTCAGTGAAAAACTTTCTCCTCACCTCAAGCCTAAACTTCCCCTGGGATAGCTTGAGACTGTGTCCTCTTGTCGTGGTGCTGGTTGCCTGAGAGAAGAAAGTAACCTCCTCCTGACTACAACCACCCTTCAGGTAGTTGTAGACAGCAATCCACCTGTGTGATCTGGTATAGGTGATCCTACTCTGGCATGGGGGTTGGACTGGATGATCTTCTGATGTCCCTTCCAGCCCCTAACACTCTGTGATTCTGTGATCTTATTTTTCCATAATGTTGTGGATCCCGGATACACTGCTATACTGCCTCCTCTTTTGGTTTCGGCGATATTTGCACTGATGCTTTATAGTTCTTTCTGGAAGGTGTTTTCACCTGTTTTAACTGCTGAAACAAGACAAGATAAAATTTCTTTGAGGATAGGGAGAACTCAGCCAAAAAGTCCTGAGAGTATTTTTGTTAAAATAAATGAGAAGTTTTTGGAAAGTGGAAAGGGAGAGGAAGAATAAGGGGGGAAAGAGAAGAAGGGAAAAGGAAGGGATGTTTACTTTTTACAGTTGTTTGTCTGTCAGGACAAGCAGGTCCACATACTGAGATGAATGTCCAAGAGCAACATAAAAGAAACATAACTGCTCCAAACAGTTAAACTGACAAGTCTATGAATTAGCTCTTTCAGTTCAGAATTGCAGTATACTACAGAAAGGACATTTTTTTAATTATATGTTGGGTCACACTTATCCATCAAGTTCAGTCCACAGATTTCATAAGGACTGAAATAAACAGCAAATTATAATTTAACAGAAGTTCTCACAGCCTACAGTAAAATGTCAAAGCAGAGACATGACAGTGAAACTCTCTGTCAAATGGGGTTTGTATCTGACCAGTGCTACAGCCCCATCTTTGGGAAACTGTACTAAAATCTGCATCACACTTTCAAAATAGGAATAATTTTCATGTTTTGAAATTTATTATGTTTGCTAAAAAGGCATGACTTTTGTAAAGTGGAAGTAGATGCTACCACTCCTGTTGGAAAGTAATTTGAAAGACGCTGGTTATAGGAAAAGAGTTTGATTAAAAAGAAAAGATTAAATGGGGTACTTTGTGCACTTGCAGACTGAGGAGTTTTGTTACTAAGCTAAAACATAATCACTGAATCACTGCATTTTGAAATAGCATCTTCAAACATACTTGTAAAACTGAGAAATTTCAAGGTTAAAGCTAGAAAGTTACATATGCTGCAGTGGCTATCACACCTGGGTGAGACCCTATCTGATTCAGACATGGCCTATTTGTACCTTGTACTAAATTGCCCTTCTGGTGTGGCTTTAAAGACATTGATTTTATTTTTTATTTGTTTTCTATCCTACAATTTGGTGTTTGGGTTTTAAAGAAGTGCCAGCTGGTGCTCAAACTGGTGGTACCAAGTTTCGTGTGGATTGCTCCTCAGGGACAATTATTTGCAGCAGTGGGGCTGAGAAACCTAAAGAGCCTTACTGAAGGAAGCTGGTCCTCCCATTACCTCTGTCACTTAAAGCTGTGCATCCAGCTACCAGCAGCTTCAATCAATGCCCATCATGTCCAGAGAAAATAGTCTCCAGAATGGAGCAAGAAACTCACCCTCTGCCAGCACCCTTTGTCTCTCAAATATGGGCAGGACATGATTCCCTGGGATTAGCCAACAATTATGTGCTCTGAACTGATCAATTCAGTCAATTTACTGTGCAAAGTAAATTGATCCTCTGAAACAAAGTGATCTGGCAGCAGGGAGTACCTGAGAAAGCAGCATGCCTGTGTAAACAGTGTTGTCCTCATCCCAGTGTGGAGTGGCCCAGAGCCATATGGTGCCGCTATGAACTTATTAACTGATGGATTAACTCATCTCAGCATTTGGGATCCCCAGTTTCCAGCTGTGAGAATGATTGATGGGCTAACTGCTGCTTCAGTCTTGGAAGTTATTTCCTCCATTTAACAGAGTCAAGAAGACAGAAAATTGCCCCTTTTGTAAATGCTAATCTCACCACTCCTTCAAATGCCCAACATAGCAATTTATTCTAGGCAAAGTCTTGAAATTGGTATAGCATACATCAAATGCATACTAATTAGGAATTTCTTTTGACAGCTCCATCACTTATTGAGGGTCTCCTTTTCCATATGTTCATCATGCCCCACTTCACCCTTTAATTACATAACAGCACTTTTTACTAATTGTGAGAAGGTACATTGTACCTGCTATCTGCAGTAAGTACTATATCCTCTGAGGCCTAACTTAGGGTCAGATAGAAAGCAGTCAGATAGACATAATGTCCTGAGGGCACTGTCCTCATTTTAAGCATATTCATCTTTATCCCTATGAGCAATGCTTCTTAAAGGAGTGTCTCATGAAAAGAGCATTTCTTTAGAAACAACAAATCTCATGTCCATGTGCCATTGTACCAGCACTGGTAATGAGGCTCTGATTTTTCCAGTGCTGGTGAATAGGGTCTCACTACTAGCAATTTATTTCTTGGTGCGTTCTATTGGGAAGGTAACAGTAAACCTTAAAACAGGTGATCTGCAGTGGATCAGGGGATTTGGTCTGTCTAGTTTGGACTGTGTTGACTCAGACCATGATTATTTCTTTCTCACTGAATGATTCTCTCCTGATTCTATCATGGGTCTTTTGTTCTTTAAAGCCAAACAGTGTGTTTCTTGTGGCTACCATGACTCACAACACAATGCCGCACTGAGACTGAATAGAAGCTACAGGCTAAAAATAAAGCAAAACACAATCTAAGTCATCAGCATAGAAAGAAATTGTTTTGTTTTGGTTTGGTTTTTACCTTGTTGAAAACATTGAAAAGTGCTCTTTGTGTTGTTTTCCCCACACCGGGATATTACTGCTATAACCTCAATGAGTAATTCATCTTTATGTCTGGCACGGCATAAGTATAATTGGAGATGGGTAAATAAATAGCCAAATTCTAAAGCAGGTTTCATTACTGTGGTATTTATTTCACAGGAACCTTGTCAGCAGCTTCAAACTGGTTTAGTTAATTATTTTTTTTTTTCAACACATGCAGCATCTATAGTCCTATTCAAAGTGAAAACATTGTTATGAAATGAGGGAAAGTATGTCACGCAGTTTAGAGCAAATTAAAGCTCCAGATCCTTGCTGAAATGTGTTGAGTGATGTCTATCATTGCTTAAACAATGAATATGCCCTCTTTGTGCTGAATTAAAAGAAGATGGTAATTTTAGAGCATTGGTAAGGATGATAATTTGAGAGAAAAAGAAATTCATGTTTTCTCAGTCACTCCTGTGCAATGAAAACAGAGATCACATGAAGCCAAAACATAATATTCAAGCAAAGATTTAATATTTTTCCTTGTTTTTGCTGAAAATTTAATTTCAATCAATATATTCCCGCTGGGTCTAAGTGGAAAAAGTCAAACATCCTTAACTTTAATAAAGAACATTAGAGGAAACACTACCCCACAAATCACAGAATGATCAGAGTTGGAATGCATCTCTTGAGATCATCTAGTTCAACTCCCCCTCTCCCCTCCCCTTTCTCACTGCTACTCCCATTTAGTTTCATATTCCAGCATTTTAAATCATTGCATCAAATATTTAAAATTAGATCAAAATAGATGTTAGTACATATGAGTGCTGCCTGCCAGCAAGTTCCATGTTGGAATTTGCTGCCAACAGAAATCCAGTGAACAAACACGCTAGCCAAATCTATGGTTGCTCCAAGAACCTCAACTCATTTCTATTTCAGAAATTATGCAAAGATCAAAGATGAGCAAGGAGATAAAAGTGACGAGTTTTAGCTTGAGTAACCTCTCCATTGAGGTGCACTGGCAACACTATCAGAGAAGGCCTGCATTGAACTCCAATAACTGACTCAATAAACTGACTGCCGTGGCAGTCAGTTTATTCTAAATCGGACATCTGTCCATTTCACAAGAGAACCAATTTACCTTTAATTTACAAAGCCTTCACAAAATGTCACGTTAAGATTCATCTACATGTTTATGAGTATGATGCAATATTTACATCACATGTGTGTGTGATCTGTGGGCAGGGCGAGACTATAGACATAGACCTGCCTCATCCCAGTGGCAGTCTCCATCCAGCCCTTGGTCTCAGAGTCTGAGCAACAACTACACCCACCCTGTAACAACAACACATGATGGATCTGGAAATGCAAGCATCTTCTGGACGGTAGGGGTTTTCATGGGACACCTCCTTTAAAAGGAAACTGGTAAATGACTTATCACCTTCAACCATCCCTTGCTAAAATATTCAGAACCAAATGTTATAATTTCAATCAATTTCTTTTAACTATTCTCTTGGAAATAACTGTGTAAGGTAATGCATTTATTTCCCATTCCTCCAAACTCAAGTGATTATAATCTGCTAAACCTAAATTACATTGAACATCTGCTTTCAGTGCTCAAGCCCTTACAGGTGTGATGTGATGTCTGGAACAATTTTTCCAAATTCTAAAATTTCAAACTGTCTTAAAAGATCCTCTGAATAAAACCATCAACAAACAAACTTGACAAGGAAACCCAAAGCAGAAATGTTCATTTTCCTGAACTAGCAAGTAGTGAAAAGAGATCCTTCACTTGAGGTAATTAAAAATAACTTAGAAATAAAAGGAAAAAGAAAAAAACTCTTTTAAAATGTATGTATATGTATGTAATCATATATACACATACATACACATAAATATACATATATATATATATGTATGTATATGTGTATATGCTTTAAGTCTGTATATATATATATATATGAAAATCTCTATATCTCTAAATGTTACGATTTAAAACTTTTGAATCTGGAAGAGGAGAGCATAGTATGCCATTTTTTTGATCTCTGAAGACTGAACACCTCTCCCATGAGAGAACTGGGGCTGTTCAGTCTTGAGGTTCCCCTGAAAGGAAATCTCATCAACATCTATAAATATCTGATGGGCGAGTGTCCAGATGAAGGTGACAGTCTCTTTTCAGTGATGCCTGGTGATAGGACAAGGAACAAAGGGTACAAGATCAAACATAGGAGGTCCCATCTCAACATGAGGAGACACTTCTTTATGGTGCGTAACGGAGCACTGGAACAGGCTGCCCACAGAGGTTGTGGAGCTCCGTTCTCTGGAGGCTATCAAAACCCACCTGCATGTGTTCTTGTGTGGCCTGCCCTCAGTGATCCTGCTTTGCCAAGACCAGATGATCCCTCAAGGTCTCTTCTATCCCCTAACTTCATGTGATTCAGTGATTTTGTGGTATTTTGTAAAGTTCAATCATATTTCAAAATATTCAAGCATTTTTCACTTGCTGAGATAAAAGCATGTATCTCTTGGCTGGCACTTCATATGATATGTGGTAAACATGCCTGTTGTGTTTTGGAATTGTGGTGGGCCAGGAACTCCCCCTCCCACTATGAGAATATACCAGGCCAGCTCAAATGGCTTGGAAGTAAGATAAAGCTATATTCACAGCAAAGCAAAATTTACAAGCACATATAAACAATATATTTACAAGTATTTACAATTATATACAAAGAAGAAATAATATAGAAATCCAAATTCCATCCCAGACAAAGAAACTGCCTAGAAGGGACTCAAAACCACTCTCTCTCTCTCTGAGACAGACAAACCAATCAGCAAAGCTTACTTGTTATCTGATAGTGGAAGGTACAAGAGTGGAGCGAAGAGGAAGTGATTAGATCCAATGTTTTGGAGTGAAGGCAGCAAAAGAGAAACAAATTGCTCTGAAAAGGGATCTGGACAGACTGGACCCATCAGCAGAGGTCGTCAGACCCCACCTACAGTACTGTGTGCAGTTCTGGAGCCCCCAGCACAGGAAGGACATGGAAGTGTTGGAGCGGGTCCAGAGGAGGGCCACAAAGATGATCAGAGGGCTGGAGCAGGTCTGCTATGAGGACAGGCTGATAGAGTTTGGGTTCTTCAGCCTGGAGAAGAGAAGGCTTTGAGGGGACCTTCTATTAGCTTTCTGATATCTGAAGGGGGCCTACAGGAAGGCTGGGGAGGGACTATTTACAAGGTCTTACAATGGCATGACTAAGGGCAATGGGTTTAAACTGGCAGAGGGAAGATTTAGACTGTTTGTTAGGAGGAAGTTCTTTCCAGTGAGGGTGGTGAGGCACTGGCACAGGTTGCCCAGGGAGGTTGTGGCTGCTCCATCCCTGGAGGTGTTCAAGGCCAAGTTGCATGAGGCCTTGAGTGACCTGTACTAGTGGGAGGTGTCCCTGTCTTTGTCAGGGGGTTGGAACTGGATGATCCTTCAGGTTCTTTCCAACCTTACCATTCTATGATTCTATGATTTGTATGAGGTTTAACAAAGTCGAGTACCAGGTTCTACACTTGGCTCAAACAGTGTCAGTAAATGCTACAGGCTTGAGGCACAGTGGCTGGAAAATTGCCTAACACAAAGGATCTAGGGGTGTTATTTGACAGCCATCTAAACATGAGCCAACAATCTGCTCAGGTGGCCAAGGCAAGCAACGTCCTATACTGTGTCAGGAGCAACATGGCCAGCAGGAGTAGGAAAGTGATCCTGCTCCTGTACTGGGCACTGAGGTTGCACCTCGAATCCTGAATTCAGTTTTGGGCCCCTCACTACACGAAAGGCATTGAGGTGCTGGAGCATGTCCAGAGAAGGGTAACAAAGCATGTGAAGCGTTTGGAGAATAGGTCTTAAGAGGAGCAGCTGAGGGAACTGGGATTGTTTAGTCTAGAGAAGAGGAGGGTGAAGAGAGACCTCATTGCTTTCTACAGCCACCTGAAAGGAGGTTGGAGTGAAGTGGGTGTTGATCTCTTCTTCCTAGTATCAGAGGATAGAATTAGAGGAAATGGTCTCAAGTTGCGGTAGGGGAGGTTTAGGTTGGATATTAAGAAAAAATTCTTTCCTGAAAGAGTGGTCAGGCATTGGAACAGGCTGCCCAGAGAGGTGCTGGACTCACTGTCTCTGAAAGTGTTCAAGAACCCTGTGGACACGACACTTTGGGACAAGGTTTAAAGACCATGTGGTGTTAGGTTAATGGTTGGACCCAGTAACCTTAGAGGTCTTTTGGAAATAAAACAATTCTGGGATTCTCAGTTTTTACAATAATTGAAAAAGCAAACTCGTGGATTTTGCACACTGGGTTGGTCGAGAGCTTTTTTTTATGCTTTATCTTGTTTGAACACATCACATCTATGGCTCCAGTGCATTGAACACAGGCGGCATCCCCTTTTTGCTAAAGCATCTGACAACGTTTCCTACTTGTAGGTCTGGATAACCTCAGACATGAGGAAACCGTCTCTGTGATACTTAAACACAGTTTCATTCATTACATCCCTCCAACCTTTCTCTTCATCTGACTTTTGTTAAGAGCCCTAAAACTACTCTCATTTATGGGAATGCCCTGAGCATAGAAAAGTTGCTTAGATAAGCATCACAGTACCATTCCTAGCCTGGCATGCAGCTTCCTGTGAAAGCATATGTGACACACCAAGGCATGCTGACAGAAAAATCAGAGAAAGAGGAAGGTGGGGAGGAGGAATTACAGAAACCTGTGTCTATATTAAGTGCTACTCATTAAAGTGAGTCCCTGGTGAATACAGCCACTACACAGGGGTGAAAGGACAGCAAATTAATGACAATCACCCCCACAATGAGGGAGAGGCAACAAACCATCTTCCCAAAAGATTTTGATCTTGCCTGCAAGGGCTATTGCTTCATGCATGATCCCATGCATGAAGCAGCCTAGACCTTTTCTGTGATTGCTGTGTGGGGGTACAAGTAGGTTAAACACTGGACATCTTTATCCACAGGGCATGGTGATAAGAGTTGAATCCCTCTATCTGTTTTCTTGCAAAAGGAGAAGAACTGGGCTGAAAGGGAACTGGGCTCCAGAAATTGTGTCCAGGAGCTGAACATCAGTTAAATGATGGGGTGATACACACAGCACAGACTATTTCAAATGACCAGATTGCAAGAGCAGGCTGCAACCTTCCCATCACATTTCAATCTGACAATTTATACTCAATTAACAAACCATGGACATATTGGCTGTTTTGGTTTTGCCACATACTTGGTTGGATGGGCAGATCTGTATAAAAGCATTACCAGGTCTACCGCAACCTCAGACAAATTGGAATGGAAAAGTGTCTGAAACAAAGGGCACATGAGCTTTCTTTCTCAATGTGTGCAGCTGTCTATGAAACTGTCATGATATACTGGAATTTGATGTCCCAGAAATAGGAGAATGCCATTTCCATAGCAATTTCTTTCTTGCATTCCCCTCTTTTTCTCTTGAGCTTCATCCAGCTGCTGCCACAATCATGGTATTTCACAGTATCACAGTATCACCAAGCTTGGAAAAGACCTCAAAGATCATCAAGTCCAACCCATTACCACAGACCTCAAGACTAGACCATGGCACCAAGTGCCATGTCCAAAAGNAGGGCTTGTGCTCGAGGCCTCTCACCAGCCTCATTGCCCTTCTCTGGACATGTTCAAGCACCTCAATGTCCTTCTTAAATTGAGGGGTCCAAAACTGGGCACAGTACTCAAGTTGTGGCCTAACCAGTGCAGAGTACAAGGGGAGAATGACCTCCCTGCTCCTGCTGGCCACACTATTGCTGATGCAGGTCAGGATGCCATTGGCCTTCTTGGCCACCTGGGCACACTGTTGGCTCACATTTCACTTCCAGCCTGTGACATCAGAAGTAATGGTATTGATAATAACTGGGCATTTTGAGGTGAAAGATTAGTGGAAACAAACCTTAATGAAATGCATGAGCATAATTTTGAACATAAATTGTATTTTTCATACAGGAACTAGAACTTTAAAATGAGTGTTGGAAAGAAGATGTCTTTTATGGTAAAAGTGCTTTGACGGAAAAAAAAAAAAAAAGTAATTATTTTGCATAGTCAAGACTTAACAGTCCTGTCCTAAGTATCAGAGAAATGTGGTCCACCAGGTCTTCAGGTTTCAGGAGAAGACAAAGTCAGTTCTTGAAGGTAACTGGAAATCTGAACAAGATTTCCCTTCATCTCTATGTAAGAAGAAGATACTATTTTAATTCCTATCTAAAACTTCAGAAAGAGGTTTATTCTTACCCAGAACCCAGAATGTGTCTCTCCAGTGCAGGAGAAATTGCTGCCTTCCAGCACAGGGATGTGTGGGGAGAGTGGGAAGGAGGGAGGATTGTTTTACAGCTGGTCCTTGTGGACTTTCAAAGTTGAATCCAGGCTAAGAATGGTATTATTACTACAGAAAAGTAATAGAAAAGTAAATACAAAATGAACATACACTTGCTTCTGAATCCTGATATCTTTATCCTTAGGGATTTTGATTCCATTACAAATATTAGCAAAGATCAAGGGTATTTTATTTTAAGGGCAAGTCTAATTGGAAAGAAGTTAATTCCACAAAAGTGGAAATCAGCTAAAGAAATTGAAATTGATGTGAGGTCTGTAGTGGAGGCATTAGATCCTTTAGGAGTCTTCCCATGCATGAGTCAAACTTCAGTCTTCAAGGGACTTTGTGTGTCTTCCAAACCTCAACCAACTCTTATCTCTTTCCCTCCAAAGTAATTCCAGAATTTCTGTGCACATTTTGCCCCTGATGCTTTTAGATCTCTCTCCTCTTCCAAGGAGCATAAAATGTTCTCTGTCACCTATCAAGACCACCAAGAAAAGCAGGAGGGCATCTTTTGTGTTGGTTATTTTAGCTAAATGAAATACACTTTGTTTGCACTGCCTCTGCCATGAGGGAACCCCACTGAAGGTGATGGTAAGTACTCTGCTTTAATAAGCAATGAGCGTGCATGGAAAACCAAACCTTACCTCAGATCCAACAGAGTGGCATGCAAGGAAGTTTCCTGAAGGAAAACCTAACTCAAGGGAAAAACATAAAGAGTCTGGGCTCATTTTTCTAGAATTATGATTTTTAGTCCTCCTCTTCAGCAGTTGTTGAACTGATGCATCTCGTATGGGCAAAGCAACAAAAAAAGACAATTTGCCCATGCAGATGAAACAGACAATGGGCAAGAGAAAGGTGCAAGGACATGAGATTAGCTTAAAATTTCTTTCTTATCCGATTGTCTAAGGAGGCAAAGCTCATGTTCTTGCAAGGTGTGAGCTTGTACTCCTATGTATATACGGTTTTCTTCCTAACCTGCTTTGGTCCAGTTTCAGCGAAAGAGTGTGGTCTGAAGCCATTATATTGCTAATTTTTTATGAGAAAACAAGGAATCACCATCTGCTTTTCTTACTGTACTTCTTCTCCCTATTTGCCTCTGCCGAATCCCACTGGTCACTTTGTCTAATTGTACACAGCTGCTTTTACATCGTGATAAACAGCTGGGCAGATGAGTGAGATCCTGCCAACATCTCTGCCAAGGCACAGTCTGAAGATAGTACAAATAAAAACTCTGCCTCTCAGTGCTCAAACAAAATAACTACATGCACTGTAATTAAAATCAATAACATAAAGATGATTCTATGTTGCTGTCCTCAGTAAAAACCTCCATAATACTAAAACTAAGGTTATTTGGGGGATATAGAGTGTTTACTCTTATGTTCACAGTTCCCGTGTTTGTGCTAGCAGGACTACGTAACTCCCAGATATGGTGAGATGGTTTCAGTTGTAGCTAGGGGGCGTGCCGTGGGTACTCGCGAGATACAAACTCGAGCGAGCCAGCCGCACAGCGCCGTGTGGAGAGGCAGCTCTCAGCCTTCTCACTGCAGCGCACGCTCAGGGGGGAAAAAAAAAAAAAAATTCAGCACCATGGCTGTCACTCGGATGAAGGCAAGAAAAAGCATGTGTACCCATACAGAATTGGTGCATCAGCACGCAGGAATCCAAGCTGCTGGCTGCAGGGAGTGCTGGAGCCTGGAACTTGCCAAGGAGGGAGAAAGAGAGAACAGCTGTGGGAGGTGTGAGTAGGTGAACTTTCTCCTCAGTCTGGTGGCAGAGCTGAAGGATGAAGTGGCCGAGCTGAAGGATGAAGTATCCAGGCTCAGGTCAATAAGGGAAAGCAAAACGGAGCTAGATCTGTGGGAGCAAGTTCTGCAGACCCCCCCTGCTGGGGGAAGTGTTCCTGGAAAGAGGGAGGGATGGATACAGGTCCCTGTCAGGGGCAGCAAGGGNGACTGAGAGACCCATATGTCATCCCAACCCATACCACAGGGAGATCTGCTCCCTATCCGGGGCCTGGGTAAGGGACATCACCAGGAGACTCCC
>VWZE01008845.1:0-31307 GCA_013396675.1 Eubucco bourcierii
AACTTTGAAAAACTGGGACAAGCACTTAGCATAAGCAGTTTGGTTGTTAAATAGTAGGTGTTCAGTAAACAGAGCAGGACCTGCACAATTAGATTTGGTCCAAACAGTGGATGGTGATAAAGTTCCTGTTTTACATGAAAAGAATCTGTTAGGAAAATCTGTTTGGGTATTTTCTCCTTCGGGCGAAGGGAAACCTGTCCTAGGGGTGGTNTTCGGGCGAAGGGAAACCTGTCCAAGGGGTGGTTTCTGCTGAAGGTCCTGGTCATATCTACTGGGTAATGCAGGAGGATGGTGAAATCCAGTGTATTCCACAGAGAAATCTAACCTTAGCTGAGAGAGTTTAAATTCAGAGTGTATAATACAAGCTGTTAGGAGTTTTCTGTTCTAGGTATTACCTGGCATTCAATGAGAGAATCTACAGTATGTGAGCAGGAACCCAGTGTCACCTGGGAGACCCTGTTCTCATCTCATCTGTGAGGAGACAAACTGTTTCCTGATTTCTGAGCTTTTGAATCACCTACATCTGAGATAGCCAGATCAAAGTGTGAACTGAACTTGTAAATCCATTATTGTAAATATTGGTTTACAGCAGACAAATAGTTCTCAGCAAAACTCTGAGTGATATAGAGGGGTGATATAGAAGGGTGGATTGTGTTGGTTTGAGGCTAACTGGGATATTTTGCTGAGAGAAATTAAATCCTTAGCTGTGAGAAGAAAGAAAAAAACCAAACCAACAGTAATCTACATCACTCATTCTTTTGCTGAGAAACACAAGTAGTCAAAAAATTACCTCACACACTTCTCGGTTAGTTTTCAGTTCTGCACCTTTCTCTCTGGTGGTCTGTGGTTGCATCTGCCTTAACTCTAATATGACCTAACCCTTATTTCCTCTAACCTTTTTGTTGTCTTTTTTGACATCTCATGTCAGATCTCCAGATTCATCACGTGAAATATACAGGGATTGATCTGGTTATTTCTGAAGGGAGGGAAAGAGGGGGAAGACGGGAAAAGGTTTGGGTCAGGACCCTCCTGGGGACTCTGATTTCTGGGAGGGGTATTGTGTTTCTGTATTACTTTTAGCTTGTTTATTTCTGTATATAGCTGTAAATATAACCTGTATATAACCTGTTGAGTAACCTGTACTAGTGGGAGGTGTCCCTGCTTATGGCAGGGGGTTGGAACTAGATGATCCTTGAGGTCCCTTCCAACCTTACCATTCTGTGATTCTATGATATTGTAATATATTGTAAATATCTGCTTGTATATTGTGCTAAGCTGCGAATATAAAGCTTCATTGCTTAACTTCCAGCCAGCTGAGTCTAGTCTGGGTAATTCCATTGTGTGTGGGGGTGGGTAACTCCCAAACCATCACACTTCCACATAAATGGTTTTAATTTTAGCCATCTAATCATTAAACACCTGAAACAGCAACTGCCACCAGCATTTGGAAAACCACCTGTGTGAACACCAAGAGCAGCTATTCATGGTTAACAAGATATACACAGCCTATAGAGGCAGAAACACAGAGTGCAGGAACGGAGAACTCAAAGAAGGCACAACAAAGGCTAAAAGGCTGCAAAAAGATGCAGACCAGCAGAACAGTTCTCTGCCTTAAGGAGCAGGGACTTTTAAGATATCACTTTGTCCTTAATCCATGAGGCAAATACATGAAAGCAACTGGTTTTGATGACTTCTCTTTCTTCCAAACATTTCCTCCTAGAGCAGGCTGTGCTGGGTTACAATAGATCTATAAAGAGCATGACAGCTGCTGTCTGCCTTTCACAAACTCAGCTTGCTTAGAAACACTTATGTTTTTACCGGACAAAGATAAATATAACCACTTCAAACCCATGACAGCACCTTTCATCTTCTGTAAGGCATGTCCCACAGCCTTTGCCAAATATTGGTGACATATTGGCAAAAGGAGATGGAGCTACTTAAAACCTATTTCCCAAAGGCTTTTTATCTGAGGTGTCGGGTTTTTTTTCCTCTCCCTGAACAGAAGTGTTTCAAACAGGAGTTTACCAGGTGCAGACATAAACATATTTTAATGCTGCATATAAGAAAATGTGATCCTGCCTAGGAATTCTTTCTAGTCTATGAAGACAGGGTTTTTGTGAAACACAACGGTTATGACTCTGCAAAATGGTGAATTAGTGAAGAAGCCTCACTATAGAATCATAGAACGGTAAGGTTGGAAGGGACCTCAAGGATCATCTAGTTCCAGCCCCCTGCCATAGGCAGGGACACCTCCCACTAGAACAGCTCACTCAAGGCCTCCTCCGACCTGGTCTTGAACACCTCCAGGGAGGGAGCAGCCACAACCTCCCTGGGCAACCTGTTCCAGTGCCTCACCGCCCTCACTGGAAAGAACTTCCTCCTAACATCTAGTCTAAATCTCCTGTCTTCCAGTTTAAACCCATTGCCCCTTGTCCTGTCATTGCAAGACCTTGTAAATAGTCCCTCCCCAGCCTTCCTGTAGGCCCCCTTCAGATACTGGAAGGATACTGGAAGAACAGTAACTCAGTGACCACTGGATCAAAAATTCTTGGACACATGGCAATAAAACGTACACCTTGGCTCCGAGAGCCCAGATTTGCTCCAGCACATTTCCTTTGGCAGGTAACCAGCTCAGCACTGGATGGTGTAAGTCTAGTGGTGCACAATGTAAGTATGAAAGATGAAGCTGACATATAAAATGCAAATTACTTCTTGTGACTAATCTGGATCACATTCATAGTGGAAGAAACTCCAAGGCTAGAAAGGTCTTATACTGGAAACATAAAGCCATATGTAAATTGATGAGTAATCAATCTATTCTGCTCTCATGAGACCTCATCTGCAGTACTGTATCCAGTTCTGGTGCCCCAGCAAAACAGGGATATGTGCTGCTGGATCAGGTGCAGCGGAGACCACAGAAAGATGAAAAGGATGGAGAACCTTCCCTAAGGGGACAGATTGAGACAGCTGGGGCTGTTCAGCCTGCAGAAGAGAAGGTTCTGGGGAGACCTTAAAGCAGCCTTCCAGTAGCTGAAGTGGGCTACAAGAAAGCTGGAAAGGGACTTTTTACAAGGGCTTGTAGTGACAGGATGAGGGGGAATAGCTTTGAGCTTCAGGAGGGCAGATTTAGACTTGCTACAAGGAAGAAATCCTTTCCAGGGAGGGTGGTGAGACACTGGAACAGGTTGCTCAGGGAGGTCATGAGTGCCCCCTCTCTGGAGGTGTTCAAGGCTAGGCTGGATGAGGCCTTGAAAAAGCTGGTCTAGTGGAAGGAAGGTGTCCCTGCCCAGGGCAGAGAGGGTTGGAACTAGATGATCTTCAAGGTCCCTTCCAACCTAAATCCTTCTATGAATCTATGGATAATTCAGAAAATGAACACGTTTGCATCTACAGAACAGTCTGACAATGTTGTGCACGGCACTGCTTCTAGCCTCTGTATCAGAGCTGCATCATATTTATGTAGCTTTAGCAGTCACAGACTCCCAAGTGGTCCTTAACTATGAAATGGTTTGACATCAACTCTATAAAATGGTGCTAGATTTTTCAAGGTATTTATGCTGGAAAAAGTAACTCCTCCAAGAATGCTCTAAGCCTTTTCTTATTTACCAGTATGATTGATGATCCTTTAAACACACTTCTGAATATTTCCAAAATAATGAAGGAATTATGGGCATACTTTTCAGTCATTACTACAAGGCATATGGGAATCAGAGAGATGTGTGGAGGGGAAAAAGCAGCAGAAACAATGAACAACAAGAAACTGAGAACATTTTGCAGGTGTGGTGGACTGATTTAATATGGATGACCCTAAGTGCTTCGCTCCAAATAGATCGTGGTTACCTACTAGTGAGAAGAATTAATATAGGCAGGAAAGATTATTTCTCCAAGACCTCTCAATGTGTCTTTGAGATACTACTGCTGATGACAAATACATCTGGAAAGTATAATGGACACAGAGACTGAAAATATAACTGTTGGCCAGGTTAGCTTCATTACACCTTTAGAATTTCAGGCCCAGATTTGGGCATTTGAACATTTTGAAGAGGGCACTGGAATTGTGCCTTTTTTTTTTGTACACCTGAGCAGAGCTCTCATTGAGTTCCAGCTTACTAGCAAGCAGTGCATTGAAGTGCAAATGTCATTCCCAAGTAGAAGAGGGACACCTCTTTCCACACTGTGCTCTCACAGTGCAGGGTGGTGCTTTCCTGTCTAGGAGGGTGCAGCAGTCAAATTGTTCCTTTCTTGAGAACAAAGGAAAAAAGGAAGAAGTCAGAACAACCAATAATGTGTTATGTGGGGTTGCAGTATCAGACTTGGAACTCACTCTGTTCTCTATCGCTGCCACCATCTGCTCTTCCAGCCTCCCCATCTGCCTTTCCTGCCACTGCTAAATGCTCTCTTGACTTTCTCCAGTGCTCTGTCACCCTCACAGTAAAGAAGCACATCCTCATGTCGAGGTGGAACCTCCTGTGTTCCAGCTTGTACCCACTGCTCCTTATCCTATCCTTGGGTACCACCAAAAAGAGCCTGGCACCTTCACCCTGACACCCACCCCTCAAATATTTATAGACACTGATAAGGTCCCCTCTCAGCCTTCAAACTAACCAGCCCCAGGTTATCTCAGCCTTTGTCTGCATGCTTTCCATCATTATTGTTTCAGGGTGATTTTCTAGCCTCATTTTGGGCTATTTCTTATCTTATCTGGTCCTTTGAGCTGTTCCTAGCCCTCCTTTCAATTTTCAACCTTTAGATTCTCATTTCTGGTCTTCCACTCCCTGGCCTTTATCACCTCCTAGCTAGAAGAGGGCTGTCAGTGCAGTGAGACATAGACAACACTGCTGAATTTTGCCTTTAATTTTTCACTTCAGGCCAAGTTTTTTGTTCCACAGATGTATTTTTCCCTTCCATTTTGTAGTCAAGTTTGAATATTATCTTTTAAGTAAACAGGGATGCTACAAATAGCTTGCATACGCTATCACTTGGAAAACGTGCCTGATAACACTCCAACACTCCAGGTATTTGCTGCCTGTTGGAAAACGATGGATGCTGCAGTATCACAACTGGGAGCAGGGCTCTATAATATTACAAGGATAGATATTAAATTACAAGTTATGCAACATTTTTTTGCCCTTCTGATAATCAGCATATTGTTGCCAAGCCTTTCATTGGATGTAATACACACTTACACAGAAAGCTGTCTCTGTCAACCTTTTATCTTCAGGGTTTTCATTTTTTTACTCCCCAGAATGCCTTGTTTTCCTAAGAATAAGCTGCTGATTTACATTTCTGTGAATAGCTTATTTCCAAGCCTTCTTAAGCACTATTTTTGTTCCTGCAGTGTAATTAGCTTTGGGTTTACTATAAAATTATATACTGTCTTGGTTATAGGAGTCTAAGAAGAAAGTGCCAGCAATGGGCACTTGCAGCACAGAAGGCAAATCACATCCAGGGCTGCAGCAAAAGCAGAGTGGACAGCAGATGGAAAGAGGTGATTTTGTCACTGCTCTGCTCTGGTGAGACCTTAACCTGCAGTGCTCTGGAGCCCACAGCTTGATGAAGCAGGTCCAGAGGAGGCCACAAAAATGATCACAGGCTTGGAGCACCTCTGCTATGAGGACAGGCTGAAGGAACTGGGTTTTTCAGCCTGCAGAAGAGAAGGCTCCAGAGAGACCTAATAGCAGCCTTCCAGTACCTGAAGGAATCCTACATGAAGGCTGCAGAGGGACTGTCTCCAAAGGCCTGCAATGATAGGATGGGGGCATTGGTTTGAAATCAGAGATGTAGTAGGTTGGATGTCAGGAACAAGTTCTGCACCATGAGGGTGCTGGAACACTGAAACAGGTTGCCCAGGGAGGCAGTTGAGGTCCATCCTGGAGATATTCAAGGCCTTTCTTGACAAGGCTCTGAGTAGTCTGATCCAGTGAAAGATGTCCCTGCTGACTGCAGTGGTTCGGACTAGATGACCTTTGGAAGAGGTGGCCCAAGTGGCTGTGGTTGCCCCCTCCCTGGAGGTGTTTAAGGCCACATTGGGGGATAGCTTGGACAACCAAGTCTAGTTGAGCGGCATCCCTGTCCATGACAGGGAGTTTGGTATAGAAGACCTCTGAAGTCCAATCCAACCTGAGCCATTCTATGATTCTAAGATTGAGCCATGACATTAAAAGAATTTGAAAGAAGCAGGATGCATTCACCCACTCCCCAGGCCCCTTGTGTTTTGGAGCCTGTGGTACTGCAGCAGTACCATTCCAAGTGGCCAAGGAAGATCATCTGAACACTGCTCAGACATGCACCACTCAGTTACTTGAAGCATTATTTGGGTGGATGGACTCACTTTCCCTCCTCTCTCCATACCAAGACAAAATCCACCCAAGAAATGCACTTTATTTCAGAACAATACTCAGAGCACTAATGTTTTTGTCATGTTTGGCTTGAACATAGTCAGGACATTGCCTTTCTTCAGTAAAATTAAGAAGATAAATGGTAGCAGTTTTAAGTGCCCCTTTGGTTACATGCATTTGGCCAAGTAATATGTAAGAATCACAGAATCACAGAATGTCAGGGGTTGGAAGGCACCTCAAAAGATCATCCAATCAAACACCCCTGCCAGAGCAGGATCACCCATACCAGATAACACAGGAACATGTCCAGGCGGGTTCTGAACATCTCCAGAGAGGGAGACTCCACAACCCCTCTGGGCAGCCTGTTTCAGTGTTCTGTCACCCTCACAGGGGAAAAAAAAAATTCCTCCTCATGTTTACATGAAACTTCCTATGCCTCAGCTTCCACCCATTGCCCCTTGTCCTGTCATTGGGCATCAATGAGCAGAGCCTGGCTCCATCCTCCTAGCAGTCACCCTTTACATATTTATAAACATTGTTGAGGTCACCTCTCAGTCTCCTCCAAGCTAAAGAGCCCCAGTTCCCTCAGGTTCTCCTCTTAAGAGAGATGTTCCATTCCCTTCAGCATCTTTGTGGCTCTGTGCTGGACACTCTCAAGCACTTCTATGTCCGTTTTGATCTGGAGGGCCCAGAACTGGACACAGGACTCCAGATGTAGCCTCACCAGGGCAGAGTAGAGGAGCAGGAGAACCTCTCTCAACCACTAACCACAGCCCTTCTAAAACACCCCAGAATGACATTACCCCTCCTGGTTGTGAGAGCACATTGCTGGCTCATGGTCAACCTCCCATCCACTAGGATCCCCAGATCCTTTTCCCCTTTACTGCCTTCTAACAGGTCAGTCCCCAAGCTATACTGATACCTGGGATTGTTCTTTCCCAGATGCAAGACTCTACACTTAAACAATAAAAAAGAAGAGAGCTTATTTCTTAGTGACAAAAATGTAGACTATTTTTGCATGGCTGGAATGTTTAAAGCTTCCTGGAAACCAGAGGAAGCAGTTTAAGCACTCTAAGTATCAACAAATTGTTTATTCCCTTGCAAGTCAGATTGCTGGAGAACATATTTAACTTACATCATTCTCACAGTTATCCTTTGCATGAAAGAGATGATTATTTATGCAACAAAACATAACTGGGGAAACAGTTTTTCTGAGATAATCACACCCCTGGGACATTGCAAGGCTTCAGGTTCACTCCTGTTGAAAGGAAAAGTGTATTTTGTTCTGGAGTTTTACATTCTCAACTGCAGCTTCAGCCAAGCAACGTGCTTTAAGTGGATTAATACATCCCTTTAGTAGCTCACCTCATCTGCCTTTCAGAGTATTTCTCCCCACTCAGATACAATTCTTAACCCTTTGTTTACTACACTGGAGAAAAAAAATGGTCATACTTCTGGAAAAAAAAGTGGTTCTGTTATTTGGAATGACAAAAGATGAGATGAACATACCCAAAGGGCGGGCTAGAATCAGTATGGAAGGGGAAAATGTACAGGAAGTACCAAGGCATGAGTGAATTGATAATATCACACATTTGCTTATGTAACTCAGCTGTTCAATTAAATCAATATTCATAAACACAAGGATTTATTGCCAACTACCTTAATTATCAAAAGAAATAGGTGTTGTTTTCTTTGGAACAAAGCACTCCTGAAATATGACAGTACTCCAGGAACAGAGAATTCATAGATTCATAGAATGGTTTCAGTTGGAAAGGACCTTGAAGATTATCTAGTTCCAACCTCCCTGCCATGGGCAGGGACACCTTCCATTTGAACAGCTTGCTAAAGGCCTCATCCAACCTGATCTTGAACACCTTCAGAGAGGGGATATCCACAACCTCCCTGAGCAACCTGTTCCAACCTCACCATCCTCACTGGAAAGAATTTGTAGTCTGAATCTGCCCTCCTCAAGCTTCAATCCATTCTTTCTCATCCTGTCACTACAAATTTTTGTAAAAAGTCCCTTCCCTGCTTTCTCGTAGCCCACTTCAGGCATTGGAAGTGTGCTCTAAGGTCTCCCCAAAGCCTTCTTTTTTCCAGGCTGAACAGCTTCAGCTATCTCAGCCTGTCCCTACAGGGGAGGTTCTCCAGCTCTCTGATCATCCTTGTGGTCTCCTCCGGACCTGCTCCAGCAGCTCCACATCCCTCTTATGCTGGGGGGCACCAGCACTGGATGAAGTGCTCCCAGTGGGGTCTGAGCAGAGCAGTGGGGCAAAATCCTCTCCCTGTCCTTCTGCTCTCAATGCTTTGGATACAGCCCAGCACACAGCTGCCTTATGGGCTGCCTGTGACCGTTGCTGGATCATGGTGAGTTTCTCATCAGCTGACACCCCCCAAGTCCTCTCCTCCACACCGCTCTCTAGCTACTCCTCATTCAGCCTGGATTGGTGCTTGGGATTTCTCCAACCCAGATGTAGGACCTTGCACTTGGACTTGCTGAACTTCATGAGGTTGGTTTGTGCCCATTCAGGATGAAACAATCATTTTCAGGGATTAGTCTGATACAGGTTGCAGGAGCAGCACATCACTGAACTCTCAATGAAAGTGAAAATCAATGAGGAGCTCACAAGGAAAACTTCTCATGCATTACTGTGCGATCTTAGAAGTACAGTCACAGGTCTGTCTAAATGCCTTCTCTCCAGAAACAACTCCTCCAACTGATCCTTTCAATAAAGAGATTCAAACAAAAAATTTGCATACCCTTACAACTGGAAATAGGCATCAAAATCAGCTTCAGTCAAAAGAAAACAAATGTTGAGAAATTAATGCAATACTTTGGGCAGAAGAAAACCAATGTTCCTCTCTCCCCTGTTTGTTGAAATGGAAAGTAAAATAAATATTATCAGTTGTCTAGATGGCTGCTCATCCTACCCCAAGGTAATGGATGAGAGAGCTCTGAGGAAGTGACATGTAATGACTATGCACACACTTATCTTTCTCCCAGTGGGATAATTGTTTCTGCTCCAGACCCTCCATACTTTCTCCTTTTAATGTTTTACAGACACAGCTTCCATCTGCTCCATAAGCTAAATCTCATTTGGAGCCTACAGACTGATTAGAATTATTACCTCTTCTCCCTCCCAAATAAACAGTCTGGAGCTGTCATCTCTCTGCTCTGTCTGCTCATGCATACTCTTTTCCTTTTGGTCTAAGGCACTGTTTTGCTTTCATAGATTTTTCTCATGCTTTAGCTTTATGCAGCCTCTTTTAGTGTTAATTCTTTTAAGTTTAGCTGCTTGTTCATTAACTTTGTGCTTTCATTTTCTCCCTCTGATCTGTTTCCAGCTCCCCTAATTTAGCTGTGGTTGAGGATTTTTCTCTCTCCCTTTTTTTTATTTCCTTCTTTTTTCACCTGTGCCACAAGCAATTATTTCTCAAACACAGAACTTGAAGGTTTCCTCTAACACCTCCCTATGAGTTTTGTTCCAAACCAAGTTATTACAGGGGAGATACAATTTCTCAATGTTACATCTTCTCATAAGTCAATTTGAAGCCTCTTTTGCTACTAGAATTAACACACTACTTCAAAAAGACACAAAGGACAAACGTTCCATGGAGGACAGCACTGGTGATGAGGATTCCAGGAAGAGATTTCATCTCTCAGAGTCCAAATATATTAAATCTGGTAATAAAGCAATTGTTGGCCCTCAAAACAACCATCAAAGATAGAACAACAGAAAGAATAGCCCCTAATACCAACAGGCTCTGCCCTGTCTCTGCAAGCATCATCATTTATTGCATCAATTAATGTATTTGCTGCCTTTGAAATACGTTTAGATCTACAAGAGAAGCCATGCAGCTTTGCTTTAGCACACTATCAAACTACCTCCTCAGATTATTAAAACACACAAATAATGCATTTCACCAACACTTTAAGGAAGATTTTTTTTTTTTCTTCTCTGGTTTATCAAGGCAAACAGGAACAGGATTCTTGGGTTGGCAGAAATAACAACAAACATTGGCCTTCTGGCACAACAGAATGCCACTTTGACCACTTTCTCATTATAAAGAGGAAAAAAAAAAAAATTCAAATCTGTAGTCTTGCCTGAGCTGAAATGAGCATAACTCAGCTTCTAAATACCAAGCCCTTAAATGACAAGGCATTGGACTGTACGGACAACTCAAATGGAGGTGATGCTCTGAATTGTCTGAGACAACTACAATTTTCCACAACACAAGGAAACAGAAAAACAACATAGAGGAAGTGCTCCAAAGAAATAATTTATTGACCTATTTCCAAATGAGTTGCACACTTCAAAATAGCTGTCCCTTCTCAGTAAGAAGATGATCTAAGTGCTGGAGCACCTCTCCTTTGAAGACAGGCTGAGAGAGTTGGGGTTGTTCAGCATGGAGAAGAGAGGGCTCCAAGGAGACCTTAGAGCAGCCTTCCGCTATTTGAAGTGGGCTATAGGAGATCTGGAGAGGGACTTTTTACAAAGGCATGGAGTGACAGGATGAGGGGTAATGGCTTCAAACTGGAGGAAGCTGGATTTAGATGAGACATTAGGCAGAAATTCTTCCTGATGAAGGTGGTAAGACACTGGAACAGGTTGCCCAGAGAAGTCGTGAAGGCTTGAAGCCTGGAAGTGTTGACTGATATGATATGATCTGATGTATGAAAAAACTCAACATATACACAACACATCCAGTGGGAAGACAATGTTACTGCTGCCAGCAGCAGACTTTAAGCCCCTCTTGAACAGCCCCTCTATTTTCTTTTATAGATTGTGAAGCAAAACACAAAGGGTCCAGTTTAGCGATTTTGCCTCTGCCTCTCTTCCCAATAATTGCAGTAGTCATCTGTCCATTATGCCCCTTTTTATTGAGTATTAAAACCAAGGTGTTTATAATTAAGATACTACTGGCAGTTTATGAGAACACATGAAAATGTGGAAAATCTCATCAATAAATGATTAGGAGAATGCTTCCAGACAGAAATAAAAGCAGGAGAGTAAACACCAAATGCATCTCTGCAGGTTTAGCAGCCTATACTGCTCGCTGCCATCTGATTTTTCCTGTGGCACTACTGAATAATCAACAAATTAATTTTCTTCACCACTGGTTGGTTTTTTCTCTTCTACAGCTCTCATAACACAAGAACTCTTCTAAGGAGAACTACTTCTTTATCCAGCTGAGTCACACTGCTTCTTCATGGAAAGGCAACCACAGGGATCTTACTTTTAAGTAGATATAATACCACAGATCTGCAGATTGAATGGGGTTGGAAGAAACCCTCAAAGGTCATCTTGGCCAACCCCTCTGCAGTCAGTACTGGCACCTCTGATCAGAGCAGGCTGCATAGAGCCACATTAAGTCTGATCTTGAATGTCTCCAGGCACAGGGGCTCAACCACATCTCTGGGCAGCCTGTTTCAGTATTTCACCACTCTCATTGTAAAGAACTTCCTCCAGATGTCCAACCTAAATCTCCCCTGCTCCAGTTTCAAATCACTGCCCCCTGCCCAAGTCCTTCTAAACAATCCCTCCCTGGCCTTCCTGTAGGTACCCTTCAGATATTGAAATGCAGCTCCAACATCTCCCCAGAGTCTTCTCTCCTCCAGGCTGAACAGCCCCAATTCTCTCAACCTGTCTTCATAGCAGAGGTGCTCCAGCTCTCTCATCACATTTGTAGCCCTGCTCTGGGCCCACTCCAGCAGGTCTGTGGGTGTCTTGTGTTGAGGGCCCCACAGTTGGACACAGCACTGCAGGTGAGGTCTTAATTTCAAACAGATAATGCTGACATAGGTCAAGTGCTCAATATAACTCTAATTTCTTCCTCTCCTCTTAAAAATAAATAACATGAATTAAGTTAATCTGATACTTAAAGGGTTCTGAAACTTGCTCTAATGGTGTCATTAGTAGCAAGTACTACAATTACTTTAAGCCCTGTCTCCAACACCAGGTATCTCAAACAATTTTGTCAAGTGATATAATTTCTAAAGGAAAATGCTTAAGCTACAGAGGCCACAGTAACAGAGGGTGTAATTCACAGCTCCTAGCAGCTCCAAATGTGAGTAGACTGAGATGGTCACTACTTACAGGAGACAGAGATTTTACTGTTAAAGAGCCAAGAACTTTCTCCGCTGGAATAGCAGGAAAGAAATCTCAAATTGATCTGAGGCTAGAGACAAGCAATTACACAGAGCTGCTGGTACTTGCATGAGAGTAAAACTCCTCCTAACAAAACCAGTCTTGTTGAGCAGTAGGAGAAGCTGCTTCCCTCAGAATCAGAGTATGCAATCAGATGGAAGGGACCCCAAAAGATCCTCCAGTCCAACTTCCTGCCAGAGCAGGATCACTTCAAGTAGGCCACACAGGAAAGCATCCAGGTGGGTTTTCAATGTCTCCAGAGAAGGAGACTCCACAACCTCTACAGGCATCCTGTTCCAGGGCTCTGGCACTCTCACACTGGAAAAGTTTTTCCATGTGTTCATGTGGAATCTTCTCTGCTCCAGCTTGGACCTGTTGTCCCTTGTGCTATCATTGGACATCACTAAGCAGTGTCTTCCAACACTGCCCTTCACATCTTGATAAACATGAATGAGCTCACCCCTCACACTCCTCTTCTCCAAGCTAAAGAGCCCCATCTCCCCTAGCCTTTCCTCACAAGGGAGATGTCCCACTGCCTTCAGAATCTTTGTGGCTCAGCTCTAGACTCTTTCAAGCAGGACTAGAAAACACCACTTGGCAATATTTTACATTATTTCCTTCTTTAATATGTAGAGGAAGAAGGAAAGATTTTAAAATAAATATCTCCTGTCCAACTCTTAGCTAACAACTTCAAGTTCTGTTAATGGCACACAGGAACTAGTAGGCCTTAGAGATGATCTGCAGCACAATTAATTATCTTCAATGAATGTCAATAATAGTCTAAAAATAGATGATCTAAGTAGTAAAAATTGTGCCACATTAACCTGAGCTCTTTTTACTGAGTATACACTCAACAGAGAAGCAGCCTTTGGTCTGACACGCTTCCCATGTTATCATGAGCAGATAAGATGAATAATTTGTTTAATTGTTAAATGAAGAGGAAAGGCTGCAATGAGCAGCCTCATTGCCTGATCATCTGAGAGCCATTGCTGCATCTCATTTGGCTAGAGCCACACAGAATGACACTTGTGGGCTGTACCTGCATTTAGTACAGCATTACACCTGAAGCCACATCCAAGGAAAGAGATACAAAGACCAGAGAATCAGTGTGGTTTGGGTGGGAAGGGACATTCAAGATCACCTTGTCCATCAGTTGTAGACCTTCTGCTATGGGCAGGCACACCTCCTACTAGACCAAATTGCTCAAGGCTCCATCTAGCCTGGCTTTCAATACTGCCAGGTTTGGAGCCCCCACAACTTCTCTGGGCAACCTCCTCCACTGTCTCACCAGCCTCACAGGGAAGAATTTCTTCCTGATCTAAATCCAGTTTCTTCCAGTATAAAGCCATTACCCCTTATCCTGTCACTCCATGCCTTTGTAAAAGGTCCCTCTCCAACTCTGCTGTAGTCCCCTACAAATATGGGTAAGGTTTCTCTAAGGTGTCCCTGGACTCCTCTTTTCTCCAGGCTGAACAACCCCAACTCACTCAGCCTGTCTTCATAGCAGCTCTAGCCCTCAGATCACGGTTGTCTTCTCCTCTGGACTCACTCTAACAATTCCACATCCCTCTTATGTTGTGAATTTCGGAGCTGGAGAGAATTTGACACTGAAAACACCATCAGTTTGCTAAAGACTGATATAAAGGCAGGAGACAAAGATACGCAGGGTTTTTTGCTTAGTGGAAAGCAGCACATTGAGGACCTACAGCTGATTGAACACAGCGTGTCAATAGGAAGTCAAATGAATTTTGGATATTCTGAGTATTATGAACAACTGGACTGTCTCTGGCACTATCAGCCTCACAGAGGGCTGAATGTCATCCTCCAATATGCCATTGGTGGCTACAAGAAATACCATCTTTAAGATTCACATGAAAGGACTTGCGGAAATGGAGCTAAACACGTTCTGGTACTCAGAAAATATTCGGCACGGCAGATTTGGCACGAATGAACTCTGAAGCGTGTTAAAGAAAACCAGCATAGAGAATGGAGTGCAGAAACTCACTGTGCCGCTAATAGAACCCAGTAGCACTGACTCAGTCCCAAACTTTAGGGTCACAGAATCATAAAGACTGGAAAAGACCTTTAAGCTGACCAAGTTCAACCATAACTTAACTACTGTGACCACTAAACCACGTCCTGAAGTGCCCCATCTAAAGCTTCTTGAAGACCTCCAGGGATGCTGACTCCACCACCTCCCTGGGCAGCCTGTTTGAATGCCTGATCACTCTTTCAGTAAATAATTTTTTCCTAATGTCCAATCAAAACCTCCTCTGGCTCAACTTAAACCCACCTCCTCTCATCCTATTGTTAGTTACCTGGGAGAAGAATTTGTCCATGTGCCCATTCAGCAGGCTTTAGATTCAACATCTCTGTTTCTACATTGTGCTGGTACAAAGAACTGCATACGGTTCACTTTTTCTTCTGTGCCTCTGAGCAATGTCTTTTAATTTTATTTCACAGCCTATGATATATTCCATCATTTTAATAACTACTCTACTTTAAACACAACCTATAGCTGTCAAATTCCCATTCAAAAATGTCTCCCTATAGTAGAAAAAAGCCATTTCTATCCTTAGGTGTGGCTCCTCCAGGGAAAATCATTCCCAAGCATTCTGCTTGGTTTTATGAATCAAAGTACAATAAAACTCCTTTCTGGTGAGGCACAGAGAGCAGAATGCAGTCATCCTCTTTTGGTTAAATACTTAGCTCTGCTCAAGCGACAACAAAGAAGCAGGATATATATAAAAAATAATCTATAGATGGTGCAATGATTGATTGTGAAATGATGTGTACTGAGCACAGAAACACCTCCATTCAGTAGGGTGCCACGCTCAGAAATTCCCCTTGCTGTGGAATAAGGGAACGTGGCTGTGGCAAGAAAGTCCCTCCCTGCTGGGACATTTTGAACCCAGGCATCAAAGTTCTGCATCTCTCTACAAGAGGAAGTATCTTTCTGAAATGACAGCTGACAACACCTTTGAGATGGTTTTCAGGGAAGGGAACAGAGTGCACCTGGGTGCCAGTGCGTGTAATAGAGTCGATAAATGGATAGTGTTATTAACAAAAGGTCCTAAATACTTTAATGGGAAGAAAAACTTACCCTCCACAGATGCATGTTTCACTGTATCAGAAGCTTTACTGCTTTAAGGACAGAGGGAAGCTCCTGTTACAATACGTTTCAAAGGCGCTTCTCATTGTTCGGCAAAACTATACCCAAGCAGAAAGGTAACTGCCTGCTGATTAGTTAGATGGTTGTCATTTTCATCATCATCTAAATCCATGAGTACGTCCGGGGCAGGAAATGCAGGAGCAGCTCCTTGCATGCAGCATGGCCTTTTGATTATGTTTCACTCTAAAACGACTTTTTCTATGCGAGACTTTAATTGACGTGAGAGTTACTTTGGCTGTACTAGATCTGAGTGCATTCATTCTCATTTTAGCCTGTCTCATGATTTCCATAGAGGAGAATAAGAAGCCAGTGCTGGACAGAGAATCCTTTACAGAAGTATGGGGTTAATAAAATCCATAGCTAGCATAAAGGAAGAAATGCATCGGAAAGAGGAGATGCTAAACTAGATCATATGGAAGACTTCAGAAGGTACAGTCTGAGGAATGTGTTCTGCCACGTAAGTCCAAGAAGGCACAAAACTCTTCAAACAGCTATAAAAATCGTCAGTGAATTATAAAAAGCTACCAGATGGAAAAATGCTAGATGAGAAAGGTCTGAGCTACTCAAGAGCATCATGACTTCAAAGGAAGGAACGGCAGGAACCGAGGTGAAAATGTAAAATAAAAATAAAATTCTGGAGACGAGATGAACTTTTGTTCAAAATCAGAGAAGGAAAAATAAAAATCAAGACATTACCATGCTTAGAACGTCAGAGGTAAAACTAAAATAGATCAGTTTGTGTGGACAAGAAGGAAAGATACTATTCTTCATACCAGATGGCCAGTAAAAGGTCTGTCTCTCCCTACATACTAGATTAAGAGATACAGAAAGTGAGTAGGCCTCGTATCATCTCTGATAAGTGGAGTTGGGCAGCACAGGACCACTCTGCCTTGCAGTGATTCAGAGTGCTAGGCCACAGATCTGTATAGAAGTGGAGCTTTCAGCAAACCTTCTTGACTTGCTCTAAATGCTTCTGGCAAATAGCAAAGGGACAGAAACCACCACCATGGATCAGAGCTCCCAAAGTGTTGGTATCACACTTGGGTCTGCTGATCATTATTTTCATAGACTCACAGACTTACAGAATGCTTTAGGTCAGAAAGGTCAAAGGTCATCTAGTTCCATCCCCCTGCCATGGGCAGTGACTCCTTTCACTGGAGCACCTTGCTTAAGGTTTCATCCACCTCGGTCTTCAACATCTCCAGGGACGGGCATCCACAACCTCCCTGGGCAACTTGTTCCAGTGTGTCACCTCCCTCACTGGAAAGAAATTCTTCCTAGTCTCATGACTAAATCTGCGCTTCTCAATCTTCAGTCCCTTCCCTCTTATCCTATCACTACAAGCTCTTGTAAAATGTCCCTTCCCAGATCTATCACAGACTCCTGGAAGGTTGCTCTAAGGTCTCCCTCAAGCCTTCTCTTCTCCAGGCTGAACAGCTCCAATTCTCCCGGCCTGTCCCCAGAGGGAAGGTTCCCTATTGGCTGATCCTCTGTCGGCAAAGCACGAAGGTTATTTTCACTCCCTGTTTCGGTAGGATGGAAGTTTCTTTGGAGTCAGAACTCTGTCAGTCCTGCTGGAGCTGTGTCAGTGATCTGCGAAGCAATTGATTAAATTTGTCAGTTTGCTGAATGGATTCAGCAAAAACGAAGGCATCAGAAGCTGTGCTCCAGCCCTGCCAGCTTCTCGCTGCTTTACTTTTGACCCGGATGATTCATTTTGTCTTGCAATGACATCCACTGGAAAGCAGTGGGGTATGGACAGGGTTCAGGAGGAAACTGAGACGCTTCCCTTTGTGTGGTTCTCAGGATCATGAGCTTCCCTACTTCAGAGCAGCAGGAGAAATGGCTTTTTCCCAAATGTGCAGCAGATGAAAGCTCAGAGGTCACTCTTTGATGTGATTTCACAATAGCAATAGAAAAGATAACACTGAGGACCTGCACCTTCTAGTTATTTCCAGCTGCAGTCCTGCACTTAGCAGTAACAGCCCCTTTTCCTCAACGTCCTCTAGCTGTCTCTTAGCCACTTTGCTTAGAAAACAAAAGCCCACCTGGGTTTTGAGCTAAACAGAATCACAGAGTGATAGAGGCTGGGAAGGAGTTCTGAGGATCATCTATGTAAACCCCTCTTCCAGACCCCTCCCAGAGCAGGGTCACCTGGAGGAACACATCCAGGTGAGTTTTGAACGACCAGAGATGGAGACTCCACCACCTCTCTGGGCAGTTTGCTCCAGTGCTCCACCAATCTCAAAGTAAAGAAGTTCTTCCTTATGTTCAGATGGAACTTCCTGTATTCAAATTTGTGCTCATTACTCCTTGTCCAGTTGGTGGGCAGAACTGACAAAAGCCTGGTCCCATCCTCCTGTCACCCACCCTTTTAAGTATGGATAAGCATTGAGAAGGTCCCCTCTCAGTCTTTTCTTCTGCAGGATAAAAACTCCCAAGTCCCTCAGCTTTTCTTAGTCCTCTAATCATCATACCCTTTGCTGTACCCTTCCAAGTAGTTCCCTGTCCTTATTGAACTGGGGAGCCCAGAACTGGATCCAGGACTCCAGATGACATCTCACCAAGGCAAAGTAGAGGGGGAGGAGAACCTCCCTCTACCTACTGGCCACGCTCTTCTTAATGCACCCCAGGATGTCCATGTCGTTTGCTGACAAAGGACATGGACAAGGCTGAGGTGCTCAATGACTTCTTTGCCTCAGTCTTCAACAGCAAGGGCTCCAACCACAATGTCCAAGTTGCAGAGGGTAAAAGTGAGGACTGGGAGCAGGCAAATCTGCCTACTATAGTAGAAGATCACGTTTATGAGCTCCTAAGAAACCTGAATGTGCACAAGTCCATGGGGCCTGATGAGATCCACCCACGGGTCCTGAGGGAACTGGCAGATGAAGTTGCCAAACCACTGTCCATCATATTTGAAAAGTCATGGCAGACTGGTGAAGTTCCTGCTGACTGGAGGAGGGCAAACATAACACCCATCTTCAAGAAGGGTAAAAAGAATGACCCTGGAAACTACAGACCAGTCAGCCTCACCTCTGTGCCTGGCAAGATCATGGAGCAGATCCTGCTGAAATTCCTGCTAAGGCAAATGGAAAACAAAGCAGAGGTGATTGGTGGGAACCAGCATGGCTTCACCAAGGGCAGATCTTGCCTGACAAATTTAGTGGCTTTCTATGATGAAGTCACAGCGACAGTGGACAAGGGAAGGGCAGCTGATGTCATCTACCTGGACCTGAGTAAGGCATTTGACTCTGTCCCACATGACATCCTGGTCACCAAACTGGAAAAACATGGACTTGATGGATGGACCACTCGCTGGATAAGGAATTGGCTGGATGGTCGAACCCAGAGAGTGGTGATCAACGGCACAATGTCCACCTGGAGACCAGTGACAAGTGGTGTCCCTCAGGGGTCAGTGCTGGGACCAGTGCTGTTTAACATCTTTGTCAGTGACATGGACAGAGGAATGGAGTGCACCCTCAGCAAGTTTGCAGATGACACCAAGCTGTGTGGCACAGTCGACTTGCTAGAGGGCAGGGATGCCATCCAGAGGGACCTGGACAGGCTGGAGAGTTGGGCCCAGGCCAACCTGATGAAATTCAATAAGGCCAAGTGTAAGGTCCTGCACCTGGGTAGGCACAATCCCAAGCACAAATACAGGCTGGGTGGTGAATGGCTGGAGAGCAGCCCTGAGGAAAAGGACCTTGGAGTCTGGGTTGATGAAAAGCTCAACATGAGCCTGCAGTGTGCACATGCAGCCCAGACAGCCAACCGAGTCCTAGGCTGCATCAAGAGAAGCGTGGCCAGCAGGGCAAGGGAGGTGATTCTGCCCCTTTACTCTGCTCTCGTCAGACCCCACCTGGAGTACTGTGTGCAGTTCTGGAACCCTCAGCACAGGAAGGACATGGAAGTGTTGGAGCGGGTCCAGAGGAGGGCCACAAAGATGATCAGAGGGCTGGAGCAGCTCTCCTATGAGGACAGGCTGAGGGAGTTGGGGCTCTTCAGCCTGGAGAAGAGAAGGCTTCGAGGGGACCTGATAGTAGCCTTCCAGTATCTGAAGGGGGCCTACAGGAAGGCTGGGGAAAGATTATTTACAAGGTCCTGCAATGACAGGACAAGGGGTAATGGGTTTAAACTGGCAGAGGGGAGATTTAGACTGGATGTTAGAAGGAAGTTCTTTACAGTGAGGGTGGTGAGGCACTGGAACAGGTTGCCCAGGGAGGTTGTGGATGCTCCCTCCCTGGATGTGTTCAAGGCCAGACTGGATGAGGCCTTGAGTGACCTGTACTAGTGGGAGGTGTCCCTGCCTATGGCAGGGGGGTGGAACTAGATGATCCTTGAGGTCCCTTCCAACCTTACCATTCTATGATTCTATGCCGTTGGCCTTCTTGGCCACAAGGGCACACTGCTGGCTCATGGTCCTGTTGTCCACTAAGACACACATGTATCTAAAAGATGTTTTGCTTCACAACATCTAGCAATTACAAAACAACACAAAGGTGTGCAACCAGTGCTTGAAAATTTTAGTCTGATGAATAAATCTGTGTCTAGATGAGTATGGATTAATCAGCCTGGTTACATCCAAAGAACAGCCCAACTGAGGGTTGGATATTAGGAAAAAATTCTTTCCAGTGAGGGTGGTGAGACATTGCAATAGGTTACCCAAGGAGGAAGTGTTGAAAGCCAGGTTGGAATAGGAACTTCAACAACCTGGTCAAGCAGACCCTTGGTGGGGGAAGTGGTGGTGGGAGGTCACTCAAATCACTTCCTGTTGTGAACTTGTGAGATCTGGAGTTTATCAATGGCAAATAACTCCTTTATCACAGTCATCATTACCTGGGTGTCAAACTTGCGCTTTACATGGCTCATTGGTTATTTTTGCACGTAATGACAACACTATTAAATGTCTGCACTCTTCTGCAATCTCTTCTACTTTTTCACTATCAATTCTCTTATCTCCTATGGCTCCTGAACACAGTTGCTGTTACAGCCCAACACGCACAACAGCGAAATCTGTCCAGGAGGGACAATCACATCTCTGTCTTATTCTGCGGTTTAGTCATCTGTCTGCAGCCCTGGGCACCCTGTAGGGCTGTTCTTCTGCTCCAGTTACTGGGAAAAGCTTTGCAGAGAAGGTGAGGTTTGCACACTCACCTGATCAAGAGAGGGCTTTTACTTTCATGTTTTGAACTGTTCCTTGGGAGTGGGGATCCTGGACTAAAATGTTGTTGGTATCACAGGATGGCTCCAGCAGAGCGGATTTGCTGTTACACAAACGCCACCATGTCTGCTAGCTCCATTAATAACTGAAAAGCAATAAAAAAGAGGGCTGAGCACCTCTGCTGTGAAGACAGGCTGAGAGAATTAAGGTTACTCAGCCTGGAGAAGAGAAGGCTCCAGGGAGACCTTAGCTGTTGCCTTTCAGTATTTAAAGAGGCCAGCCAGAAAGAAGCAGGACCTGTTGTGATAGGATAAGGTGTGATGGTTTCAAATGAAAAGATGGAGATGTAAAAGACTTAGACACAAGGAAGACCTTTTTTTTTACACTGAGGGTAGTGAGACATGGCCCAAAGAGCTGGTAGATGTCCCACCCCTGGAACCATTTCAGGTCAGGTAGTTTGGGGTTCAGAACAACATGATCTAGTTGAAGATGCCCCTTCTCACTGATGGGAGAATTGAGTTAGATGACCTTTAAAAGCCCTTTCCAGTCTAAAGCATTCTACAATTCTATGCTATGCCTTTTGCTATGAGCCACTTCTTTTACAATTCCCATATTCCAAGTCACCTGACACCAGACAGATATCTGAGTGAGGACATCATTTGCCCTTTTCTGCTTAACACACATTTGTAGCTACATAAAGTTCTCGTATCAGAAGTTCCAACACCATGGTGTGAATTAAGCTTATGCAAAGGCTCAAATGTTCCAGTCAGACAGAGATCACTGCCTTGTGCTGAGCTAGTGAGAAGTGAATGCCTGGGCAGAAAACTATTTCAACATTAAGTATTTAGCCAAAAAAGAAACTCCACAAGCAATTATTGTCTTACAGATTTACTACAGCCCTTTCTTTGAAGCATCAATAGCAGAACCTTGCAGAAGCAACAGGCAATTTGGGTCAAGGTAAATAAATAGTTCAAAATAAAAGTGGAAAAAACTGAGAGAAGCTCTAAGGCAAACAAGTTTACTTCAGAACCAATTTCCATAAGCTTACAGATGGATTGGGGCTATTAAAAACCAATGAGGAATTTTAAAGAGGCAAAAATGAATGCAGCAAGCATTCTCCAATTGCCTTATCTTTAAACTAAACTCACAAATCACAGCACTACAACCCTGAGCCACAGAAACTAGCTGCAGAATTCCCAAGGAATTCAACAGATCAGGACTTCAGTTTGGAAAGCCATTAAAAAGACTGAAAAGGGTATTCTGAAACTCACAGGACAAGCAATTTAAACAGTTCTGCTGAATATCTGAATCTCTCTCTTCTTACATACAATAGGAGTTTATTGACTGCTTTTTACAGCTTCAAATTCCAGTACTTACAGATTTACTTTTTTTTTTTAATTTCCCTTCTATTTTAAGTTTAAGTCTGTCTAGTTCTTGAGGCTTTCATCCTGTTTTCAGCAAGATTTTGGCGTCTTTCAAATGTAAATTCAATTCAAATTAATCACAAATGAACATCATCTATTCTGTCAATTGATGCCCACTGCTCAATGTATTGCTGAAGGAAGAAAAAGAAACAGCTGCAAGGATGAAAATCAAGACACTTTATCAGCTTCTGCATTGTTGCCAGGTTAGAATCTTTCCTTCTTTTTTTCTTATAGATCTTTTTCATCTATTTATTTTTTTCATTTCTGTATTTAAGGAGGTACATTGTACATAACAATAGCTAATAGGTTATTACCACCAGCCACCTTTTGATGGAGGCTAGAAAAAAATAAACAGAAAAAATTTTGTCTCAGTGTAAGCAATAAATCAAAATAACATTGCAGTGCACACACCTGGAAACAACAGGGTAGTACCAGCACAAATATTGTAATCTCACACCTAGTGTTCTGAAGTCCTTCTTGACCTGCTCACATCAGTAAAATGGGTAGTTCAGGGTACAGATTAACCATAATGCAGCAGTATTGCCAACTTACACTGACTTAATTAAGAAGAATGGTTTAGTATAACAGGTTGAGGGAGATGGGGTCATTCAGCCTACAAAAGAGAAGGCTCTGAGAACACTTAATAGTGGCCTTCCAGTACCTGAAGGGGTTCTACAAGGCTGCAGAGGGACTGTTTCCAAAGGCCTGCAGTGATAAGACAAGGGGTAATGGGTTGAAATGATAGAACAGCACATTTACTGTTAGGAACAAGTTCTGCATCATGAAGGTGTAGAACACTGCAACAGGTTGCCCGGGGAGGTAGGTGAGGCCTCATTCATGAAGATACTCAAGGTCAGGCTCAACAAGACTGAGCAACCTCATCTAGTGGAAGACGTCTCTGATTACTGCAGGGGGTGGGGGGGGGGTTGGACTAGGTGATCTTTGGAGGTCCCTTGCAATCCAAACCATTCTATGATTCTATACGAGTCCAAATAAATACTAACAGTTGTGTGGGATGAGAGGAAATTCTGCTTGGCACAGTTGCATGCATGAAGAAGCAAGGAAAAACCTCAAACCCCAGAACAGCTCTGCAACTTTATTTGCAGTATTTAAAAAGACAATGACCCCTGAAGGCTCACTGAGAATATCATGCTGTGTCTGTTTGCTTTAGCTCTTACCTGGTCACCTCCCAGAGAAATCCTGCTTCCTATCTCCAATTGCTTTTGGAGAGGGGGAGAGCCTTGGTCTCATAAAGGCAAGCTCACGTTACATTCTTCCTCACTTTATGTTTTCACAGGCATCAGCTGAGGCTCCCAAATGAACAATCGACCTGACTTAGCTTGCCTTTCTTTTTCCCCACCCTGTCAAATACTCAGCTTTCACAGCTCGCTACAAATGGCAGTAAGAGACATCTTTGTCTACAGTCTGAGCAGACAGACTTGGAAGTGAACAGACATTTAGAAAGTGAAGTGATCTCCCACTCCAATGAAAATTGAAGATACTGAAAATGGCTGGAAATGCTCCAGCTCACTTGGGGAGTCAAGCCCCTGAGTCTCCCCAAAGCTGCTTCAAATATAACCTAGTGACAGTGGGAAAGTGACTGAGAAGAGCTATGTGAAGCAGCCAATATGCCAGCTCAGGCGTGTTCCTCACTGCAAAATGTATCAGGGGCAGTGCTGTAAGCAGGGTTCCTGCAAGTCAGATTAATCATCAGGGCTGGAACAACTGTTAACACCATTCCTGAACAGAAGCTTTACACGAAGTAGCCCAGCAGGTAGCAAAGTAGGCACCTCAGTCACAGCAAACTGCAGAGGAAAGTCAAATAGTGTCCTTCCAATTATATACTTGCAAAACAGTGGCTGCTGAGTTGTGTATGTGAAGATATAACCAATGCAGGTATACTAATTAGAGCTGGTCTGTAGAAAGAAGTCTGCTTTTTATTCAGTTACATTAGCACTCACAGAGTAATAAGTAATATCAGCTTTCATTCTGATGCATTTGGCACTCATTCCTCTCTGGATTTGAACACCACAAGTGGTCTCTAGGTTGTTCTGTTGTTATCTCCAATATTGCAATTTCAGCTTGTTCAAACAAGCTCTGAATTTTTGGTACTGGGATATGTCGTGGTAGGCCTGAGCAGGCCAAATTAGGCTTGTACATGTCCTGGCCTGCCCAGACATGTTTTTCTGCTCTCCCTCCTTCTGTTTTGGGGAGAGCAACTGCAGGAAAAAAGGACAAAGAACCTGGAGCCACTAAGTCTGGGGTCTGTGGCCTGCCCAACAACCACAGTAAGCAAGGTACACATGGTTGCCTTGTGCAAGGCTGTGTTCTGCCCAAAAAAAGGGTAGAGCAAGCCTATGGCTTCACCCAATATGGTCAAATCTTGGATAACTGCCATTTGATTGGCTATCCTGGGGCCAAAGGCCCATTAGTCTCAGGTTGTATTGGATAAAAAGGAGATGAGCAGGGAGCACAGCCTGTGCTTTGCCATTACAAAGTGTGTCTGCTATTGCTTCCCTGCCTGCTGCCTCACTGATCCTGAGCTGAGGCTCTGATATCTGTTACACATTCGGTCTGCATAACCGGCGTGACACCGTGCCCAGACTGCACACCGCAAGACATCTGCCTGCACCTGAAAGCCTCCTGCCCAGGGGGAAGCCTTGGAGGCAACACAAAACGTCCAGAAAGCCAGGATCAGGTCAGAGCTCGTCTGCCTCCTTTCCCCAGCCTGGGGAAACTCCAAAGCCTCTAACGGCTACTGACAGAAACCCTGCCATGAGCTTTGGGTACTATCAGACACTATTCTGTGAGTAAATACCAAAAGCCTCTTGGAATCAGCAATTACCTTCTGCCATAAGCAGAAAAGTTGCTCCTTGCGTCCATCTAGTGAGCAAGCGGTGTATTGACCACAAGTGGTACACTGACCACAAAGCTTTCTCTTCCAGTTTAATCGAGATCAATTAATGCATATATTTACTAGTTATTTCTATGATCCTATTATAACCTGTATATAGTTTCCATAATGATGCAAGAACCTGTTCTTATTATTATTTTGGTGATCGGGGTGCTACGAGTTCTGAATATTTAATATTAATAAACTGTATCAATATTTTTTAAATATCATCTCACAGTAATTAATTACCCCCTTCCATTACAGGATATTATCTACCTTAAGCCAAATTGCTAAAAGCCCTAAACAACTGGCAACAACTGGAAAAGCTTTAAAATGCCCAAGATATTTTTTAAAGCACCACAGCTTCTCTTGGGAAAGGTGAGTTTGCTTTTAATTGCCCCCATTTTACATAGCTCACCTGGGTGCCAAAAACTCTAATTTGATGAATAAAAACATATACAGGGTCTAAAGTCTTGGTCACCACACTGCATTCTGAAGAATCCTGCATTCAAAATGTTTTACTGGACATAAATTGTTTTTTGATTGTTTAAATATACTGTCACAGTTTTATATCACATTGAATACTCTGGTTGTAACCATACAAATCAGTGAGTATCACTGAATTCTAGAATGGTTCAAAGTGGAAGAAACCTCTGAGACCATCTACTCCAACCTCCCTGCCATGCACAGGGATGCCTCTCAGCTAGACTTGGTTGCCCAAGGCCTCATCCACTCTGGCTTTTGACATGTCCAGGGAGGGGGCATCCACAACCTTCCTGGGCAGGCTCTTCCAGAGTCTCGCCACCCTTGTATTGAACAACTTTTTCCTAAGTTCCCATCTAAACCTACTCTCCCTCAGCTTAAAACCATTCCCTCTTTGTCCTGTCTCTACAAATCCTTATGAAAAGTCCCTCTGCATCTTTCTTTTAGGTTCCTTTCAGGTACTAAAAGGCAGCTCTAAAGTCCTCTAGACTCTTCTGTTCTTCAGGTTGAACAACCCCCAGCTTCCTCAGCCTTTCCTCATGTCTTTGCACCAAAAAGCCACAGCAGCACAATGCCAGGTTCTCACAAGCAGAGCCACCAGCTCCTGAGGACAGCTTTAGAGAAACCAACACTTTGTGTCTCAGATGTTGGCACAACACAGATTTCCCTCTTGGAGTATATCTTGAATTTGTATTACAGCACCTGGAAAAGCCTCATCATTCCTTACTGCTCAGCATCACTCACTGACACCAGCATCAAACTAATTTCACACAGTACACCAGGACTTTTACAAATACATTGAGCAGTATTACACTTTTAATTGACATTATCCTATTTAATCCCTTAAACATGAAAGCAGGAGGGTATCAATACCTTTATCAAAGCACAGGGGTTCGTGATGTATACGCAAATAATTGTTTTTTAAAAAAGAAAAAACAAACAGAAAAGGCACTAAAGGAGAAACTGGACAAATACTAGCTGAAAAACAGCTACTAGCTGAAAAATATTTTTTTTTTCTTTTTTCTTTTTTGTTAAGGTAGGGAAGCACAGCAAGGAGGCAAGGAGATATTTTTGATTAAAACTATTTCTTTCCACAAAAGCCCTGATTTTCAACTTGCATTGTACATGACATTGCAAGGAACTTGAAGTTCAATAACAGAGAAACGTGTGCACATGGGAGCATTTTCTTAATTGGGCTCTTGAGTTGAAAACTCAGATGTATTTCTGGTAGATGAAATGCTTCATATTAAATGTCAAGATGTAGTAAAGAAGTGACACTTAAAATGAAGAAAGAAGCAAAACGGAAGAAATTTCAGGCAGTGCTTATTAGCTGAGGATGTGCTATGCAGAGAGCAATTCCTATCTTTAAACTAATTTCTGCCTCTCTGGGATAATGATGGAGTGTCAAGAGTCAGGAATACAACATCAAACCAGCATGAGAGGGTAGAAAGAAAAAATACTAGGGAAGTAAGTAAAACAGAATCATCAAACTGTTTTGGTTGGAAGAGACCTTTAAGATGATCGAGTTCAACTGGTAACCCAGCACTGCCAGGTCACCACTAACACATGTCGCTCAGCACCACAGCTACACAGCTTTTCAATCCCTGCAGGGATGGGCACTTCACCACTGCCCTGGGCAGCCTAGGCTATGGCTTGGCAACCCTTTCGGGAAAGAAATTTGATCCTTATATCCAACTTAAACCTCCTCTGGTGCAACTTGAGACCATTTCCTCTCATCTTGTCACTTATTTGGAGAAGAGACTAACCCCCACCTTGCTATAACCTCTACTCCAACTTTTTAAAAAGAGTTATAGGGAGTGAGAAGGTCTTCCCTCAGCCTCCTTTTCTTCATGTTAAAAAACCCCAGTTCCCTCAAATACTCCTCACAGAACTTGTGCTCAAAACCCTCCACCAGCATCACTGCCCTTCTCTGCACATGCTCCATTACCTCAATGTCCTTCTTGTAGTGAGGGTCCCAAAACTGAGCCTACTATTTGAGGTGTGGCCTCAACATGTAGCATAGTTTAGAGGAAGACTTCTCTCTTCACAGGTCTAATTCACACCAACTGTACTCCATTTCTCTTCTCTAAATACATCCTAAGGAATATTTTCCTGAAGAAAATCCAAACCATTCCTAGACCCATACTCAAAGTTTAAAATCAATGCCTGGTCCAAGCAGAGCACCTCCGAATCAACGTAGCCACTAGCACCCAGCCAGGAGAACACAAGGAGAACCCTTGTGTCTGGGTCAGTTCATAGCCCATCCTTTCTTCTTGGCTTCCCTCCACAGTGGTACCTTCTTTTACCATTTGATGGCTTGTGACCTCTCACTCCTCTGGGGCTTTGCACTTCAGTCTTACCAGAAGCCTTCATTTCCTTGCGTGACCCTGGAAGTTTGATGGTGCCGACTTCACTCCTACACCTTTTTTTAGCCTCCTTCAGAATTCCCACCTGTTCAGCATACTCTCTTGCTATGGTCACCTCCAAATCCCTTTTGCTCTTTCAATTAGTTCCCTTTACTCATCACCTATTTTAACTCAGCTTCACCATCTTTCTCTTGTCACCCTGTCAGACACTTTTCACATCCATCCTTCACAATCCTGCCTCCCTTTTTGAAATGATACAGTTTCTCCTGCCACCTTTGACAACCCATCCTTTCTGCTATTGACATCATGGCACTATTGCATGATTCTCCTCCTGCTCATCTCATGCTGCTGAGGATGTGTGAGGAAAGTACTCTGGCTACTGCACTTTTTTCTTGATTCTCCCTTTTCTCATCTTTGTCTTTCTTCTTTCATAACATCCCAGACTGATCCCTCTCCTGTCAGCCCTTGTTACTACTACAGGTCCCCCCTATTACCTGCCACTATGCACATGCTCCTCTTCTCAAACTCTTCAATCTGAAAAACTTAACAACTTTCTCTACACATCTTTCTTGGTCAGTGAGCTCACTTGTGAGTCTAGAACTGACTTTTTGAAGTCTTACCAATTCCAGTTTGAATTAACAGCCTCCAATGTATTATTTACAGACATGGTCGCTGTCCCTGGGGATATGGTTTAGGGTCGACCCTTCAGTGCTGGATCAGGGGCTGGACTGGGTGATCTCTGAGGTCTCTACCACATCAGATATACTCTGTGATTCTGTGATAGATTAGATTTCTTGATCTTTAACTTTGGTGTTCTTGTCATATCTGATCATCAGAACTGATCCAACTAAAAAGCTATAGCTTCTATTTGCCACTCCCCAGGTTTCTTCTTTCTGTCTTCAGCATATTCAGTTATCTAAGGAGCACAACTTGTCTTTTGTCTTCTTCTCAGTGGTGTAGTCCAAAGAAAGGTCAAGCAATTTCAAAACTAGAACTATTACTGTGATTAAAAATAAGACTTGGATATTTCTAGATATTTACATTCCCATTGCTGGAAATGACAGAGCAGGAAGAGGGATAAGGAGAAAGGAAGCAAGGAAAGTAAAGGAAATGTAAGCCAAGTTGGGGGCTGCACCAAGGTTAAAGGCTTTGGAGCTAGGGAACTTATCACCTGCTCAACCTGCACTGTCATTCTCTTCCAGTCCTCCTCCTGAGGTTACAATGTACCCTTGTTTTGCCTGTCACTGGGTTCTTCAGACTGCCACTGTCCTCAGGAAGAGCAGCAAACCCACTGAGACCTTGCTGCTGACTGGCCACAGTGTGAGATGAGTGACACCGTCAGCTAGCATTGAACACTGGCAATGATGAGAGGCTGAAGATTCCTGCCATTGGCGTCATAAGGATTTCTGACCTTTTCCTGCAGAGACATGGTTTGGTTGCTCCTTTCAAAGCCAAATGCTCACAGTCCTTTCCCTCTTTTCTAGGAGACAGGTTGGAAGGTGCCTAGTTTCAACCCCCTGCCCATGGGTAGGGACACCTCCCACTAGAACAGCTTGCTCAAGGCCTCATCCAGCCTGGCCTTGAACACTTCCAGAGAGGGGACATCCATGACCTCCCTGGGTAACCTATTCCAGTGTCTCACTATCCTCACTGCAAAGAATTTCTTCTTCACATCCAGTTTAAATCTGTCCTCCTCAAGCTTCAATCCATTCCTTCTCATCCTGTCACTACAAGCTTTTGTCAAAAGTCCCTTCCCTGCTGTCTTGTAACACCCTTCAGGTACTGGAAAGCTGCTCTAGGGTGTCCCTGGAGCCTTTTTGTCCCCTGGCTGAACAGCCCAAACTCTCTCAGTCTGTCCCCATAAGGAATGTTCCACAGCCCTCTGAGCATCTTCATGGCCTTCTCTGCACCCGTTCCAGAAGCTCCATGTCCCTCTTATGCTGGGTGCACCAGAACTGGACACAGTGCTCCAGGTGCAGTTTCAGCAGAGCAGAGGAGCAGAACCCTCTCCCTGTCCTACTGCTCTAACTGCTTTGGATGCAGCTCAGCACACAGCTGCCTTCTGGGCTGCCAGTGACCACTGCTGGCTCATTTTGAGTTTTTCATCAGCTGACACCCCTATGTCCTTCTCCTCCAGAGTGCTCCAGTCATTCCTCTCCAAACCTGATTTTGTGCTTGGAATCAGGCTTTTGCAACAGAAAAACCTGACTAGCTACTTTCTAACAGATCTTGTCTGAGCTGATCTTTGAGACTGGCCAGGAACATTTCCTTCCTGTTTCTCAGCAGCATGTTTACTAATTCATTACATGGCACCACCAGCATCTACACACTCTGGGCTTAGTCAGTACTTCCATTAGGGAATTATAACTCATCCTTACATTTTGATTCCAGGCATACTGTAGCTTTCAACAGCAGAGCCTAGAGTGATTTAAATAATGGAATTGGGCTATAAAATCTGTTGAGTTTCCCTTTTATATTTCAAGCAAAATACAAAAATATTGGAAGAGTTAAAATTGGGTTATTGTAAAGCACATTTTGGATGCAGTTTTACTCAGATTCAAGATTGCTGCCTGCGTGCATTCACCTTGTAAAACTAATGTTGGTCCTGCATGGTGCAGTCTACAAATAGTTCCCTCAAAATGAAATTTCACAAGGGTACTTACAATGCAGATTTACACATTCATCTATCTCTGCACAGATAACTAATGTCATGACGTGGGGAGTTGATAAAAGAATATTTTGAACACATAATGGCTTGGAAATGCTGAAGAATTTCCCCTGCTATGACAACAGACTGAGGAAGCAGGGGGTGTTCAGCCTGGAGGATCACTGAACCATAGAATGGTCTGGGTTGGTAGGGACCTCCAGAGATCATAGAATCATAGAATCATAGAATGGTAAGGTTGGAAGGGACCTCAAGGATCATCCAGTTCCAACCCCCCGCCATAGGCAGGGACACCTCCCACTAGTACAGGTTACTCAAGGCCTCATCCAATCTGGCCTTGAACACATCCAGGGAGGGAGCATCCACAACCTCCCTGGGCAACCTGTTCCAGTGCCTCACCACCCTCACTGTAAAGAACTTCCTCCTAATATCTAGTCTAAATCTCTCCTCTGCCAGTTTAAGCCCATTGCCCCTTGTCCTGTCATTGCAGGACCTTGTAAATAATCCTTCCCCAGCCTTCCTGTAGGCCCCCTTCAGATACTGGAAGGCTACTATCAGGTCCCCTCGAAGCCTTCTCTTCTCCAGGCTGAAGAGCCCCAACTCCCTCAGCCTGTCCTCATAGGAGAGCTGCTCCAGCCCTCTGATCATCTTTGTGG
>VWZE01008845.1:31468-94112 GCA_013396675.1 Eubucco bourcierii
CCCTCTGGATGGCATCCCTGCCCTCTAGCAAGTCGACTGTGCCACACAGCTTGGTGTCATCTGCAAACTTGCTGAGGGTGCACTCCATTCCTCTGTCCATGTCACTGACAAAAGATCATCTAGTCCAACCCTCATTGCAGTCAGCAGGGACATCCTCAGCTACACCAGTTAACCCAGAGCCCTGATGAGTCTCATCTTGAATATCTCCAGTTATGGGGCCTTGACTATCTCCCTGGACAACCTGTTTCAGTGTTCCACCACCCTCATGGTAAAGGACCTGTTCCTAACATCCAATCTAAATCTGCTCTTCTCTCATTTCCAACCACTGCCCCTCATCCTGTCACTACAGGCCTTTGGAAACAGTCTCTCTGCAGCCTTTTTGTAGCCCCGGCAGGTACTGGCAGGTTGCTATTAGTCTCCCCAGTGCCTTTTCTTCTGCAGGCTCAACAACTCCAGCTCCCTCAGTCTGTCCTCATAGCAGAGATGCTCCTGTCCCCTGATCATTTTCATGCCCATTCTCTGAACCCACTCCAACAGGTCCATCTCCTTCCTATGTTAAGGGCTCCAGACCTGGGTGCAGTATTCCAGGTGAGGTCTCACCAGAGCACAATAAAATGGCAGAATCACCTCTGGATCTGCTGGCAACACATTTTGTGATGCAGCCCAGACCTGGGGAGACCTAAGAGCAGTTTTCCATTACCTGAAGGGGACCTATGAGAAGGATGCAGAAGGACTGTTTCCAAAGGCGTCTCTGCAACGGGCTCAGAACAGGACATGGCAACTCCCAAAATGAGTCATGTTCTATGGGCTAAAAAATGCTACAGCGAATTTACTTCTATTTTTATAGCCCTGATATATTTCCATTATTATTCTTTTCTATCTATCCTTGTAGTTACAATATTTATAGTAATAGCTTGGTATGATGTGTTTTGAATATAGTGTTATAGATTGACTAAATGCAGCATTTGGTTAAAATAGTTAATATAGACCCAAGAACACTGGCAAGCAAAATTTTAGCTGAGCCCATTTCACAGATTCACAGAATTGTTTAGGTTGGAAGGGACATTAAAAAACATCTAGTTACAACCTCCATCCCACAGGCAGAGACACCTCCCACTAGACCAGGCTGCTCAAGGCTCATCCAACCTTGCCTTTGAACATGTGCAGGGAGGAGGCATCCACGACCTCCTTGGGCAACCTGTTCCAGTGTCTCACCACCCTCACTGTCAAGAATTTCTTTCTAATCTCCAGTCTAAAAGCCCCCATAAAGCTCCAATTCATTCCCTCTCATCCTATCACTACAAGCCCATGTAAAAAGTCCCTTCCTGGCTTTCTTGTAGGCCCCCTTCCAGTACTGGAGAGTTGCTCTAAGGTCTCCCTGAAGCCTTCCTTTTCTAAGGGGAAGTCTGTGTAGCACTCTCATTAAACAGTTTTCACATAACATTAGAGACCATTATGTTTTAGCATTGGAAAATAATATTAAATAACAGATGTCCACCAAAATAACCATCAGGAAAAAAAGTTTAAAAAAATAAAGTTGATAATGTTACAATTCAGAAAATCACAACATTCCATTTGCTTAGGCTTCCAAAAATCCATTACACATTAGCCTTACAGACTTAATCCTGTTAGCAAATTTATCTGTGCAGTGTCAAAAGGAAGGTGAAGTCACTGCAGTCACATGCAAATACCAGAACTGCAGACAGGAATTATCACCAGTGCCCTAACAATTACCACAGTCCAAACACAAAGATGACAGTCAGGTTATGCTGTAGAAATTCTTTTTTAACGCAGTCCCCAAGACTATTACGACAAAGGAAAGGCTCAGAAGCAAACATGAAGAGATGTGTTACTTCCATTTGACAAAAGCGGCAGACAGGATGCTGAGTGCTGAAATAAATGGCCTAAGGCAACACATGAAGATACACGTGCTGAAACCAAATCTTCTGAAGCCCAGACTGATGTCTTAGAGCTCTGGTTTCAGTTCCTGTGCATTAACCCATCTGCAGTTCAGCCATGATTCTTCTTCCATTTAATCAAAAGACAAATCTCTAATGGCCTTACTAAGCACAGGACCAATGCTTAAGAATGGGGCAGATCTCTCACAGGATATTACTGAACCACGAAATGTTAGGGGTTGGAAGTGACCTCAAAAGATCATTCTATGGATCTATACTACCAAATAACTCACTTTATAAAGTTTATAACTGGAAAGATGCAAGATTCAAAATAAAGCATAGTGACTTTAAACAAAGAGTATGAAAATAATACGCAGGTTCTGTTTACATTTCAGTATTGTACTGCAAGAGCCAAGCAGCAATGTTTACCAAAACTTAAGAGCCTGGCTCACAGTGAAGGCCTCCCCAGAGCATTAGAAAACAAACAGCTGTGCAGCACAGAAAGTTTCCTGACAATCTACCACCAAGTATACACACAAAACGGTGTACATTTGATTGCTCAATATTCAGCAGCACACAGAAGGAAGCCCTGCAGACCACCTCTTCAACAAAGCATGAGGAGAGAAAAGGTGAAAACAAAAGGTTATAGCAAATAAACTTCTTGTGATAATCTTTCACAGAATTCCAGCACATTGGGGGTTGGAAGTGACTTCTGGAGATCATCTGGTCCAGCCCCCATTGCTAAAGCAGGGCCACTGACAGCAGATTGCCCAGGATCACAATCCCCAGGTGGGTTTGGAATCTCTCCAGAGAAGGAGACTCCACACCACCTCTGGGCAGACTGGTAGAGAGATCAATCATCTCACATTAAAGAAGATGTTCCTTATGTTTAGGTGGCACCTTCTATGTCTCAGTTTTTGCTCACTGCCCCTTGTCCTGTCACTGGGCACCACTGAAGTGTCTGGCTCCACTCTCTTGTCCCTCCACCTTTCAAGATATTGATCAGCTTTGAGACAACAGATTTAGCACATCTACTATTCTGCTGCTGCACATGCTGTAGAGCCAAGCTCAGAGACAAAACAAACGTAGAAGTATTTAATGGGACTCCACGGGCTAGAAATTTTACCTCTAATGTGAAACGTTTTTAAAACAAAAATTATTATTGCATCTAAATGGGCAGAGTGTTATCACTTACAGTCAAGTGACAAAATCATCCTTCACCCACTGCTGTTGTCACAACCTTGCTCTCAGGGACACCAATGCAACTCTCTCTCCTTTGAACAGCAGCAGCAGTAACTGTTACATACTGAAAGACATCATAGAATTGATTTTAAGCTGATTAGGGGGAGCATAAGAGCGTGTGGTCATTCCCAGTTTTATCTTCCTTTCTGTTTCCATTTTGTAACAGATTTGCAAGCAGTTGGAGAAAATAAGATCTTTTCTCTAGGCACAGTGATAAAATCTTTGTGGTTTGTTTGTGGACAAATTGGTACAATGTTTGCATTCCAGATAACCTCATTTTCTCTCATAACTGGATTTCGTTTTACCAAGTGCTTACTTACATTTTAAGCCTGGAGGAAACATTTGCCAGTCACAACGTGTATTACAGAAGGCAACAGGTTTTGTTGCAGTTGGTTCAATGACCACAGACACAAGTCCATTTCATAACCCTGATGCTGCAGCAGCAACTGAAGCATCTGGTGCAGAACTGCAAATGTTCTGCGATAGGCAATGTGGAGTTGGGAGCTAGGGACAGCCAGGGCTGGCAAATTAACTCTCTGGTTTCTCCTCCTTCCCATCCACTCCCCTGTGCCTGGTTTTGAGGGTGCAGCCTGTGAGAAGAGAGGTTGCCAAGGAGCTGCTTGATACTGGCTCTGTGCCTTTGGCATGTGATGAGCCTCCTGAGGTAGTCAGGTCACAGTGCAGTGACCTTAATACCTTTAATACCTTATTAAAAAGACTAAAACCCTGTTATTATCTCATCAAAGACAGTTACTTATCAGCGCCTGTGACAGTAAATATATAGTAAACAAGCACAAGATATCCTAATTATTAGACAAAAAATTGCTTTATCAGTTGTATGCACAGAAGACTGAAGCATGCATACATGACATAGAGGGAAAGAGTGCTAATGCTGGAAAGAAAACAGGGTCTACAGAGGAGGCTGACAGAACAAAGTGTAGACACATCAAACTGTGCTTCTGTTCTGCTTAGGGATGAAAATGAGACCATTCAACTTTTGAACTACATAACAGACAAATGGAACAAGAAGCCAGAGTGGTTCTGTTAGTACAGTCCTCCAAATCTCAGAGGCAGGGTGAGCAACCCCCAGATCCACACACCTTGGTGTCATTACTATACTATTCACACCAAGGTTATTCCATGAGATCAGATATATCAGTTGCAAAACCCACAGAAAGAGTAGGCTGACCAAGGTTGGAAGAGACCTCAAAGATCATCAAGTCCAACCCATTACCACAGACCTCAAGACTAGACCATGGCACCAAGTGCCACGTCCAAACACACCTTCAACACCTCCAGCAACAGTGACTCCACCACCTCCCTGGGCAGCCCATTCCAGTAGCCAATGACTCTCTCAGTGAAGAACTTTCTCCTCACCTCCAGCCTAAACTTCCCCTGGTGCAGCTTGAGACTGTGTCCCCTTGTTCAAGAGCCATATATATTCTGAGACACAGTAGTGGCCTGAGTTCATTCAGTTAGAAACTATGTCCTATGAAAACCTCACCAAATCCTAAGGAAAAGGCCCCAGACTGAAAAGCTTCATCCCTTTTTGCTGACCGAACTCCACACATATATGCACACCATCACCCCAGAGATCCACCACTAAATCTTAAGGTTCACAGATTCATAGGTTAATAGAAGGGTTTGTTTAGAAGGGACCTGAAAGATCATCTAGTTCCAACCTCCTTGCCACAGCCAGGGACACATTCCACAAGATCAGGTTGCTCAAGGCCTCATCCAACCTGGCCCTGTACACTTCCAGGGAGGGAGCATTCATGACCTCCCTAGGAAAACTGTTCCAGTGTCTCACCAGCCTTGCAGCAAAAAAAATCTTCCTAATCTCCAGCCTGTATCTGTCCTCTTCAAGCTTAAAGCTGGTACTTCTTGCCCTATCACAAGTCCTTGTAAAAAGTCCCTTCTCCATACCACAGGTGACACCTTCTTGTGTGGTTCCTCTCTATTCTTCACTTCATTTGCCCCTAAATAATTCCTACAGAGGTAGTGACAATTAGTTACACACCAAGCATGAATTATGTATTCAATGATATTGCCCAGAACATGCATATAAATGATAGGCAAGATTACAGAATTCCATAATCCCAGAATGATGGGTGCTGTAAGGGACCTCTGGAGATCACCCAGTCCAACTCTCCTGTTAAAGCAAGCTCACCCACAGAAGGATCACAATGTACAGGTAAGTTCGGAATCTCTCCAGAGAAGGAGTCTCCACAGCCTCTCTGGGTAGCCTGCTCCAGGGCTCCAGCACCCTCAGATCCAAACAAAAATTTTCCTCATGTTTAGGTGGAACTTCCAGTGTGCCAGTTCAGGCTCACTACCCCTTGTCCTACTGCTGGGCACCACTGAAAAGGGTCTTGCTCCATCCTCTTGAACCTGACCTTTAGCTCTTGGTCAGCATTGAGAGGATCTCCACTTAGGTTGCTCTTCTTCAGCCTAAACAGCTCCAGGTCTCCCAGACTCTCCTCCTCACAAGAGGTTGTCCAGTCCAGTACTCCAATCTGATCAAAAATATTAGTGATAAATCACATTCTAGCCTGTAGAGCACTAACCAGGGTTGAAGTACGAGGTTATTCAGAATGCTGCTGTTTGAAAGAAAAGATTTTGCTCAAACAAGTGTGTGGTACCTTCGGCTGGGCAAAGCTCTTTAGTAACCTGACACAGACGCTAATGTATTAGCATTTTTGGTCAAGAGGGACTGTTAAAACAGGGCTGTACAGCAAAGGGCACTTAATTTATCACTTGGTACATCTAACACAGGATTCAACACCTGCAGTGCTTCTAAATGGCTTCCTGTACACAGCTCAGCCAGTTTCCAATAAAGATAAAAGTGACAGCAGTGATTAGTTTTGTTTGCATTCCGGTTGATAAACAAAAGTTACATGTGTATTTGAATAAATCATACCTCATGAATTATGAAATGATACAGCATCGGGATGATGGAAACCATTGATTTCTGTGTCTGCCTAAGGGCAGACAGAAAGAACAAAAGAACAAGATTTATAGAGTATTCACCAGGAATACTTCAAAACCGATGTGCATTTTTCCTGTGAGAGCAGATCAATACAGTAATTTTATTTTTAAGCTAAGACATGGGTACGGCTAGAGAAACCTTGTCTCTGATTCCATCTCATCTCACACATATGCAATGATAGTCACATAATGTCTATGGCAGCAAGATAACACTTCGCTGTGGGCTCCTGGCAGCACAGATCACATTTTTGCTCTACATCTTGCACTTAGCACAAGCATCCTGGGGCTAAGTGACATTTGCCTTCTTCGCTCGACAAAAGAAAATGCTACTTCGCTTCAAACAATTAATGACGTGTTGTGAAGGACAGGGTGACAAACAGACATTTCCAGTCTTACATGCAATATGGAATAAGACAGGAAAGCACTTAGAAACCAGCCTAAGCTCTTCCCTAGGAGGAAAATATGCATCAAGGTGTTCAGTTTCTTTCCATGTTTTCCTCCTCCTGGTTTTTTTGTTTTGTTTTGGTTTTTTTAAATGGTTTATAGTCAGGTCCTACAGGACATTCTGCCTGCTGGTGTCTGCTTGTGTCCAGGCTTGGGATAGCCCCTCCTTAGCACACACTGATAGTGGACACCACAGTCAGATAGGACACGAATCCTCCTCTGGCTGCAGTCCTGTAATGGGAAAAGATGCAGGACTAAAGTTAATCCAGCAGGAGTCTGTGCTGCATGGCTGATGTCCTGGGAGAGGCATGAGAAGGATGTGCCAGCTTTCCAGCTGGGCAGAACGGTATCTCTGTTCTTATTGAGAATGCTTTGGCAGCAATCACAGCCTCAGGACAGGATTGAGCCAAAGTCTGCAGCAGGAGGGAGTATCTTTTTGGAGATCAACTAATGCAGCTGGAGAATAGACAAGCTGTCAGATACACGCAGGAATTTTTCAGCTTCTGCTGGATACCAAAAGCCTGGACTCAGGAGAGATACTATTCATATGGAAATTTATAATCTTCTCTATATTGGTCTTTTCCCTGCAATCCCTTCAATGTTCCCTAAGAGATAATTTACCTGTTACTCCCTCCTATATAAATAATTTATAAATACATAGAATTCATTCAGTTGGAAGGGACTTTAAACATCATTCCAAACGCCCTGCCATGGGCAGGGACTCCTTCCACTTGACCAGGTTGCTCAAAGCCTCATCCAGCCTGGCCTTGAAGACCTCCAGGGAGAGGGCATCCACAACCTCCCTGGGTAATCTGTTCCAGTGTCTCACCACCCTCACTGGAAACAATTTCTTCCTCATATCCAGTATAAATTTGTCCTCCTCAAGCTTCAATTCATTCCCTCCCAAGCCCTTGTAAAAAGCCCCTCTCAGCTTTCTTGAAGGTCCTCTTTGGGTATTGGAAGGGTACTATTAGGGTTCCCAGGAACTTTCTTTTCTCCAGGCTGAACAGTCTCAACTCTTTCAGTCTGTCCCTATAGTTCTTCAGCCCTCTGATCATCTTTGTGTCCTCCTCTGGACCTGCTTCAGCAGTTCCATGTCCCTCTTATTCTGGGGGCAGTAGAATCGGACACAGAGCTCCAGGTGGGGTGTCACAAAAGCAAATGGGTAGAATGACCTCACTCATCCTGCTGGTCACACTTCCAAATGCTTTCTCCATGACCTTGCCCTCCTTGCCTTCACTTTACTCAGTCAGCAGCACCTTATTTTTCTTTCTGACTGAATAATATAACCACTTGAAGTCACAAATAATTTTTTTTCAGCTTCCATTCAGGTCTGGAGTTTGCTGCTCCTGTTTCAGAACAGTCTTGTCCTGAAACCTCATCCACTTTTTCCCAAGCATCCCAGACACCAGGGAGAGAAAACAGCTGCAAAGAGTCTGGAGATGCTCTTGCTGTAACCAAGTAACTGTTATTATGAGGCACAGAATGGGTAATGTTGAGCATAGCAAATGACATTTTTGTTGTCAGGAAGTTACTAGGTAAGGGCCATTCACTGTTAATCATTAACTGGCTAGAAATTATTCTTTATTAATGTCATGAGGCTCTTGAAATAGAACATATAAATAGAATCTGCAATTAAACATACATACAGAGAGTATACCTACATTGCCTGTGAAGTGAAGGTTGCTTTATGGAGACAGAGCCTTTAATTGCTTTTATTTAGGGGAAAAAAAGCAAAGTTTCTAAATAAGGACTGTGATTCAGCACTGTCTTCAGGATTTACAGTCCCATAACACACACACAAAAATGTATTAACTATAATTTACCACTAACAAACACAGAGGTGTAATCCCATTTTTTCAGAGATCTAGTGCCAGTTTACCATCATCTGAGCAATCTTTCATCTTCATAAAAGTAGGAAAAAAACCCAAACCCAACCCATCATCCATTCCAGCAAGATAAATATTAGATTTCATTTTTAATGAAACTAAAATGTAAAAATAGACTGCTCTCTTTGGAAGTTTTGAGGCCAGCAGATACAACCCAAAATGTGTCACACTCTTCTAAGTTCTACCAACAGTCAAATTTTCTCTGCAGAAGGAGTTTTCTTCTGTAATCTTTGGAAGAAAAGATTTTAGTGCAGTTTCATGTTAATAATCTTGGTTTTGAATTTCAGTTTAAAACAGGATTCAAGGGATCACAGAATAACACAAGATGAAGTCCTTTTCTTTGAGGCACAAAGAGCATTCTGCATGCACTTATTAAAAGCTCAAGTACCCTTGAGAACATTTCGTACAGCTACAGCATTGTACTTTGTATGCAACCAGTTACACACAATATTGTGGTACAGGAACAGCTGGAGAGCCAAAGAACAAATTCATTCAAAGTAAAAGAAATCATAGTCTCAGGTCAAAGAACTAAAAATGTGCACCTCCACAGAGTCCTCCCCTACTACTTCCCAGGCAGTAGGACAGACCTAGCATTAACATGTCACTTGTAACCCACTGCCTTTGGGAGAAAAGCCTTTACAGGAGCAAGAGACAGTGCTGCCCGTGTGCAAGAGGACTTAATTTGCTTTGCTTTTTGGAATGGAATCATCCACCAGCTCAAATTAGGCATCACTGGCCATGCAGTCTGAGCTCCATCAAGACCTCTAATTAATGTGTTCAAGAGAATGTATGCTCTGGTCAACAGTCAGCTGAAGAGGACCCAGAAACGTGCTCAGGTGGCCAAGAAGACCAACAGCATCCCAGGCTGTGCCAGGAATATTATGTCCAGCAGGACTAGGGGAATGATGGCCCTCCTGTGGTTCTGACGAGGCCACACAGCTTTCGAGTGTTTTGGGGCACTTTCGAGTGTTTTGGGAGGGTTAGATTGGACATAAGAAAATATTCTTTCCTGAAAGGGTTCTCAAAGACTCAAACAGGTTGCCCAAAAAGGTGGTTGAAAACCCATCCCTAGAGGTCTTTCAAAGAGGAGGTCTGGTGCTGAGGGATGTGGCTTTGGACCATAGTAGCCTGAGTAGAATCAGGCTAACGTTTGGGCTCCCTGATCTGAAAGATCTTTTGCAGCCTAAACAATTCTGTAATCCTACAAACATGCGAGCTCAGGATGGCTCTGCTGATGACACTAACCACCATCCACTTCCCAGAACACAGAGTAAACAGCCAAAGGAAAAGGGAACACCTCCAGCCATTTCACAGATTCACACAGTCACAGATCGCATTGGGTTGAAAGGCACCATCGAAGGCCATCTTGCACAAGCTCCCCGCACCCAGCATGGACACCTCCTACCCCAGTAGGCAGCTCAGGGCCACACTGAGTATGATCTTGAATATCTCCAGGGATGGGGCCTCAACCACATCCCTGGGAAACCTCCTGTTCTAGTATCTTACCACTCCTATTGTGAAGAACTTCCTCCTGACATCCAATCTAAATCTCTCCTGCTCTAGTTTCAAACCATTGCCCCTCATCCTATCGCCACAAGCCCTTCCTGTAAGCCCCCCTAAATAGTGAAATGCAGCTCTAAGGCCTTCCCACTGTCTTCTCTTTTCCAAGCTGAACAGCACAAATTCTGAGAGCCTGTCTTCATAGAAGAGGTTCTCCACCCTTCAGATGATCTTCGTGGTCTCCTCTGGACCCCATTTCCACTCTATATTTCCCCCTCTATGAATGGAAGTTCCAGATACCCTAAAAAAGTGCAGAGAGGTGGAATGAAAGCAAACAGAACCTCTGATCTAACTATAGCTGTGGCTGAAGTCAACAAAACTATTCTGAAAAGGACCTAAAGTCTGCCTATTCCAGTCAAAGCATCGAAGAAAGGTGGCTGCTAAATCATTATGTATTAGGGTGTCTGGAAGCCAATAATAGTAATAAGAAATAATTTATGACTACTGCCCTGTTTATGGCCTCATCAGAGTATGACTTAAACACTGCACAGACCTTGGACTGGCCCTCAGCAAAGAGTGAAAAGTTTTATTCTTTACGAGCCTTGCATGATGGCTATTTTAGCTGAAGAAGAAAGCTGGTGTAAAGTGTGAGAGCAGGAAGTTTTCCCTTGGTGTCTCTCTTGCTGTATGACTAATGTGCCCTTTTGATTTCTATTGTATGAAAATCCACTGGGAGGTTTAGGGGAGTTTTATTGCAGAAACCTATCAGATCTTATTGGCCTTCTAGGGTGATTAGTGGTAGGTTGTTTCTCACAGTTCTGCTTTGCTCTCTAGCACTGTACCTCTCTCCTTGAGCTGCTCCGGCGAGGCTTCCACTGCTAAATCTTGGTTTGCAGGGAGGCGTAGGATGGTTTCTATAGCCTGAGTTCAGTGCCACAAAGAATTGCAAAAGGTGTCCTTAAAAGTGACAGAGCTGGTTGCAGAAGAGCTCTCTTTTCAGTTCATAAACTTCATCGATTTTTTTTTTTTTCCCAAATATGCCATTAAATTCAGAGTCAAAAGCAGCTGGATGGTGCAGGTCTCCCATGGAAACAAACACTCCCTTTTTTTGGATGCTTTCTAGCCACTTTCTCATGCAAAACTGGTGGAAAGCAGTCTTGATACTGGTGATGCCTGCAGGGATCAGTGCAGTATTTTCCTCTGGTATGGTTAGGATAAAATCTTGGCAAGAGTTGAAGATCTTACATTAGCCTAACTAAGTCTGGTGCTAAGCCATGTCCCTCAACACCACCTCTTTGAAACACCTCCAGGGACGGAGACTCAACCACCTCCCTGGGCAGCCCGTTTGAGTCTTTGAGAACCCTTTCAGGAAATAAAACTTACTTATGCCCGACCTAAACCTTCTCTTGCACACCTTGAGGCCATTTCCTCTAGTCCTGCCACTTGATACAAGGGACAAGAGACCAACTCCCACCTGGCTACAAACTCTTTTAGGGAGCTGTAGAGTACAAGAAGGCCTTCCCACAGCCTCCTTTTCTTCAGATTAAATAACCACAGTTCCCTCAGCTGCTCCTCATCTGTGAAAGTTACAGGCTGCAGTGATGTCTACCTAGCCCATCTTTAGCTTCAGTGCAGAACAGTGGCAGCAAACACAAGGCAGAGAAAGCCTCACCCTTCCTCTTGCTAACCACAGGAAAGGAATATTTTACATTGCAACAATGCAGCAAGACTGATTTTTTTCCTTGTCCTTAGAGAAATGGGGCAAAGCCACAGGCACAGATCAAAAAGCAACCCACTGCAACCTGAACTCAACTAAACTTTGGTGAAGTCTGGAACTACAACACAATTTTGTTGCTGAACCAGGTAATCAGTCACAAAAAGAATTAAATCTCACTCCTCCAAATTCAAGGGATAAGATAGCTGGGGGTAGAATTCCACTAAAACTGAGGTCTGAATCTCCTTCCTCTACAGGGAAGAATAATCAGAAATGCAGCTTCAACAGTTAGCAGCTCTCAGGCACATGAGCTATTTTGGTAATTTAATTTTTAAGATAAATCACAGAATGGTTTGAGTTGGAATAAACTTTAAAGATCATCTAGTTCCAAGCCCCTGCCATGGGCAGGGACACCTACTAGAGCAGCTTGCTCAAGACCGCATCCAACCTGGCATCCAGGCTTCACAATTTCTCTGGGCAACCTGTTCCTGTGTCTCACCACCCTCATGGTGGAGACAAAAATAAAAAGAAAAAATGCCTAGCATGCTATGAAAGCAGCTTATATTTGGCAGGGGGGGAAATGATGAACAAATTAATTTTTTTTTAATGGAGGAACTTCTATTTTCTTTCCTTTTTTTTTTTTTTTTTTTGAGACTGCATTTAGCTAAATTAATTTTAGAAAAAAGATCTAATAAAAAAATCTAATCTCACTCCAGAACATCAAATTGTAGAATCGTTAAGGTTGCAAAAGTCTTCTAAGTTCATCAAGCCCAACCATCAACCCAACACCACCATGACCACAAAACCATGTCTCAAAGTGCCATATCTACAAATGTTTTTTAATAGCTTCAGGGATGGTGACTCCACCATCTCCCTGGGCAGCCTGTTCCAATGCCTGACCACTTTTTCAGTAAAGATTTTTTCCTAATATCCAACCTAAACCTCTCCTGGCACAACCTCAGATCACTCCCTCTCATTCTATCACTTGCTACTTGACAAAAGAGACCAATTGCCTACCTCACTCCAGTCTCCTTTCAGGTACTTGAACATAGGTAATAAGGTCTTCCGTGAGTCTTCTTCCCACTCCAAAATACCTCTGTACAGAACATCTCAGTATACAACATCTCACTGGCCATTCAGGACAGTTTTTCTATGAACTATTTTTAAATGTTCAAATACCAACACAAATTACAGACTTTGCTCACGCATCTTTAAGTTTTCTGATCTGGCTTTCTGCAAATAGGTTGTTGTGTTTTGCCTTCAATCACTATTCATTTCTCACAGCATTTCTTTCACAAAAACTCAACACAGACAACAATGATCACGGGCAGCTGTTTGCTGAGCTTCACCCAAAGCAGTCTGTGCAGCAGGGCAGGGAGGTGATTCTGCCCTTCTGCTCTCATGAGACCCCACCTGAAGCACTGCATCCAGTTCTGATGCCCCTCAGAATTAGAGGGACACGGAGCTGATGGAGCAGGTCCATAGAAGGCCACAAAGACCATCAGAGAGAGCTGGAGAAACTCCCCTGTAGGGACAGGCTGAGAGAGTTGAGGCTGTTCAACCTGGAGAAGACTCCAGGGAGACCTTAGAATAGCCTTTCAGTACCTGAAGAAAGGGGCCTCCAAGAAAGCTGGGAAGGGACTTTTTACAAGGGTTTGTAGATATAGGATAAGAGGGGATGGATTGAAGCTTGAGGAGAACAGATTTAGACTGGAGATTAAGAAGAAATACTTTGCAGTGAGGGTGGTGAGACACTGGAAAAGGTTGCCCAGAGAGGTTGTGGATGCCCCCTCCCTGGAGGTGTTGGCTAAGTTGGATGAAGCCTTGAGCAGGCTGCTCTAGTGGAGGATGTCATTGCCTATGGTAGAGGGGTTGGAACTTGATGATCTTTAAGGCCCTTTCCAACCCAAAGCATTCTATGACTCTACAAAACCCTTGTTTAACACATAAAAAGCACGTAAACAATTAGCCTGAGAAGGAGCATTCAGAAATATCTAAAATGTCATCCTCTACTCCATTTTAATTTAAATGTAATAGCAAGAAGAATGTCAAAGCATCTTAAAAAGAAGTTATTGCTGCCTTCTGCGTGCAGCAGTCTATGATTCATCAGGCGGCACAGAGAAAATCTTTTGCTGCAATACTAAGCGGGTTACAAAACGTCATTTGTGGTTTACTTTTGCAGCCGTTTTAGTCTATCATTATAAACCCATCCAATTAGGACAACAAAAACGAAAGCTGCATTTGCAAAGTGCTGTTTCAGCCCAAATTAACTCTTTCACTTCAACAAAATCCACATTTTTGCCTTATCATTTGTCCTGATGTTGCATTTGATTTTTATGTCAAAGAACTGCACAACAGGTTTGGATGTTTTGTTTGTTTCTTTTAAATGGGAACTACGGGAAACTTGCCCTGATTTCTCTGGAAGTAGTGCTGGACAGTGTCATGGGTCAGGGCTGGGCTAGGCTGGCCACTAGATGAGTGCTAGAGACTCTCTATGAATCCCTCTGCCTTCCCAAAGAGAAGAGAAAGGGAGTAAGAGAGAGAGATAGATGGAAAGAAATTAAACCAGCTAAGATGGAAAGAAGAACAATCCAATGAAATAGAGACAAAGAGACACAAACCAATATGGAACCCAACCTCTAATGGCAATGATGTCACTGACACCAATGATGCTGTGAACAGGCACTGGGGAAGTCACCAACTTGATTCAACAGTAGATGGGAAATTAATTCAAGAGCTAAATTCTGTAACTGCATTCAGAAATGTGCAGACTGAGATTGAAGGCAGAAAAATGGACAAAGTCCTCCTGAGATAACAGGCATTGAAGAGGCTTGACCCTGGTGATCCCTCAGCTTGATCCTGAAGATGACATTGTTGGTTGGTTAAGAGTTACTTGTCTGGTCTGACCACCCTCACAGGTGCCACCTGTGGCTTATTACACCTCAATATGGGGCACAAGATGTGGTAGTGCTGTTAGTCTGCAGCCCAGACCTTGGTAGTGACTCCCTCATCAATTTTTCCCTGCTAGTAGTAGCCCCTGGCTGTGCAAACCTGCACTGAATTGCAGAAAGTGCCTCAGTGAGCAGTCTGAGCTGAGAAGTCAAATCTTTGAATAGCATCAGTTCTGTTCCAGTTCAAACCAGAACAGACTTGCACAGGGCTTTTCAGCAAAAACCTACATGCACTACACCAGAAGACTGCAACCAGAAGGTAGTAGATTTGTTCTCACTGCAATTCCAAGCACCTTGAACTCAGGGCTTTTTTACGAACTTGTGTTAATTATATTAGCAGATTTTATAAAGTATCACAAAACAGGAAATTCAGCTCTATAACTTTGAGACAAACATCTGCTTTTTATAGTGAGGTGCTATTTCCTCGTGTGCTTACAGCAGGCAAAACCTTCCTTTATAAGCAGCAGGAAGAGCAGTAGATGCCCAACCCTGCGCACAGCTTCTGGCATGAATTCCGAGCAGGTCAAGGCTTTTCAGCCCATTGTAAAGGTGAACAGAGCAGCACAAAACCAAAATTTTGGCCTCATGCATTTCTGATATGGTAACATGCTTTGGTGCATTATTTATCCCTTTGTTCCAAATGGAACCGAATGGAACCGAATATTACAGATCTAGATTCATCTCATACTATTGCCAGCTCTCTCAGGAAGAAGATTTTTTTCTTTCCAGTTCTTTAGGACTAGTTAAGAATTAATCCAGATCTCTCTTCAAAATTTCCTGGGGATAGATTTCTACAATAAAGTGTATCTTGGGGCACTGACAAAACATGTATGTATGTATGACAAGTCATCTATTGTATCTTTGTTGCAGACATATATTTTCGGCAGGCTACCATTGCCCCACAATGCAACAATAAATGTTTTTCTATCACTTCATCTCCCTCCTGTCTCGGTACTCATGAAATAGAGAAGAAAACTAAGTTAAGATTAGGAAATAAGTTCCAGAACAAGGAGTACACATTCCCTTCAAATGAGATAAGCAGTAGAGTTTATTTAAGCTAAGTGGGCAAGTAAGGTCCATCATAAAAACAAAACACACAACTTTATTCTGTTCTGGTGAGACCTCACCTGGAGTACTGCATCCAGCTCTGTAGCCCTCAACGCAGGAAGGACACAGACCTGACGCAGTGGGTCCAGAGGAGGGCCACAAAAATGATTGTGGGTTGTAGCACCTCTACTACAACGACAGGTTGAGGGAGCTGGGGTTGTTCAGCCTGGAGAAGAGAAGGCTCTGAGGAGGCCTAATAGCAGCCTTTCAGTACCTGAAGGGGACCTATAAGAAGGTTGCAGTGATAGGATGAGAGGCAATGGTTTGAAATGAGGGAAGAGCAGATTTAGATTGGATATTAGGAACAAGTCCTGCACCATGAGAGTGCTGGAACAGTACCAAGAGCTTGCCCATGGAGGTGGTTGAGGCCCAATCCCTAGAGATATTCAAGGTCATACCTGACAACACTCTGGGCAACCTGATCTAGTGGAGGATGTCCCTGCTGAGTGCAGGGCGGGTTGGACCAGATGACCTCTGGAGATCCCTTCCTATCCAAACCATTCTATGATTCTACAATTCATTCTAAACCAGCATACTACACTGAACTCACTGTATAAACAAGCAACACATTCTGCACTCCCCTTTCTCCCTGACAGTACTTTTCATTCTTCTGCTCCTCAAAGTTTCTAATTGTCCTAACTGTCTGCTGCTTGGGAAGAAATTGCCCAGGGAGAATGCAGTTTAATTAGCCTCAACATGGTATTCATACTGCTTGTTTTCTTGACAGTTAGGGAAGTAAATCATCTGACAAAAACATCCCAAATGTGTTACAGTTTAAATCCAGATTTGCCAGCCTCTTGCAGACACTTAGGCTGTCTCTCACTCACACAAAGCTCTTCTGCTGTCAGTCTTCCTTTCAGCAGAAGCAATGGTAAACTGGAGACTGAAAGCTGTCTGTGATGGATAATGACATCCACAACTCCTTGATCTCCTTTCATAGATCCATGCATTCATAGAATAGCTTAGGTTGGAAGTGACCTAAAATAATCTAGTTCCAACCCCCCTGCCATAGGCAATGACACACTCCACTAGAGCAGCATGTTCAAGGTTTCATCCAACCTGGCCTTAATACCTCCAGGGAGGGGGCATCCACAATCTCCCTGGGCAACCTGTTCCAGTGTCTCATCATCCTCACTGCAAAGATCTTCTTAATCTCCAGTCTAAACGTGTTCTCCTCAAGTTTCAATCCATCCCCTCTTATCCTATCCCTACAAACCCTTGTAAAAAGTCCCTTCCCAGCTTTCTTGGAGGCCCCCTTCAGGTATTGGAAGCCTGCTCTAAGGTATCCCTGGAGTCCTCTCTTCTCCAGGATGAACAGCCTCAACTCTTTCAAGCCTGTCCCCACAGGGAAGGTTCTCCAGCCCTCTGATCATCTTTGTGGCCTCCTATGGACGTGCTCCAGCAGCAACATGTCCCTCTTATGCTGGGAGCACCAGAACTGGATGCAGTGTTCCAGGTGGGTCTCATGAGAACAGAGACAAGACTTTATTTCTCATTGCAGTCTTTGGATCCCCTGTTTGTCCTAGAAGAGTGTTCATGTTTCACAAGTGAAATACAAGAACGTTTTCAGATACCAGAGTAATGCTAGAGAGCTCAGGAAGTTATGGGCAGGCTTCTATTTAAAGGATTTATTCCTGACCCATAATTACTGACTTAAAATAAACCCAGCTGCATAATTCTTTCTGCCTTCACATAATTTCGGGCCTTTTGTTAACACAAAAAACATTCCTCAGAGAAGAAAATTGTCAACGCTGAGTCCTCTGGGGTTCAGAAGTAGAAGGAGGTTTTCTTTCACTAACAGCACTAGATTTCTCTCAGGGAATGATTCTGCAGTGCTTCTGGCCCAAGATGTTGATCTTCTATCAGGATACAGAATCATAGAATGGTAAGGTTGGAAGGACCATAAGGAACATCTAGTTCCAACACCCTGCCATAGGCAGGGACACCTCCCACTAGTACAGGTCACTCAAGGCCTCATCCAACCTGGCCTTCAACACCTCCACGGAGGAAGCATCCACAACCTCCCTGGGCAACCTGTGCCAGTGCCTCACCACTCTCACTGTAAAGAACTTCCTCCTAACATCCAGTCTAAATCTCCCCTCTGCCAGTTTAAACCCGTTGCCCCTTGTCCTGTCATTGCAAGACCTTGCTAATAATCCTTCCCCAACCTTCCTGTAGACCCCCTTCAGATACTGGAAGGCTACTATCAGGTCCCCTCGAAGCCTTCTCTTCTCCAGGCTGAAGAGCCCCAACTCTCTCAGCCTGTCCTCATAGGAGAGCTGCTCCAGCCCTCTGATCATCCTCGTGGTCCTCCTCTGGACCCGCTCCAACACTTCCATGTCCTTCCTGTGCTGAGGGTTCCAGAACTGTGCACAGTACTCCAGGTGGGGTCTGACGAGTGCAGAGTAAAGTGGCAGAATCACCTCCCTTGCCCTGCTGCCCACGCTTCTCTTGATGCAGCCCAGGACTCAGCTGCTGTCTGGGCTGCATGCTCACACTGCAGGCTCATGTTGAGCTTTTCATCAACCCAGACTCCAAGGTCCCTTTCCTCAGGGCTGCTTTCCAGTCATTCACCACCCAGCCTGTATTTGTGCTTGGGATTGTGCCTACCCAGGTGCAGGACCTTACACTTGGCCTTGTTGAATGTCATGAGGTTGGCCTGGGCCCACCTCTCCAGTCTGTCCAGGTCCCTCTGGATGGCATCCCTGCCCTCTAGCAAGTCGACTGTGCCACACAGCTTGGTGTTATCTGCAAACTTGATGAGGTTGACCATTGTTATGTTTACCATATGACAGAAGTTATCCTTTTCCCTTGCTTTGAGATTCTTTGAGCCATTTTCTATCCATTAACTTTCGAAATTACTTTCATTGCTTTTGGAAACCAAAAGTACCTACAGAGTTTACAGTGTCACAGAAGCCTTATGGAAATCCCTGTGTTACAATCCGATGCCCTAAGAAGGTCCAGAACAAAGGACACATAAAAGGTTTGAGGCAGTGGAATACTTCACAAAAAAATTTCTGTAGTCCAAAACAATTTAAAACGTTTATAGTACCTTTGTATTTTTGCTGCAAGTGCTCCAATTCAGATATCAGTCAAGCTGAGTGCTCATAGCACAGCTCAGGACAAACTGAACTTATTTACAAATAGAACCATCCAAAAGGTAAAATACAAAGAGACTGGTCAGAAAGGTAAGCTGGGGAAGAATAACACCCCACAATAGAAAAAAGCAAAACAAAACAAAACACAGATTTAGTTGAATAAAAAGCAGCAATCAGAGTTTCTTGTTGTCAGCTATGGATATTGAGCTGAGAGAGGAGAAATACAAGTGAGAGTCTCTCACCATGAAAATAAACAGAAATAAATGAAGCTGTAAAATCTCAGCAATAGCTGGAGATTTCATCCCAGGAACATCCTCCTTCCAGAACAGTTTCTCATCTGCAGGTGTCTGCATACATGGATTCACTTTATTTTTTTCAGAAAACAACACAGCACTGGTCAAACATTTTGAAGGTGGCTACTATATTTTCCTGGCCTGCTAAGGAAAAAGGTATTTGTCACACCACCTCCAAGTCACCTTTCTTCTGCAGCCAACAGAAGCTAACGAAAACGCAGGGCAAATCAAGCTGCCACAGGTAAGACTTTAACTCAGTTTACCCTCCTAGCCTACTTCCTCTGCACCTGTCTGAAGTACTTAGTTCTTCAACATCCAGATACATGTAGCAGGATCTTGAAGACCCTGACACTCAGATGACATTAGTTTTATCCTTTGCTGTTCTAATACACCTTCTCACACTCCTACATCCAGTCAGCTGTTTTCCACTTCCATAAGCAGCCACCAAGTCCCTCTTTCTGGTAGGTCTCAACTACCAAACCCGCTCCTGTCCTTCACCAGTCATTAATGCGCATATTCCCTTGGGCAAAAAACTAACTGGTTTGAAACACAGGTTTAGTTGCTTGCCTGTAAAGGAGTATAAAGGCAGCTTCATTTGTGGCCAGCAGCAAAAGCTGGTTTATGTTGAGCCTGCAGTGTGCACATGCAGCCCAGACAGCCAACCAAGTCCTTGGCTACATCAAGAGAAGTGTGGCCAGCAGGGCAAAGGAGGGGATTCTGCCTCTTTGCTCTTGTCAGACCCCACCTGGAGTACTGTGTGCAGTTCTGGAGCCCCCAGCACAGGAAGGACATAGAAGTGTTGGAGTGGGTCCAGAGGCGGGCGACGAAGATGCTCAGAGGGCTGGACCAGCTCTGCTATGAGGACAGACTGAGAGAGTTGGGGCTCTTCAGCCTGGAGAAGAGAAGGCTTCGAGGGGACCTGATAGCAGCCTTCCAGCATCTGAAGGGGGCCTTCAGGAAGGCTGGGGAGGGACTATTTACAAGGTCCTGCAACGACAGACAAGGGGCAATGGGTTTGAACTGGCAGAGGGGAGATTTAGACTGGATGTTAGGAGGAAGTTCTTTACAGTGAGGGTGGTGAGGCACTGGAATGGGTTGCCCAGGGAGGTTGTGGCTGCTCCCTCCCTGGAGGGGTTGAAGGCCAGGTTGGATGAGGCCTTGAGTGACCTGTACTAGTGGGAGGTGTCCCTGCCTATGGCAGGGGGTTGGAACTAGATGATCCTTGAGGTCCCTTCCAACCTTACTATTCTATGATTCTATGTTGGCTAACCCTCCAGAGCAGTACCTTGACAGACACAATCTGTGTTGTTTGCAGGCACTATAGTAATCCTGAAGCAGTATTACCCCAAAGTTAAAAACTCAAATTATAAAAGTCATCTACTCTATTAAGACAGTACAAGAGAATTAGACACTTTAACTACATACAGCAATGAAACATGGCACTGATGATGTATCCTCACTCATGATGACATTGGTGTAAACATAACAACTACTCTCCCATCCCTGATTTCAGTGGTGACCATAGGCACGTAGAGCTCCAGCAGAGGAAGGTATTCCCCTGAGGAAAGTGTTGTATCAGCAGCAACTTCTTATATGGAAAACAAAACCAAAAACAAAAAAACAACAGAGAAACCACAGAGACTCAGAGGAGTGAAGGTTGGAAGGGACCTCCAGAGATCATATAGTCCAACCCTCAGGCTAAAATGGAGTCACCCACAGAAGAACCACAATATCCAGGTAGCTTTCAGATCTCTCCAGAGAAGGAGACTCCACAATATCTCTGGGCAAGCTGCTCCAAGGCTCTGGCACCGTTTCAGCAAAGCTTTCCCTCATGTTTATGTGGAACTTCCTGTGTTCCAGTTTGTGACCACTGCCTCTTTTCCTATCACTGGGCACCACTGAAAAGAGTCTGGCCTCTTGCCTCCCCAACCAGTTAGCTAATGTTCACCCTTGTGAAGTTCCCCTCTAAATCTGCTCTTCTCCAGGCTAAACAGCCCCAGGTCTCTCATCCTTTCCTCCTCACAGAGATTTTCCAGATCCCTCAGCATCTTTGTAGCTTCCACCAGACTCTCTCCAGTATCACAGTATCACCAACGTTGGAAGAGACTTCAAAGCTCATCAAGTCCAACCCAATACCACAGACCTCAAGACTAGACCATGGCATCAATTGCCATGTCCAAACCTGCCTTGAACACCTCCAGGGACGGTGACTCCACCAACTCCCTGGGCAGCCCATTCCAGTAGTGAATGTCTTCACTGCTTCCAGTAGTTTCCTGTCTTTCTTGTACTGAGGAGCCCAGAACTGTACCCAGTCCTCTCTACACAGCCTCACTAGGGCAGAATAGAGAGGGAAGAGAACCATTAAAGATATGTTTGTTCTATAGGATTTTCTGTAAAGACCCTTTAAAGAGAGTCTCTTTATGAAATCTGATCTGGTATGGGGGTTGGACCAGATGATCTCCAAAAGTCCCTTCCATCTCCTGTCATGCTGTAATTCTGAGATAATGAATTAAACACCATCTAATTTATTTTAGCTTGACTCCTAAAAACTTACAGATATATTGTTTTGGAAAAGAGTTTAGAACATGCTTAGGAAAGACTAATAAAACCAGCATGAAAAATCAAAGCTTCAGAGGATGTGCTCCTCCTGGCCTTACCTCCACAAGAGTCGAATAAGGCCTAACAGAAATCCTTGACACACATCTGAGGTACCAGAGTATCATTGTTGGGACTCGTATTAGACCTCCTGTTGATACCAGGCTGGTGAGACACTGGAATAGGTTGCCCAGGTGGTGAAGCCTCCCTGGAGGTGGTGAAGTCCGAGTTGGATGAGGCCTTGAGCAAGCTGATCTAGTGGAAGGTATCCCTCTCCGTGGCAGAGGGGTTGGAATTAGATGATTTTTAAGGTCCCTTTCAACCCAAACCATTCAATGAATCTATTTGTTCCTTCCTGCCTTACCTTCTCAAGAGTTGAACAGGTCCTACTAGAAGACTTTGACACACAGCTCACACAGCTCAAACGACGGAGTCCTACTGTAAGGTCTCACATCAGATCTCCTGTTGGTACTAGGTTGAATTTCCCTGCTAGCAGCAGCAGATTCACCATCTGTGTGCCAAGTACATTTTGCCTTTACTCTGAGCCTTCTTCAGAACATTTTCAGACTTTCCTGGAAAATAATGGAAATGCCCTGCGTCAGTTTGGGGTTTATTTCTGTATTGTGCAATTCATTTCTGCAACTCTGTTTGGTTACCTAAGAAACAGTCACCGGGTAAAATCTGACTGATTATGTTGTCAGGTTGATTGTCAGTACCGTGGGTAGAGTTTCATGGGGTGTATGTGTGTGGGATGGGAAAAAAAAAATAAATACTTGGCGATGTTGGTTCTTTTTAGTAGTAGTATTGAAAGAAAGTAGATGAAAACTGGGAGAAATTAGACTTTAAAGAGTTTATTAAGAGCTGAATTACATTCTGAGATTAATTTTACCACAGAAAGGAAAAAAAATGAATAGGCCTTCCAGGTACAAAAAAATAGAGATATTTTTAGAAAAGCAAACTGTATTGAAAGGTTGGTAACACAATAGCTTCATGAACTCTGCAAGATTTTAATAAGCACTGAACTTAGGAAATAAGTTCAGTGATTTCATTTGTCACTGCTTTCCAAAAAACACAGAACCTTATCCTGGGAGTTTCCAGTGTCAGAATCTCTATAGACTTGCCAGAGATATGGGCACTGCCAATATGTGCAATTTAACCTGTAGCCCACATTACTTAGATGAAAAGACTTTGCTAAACAAAACCTAAAAAGCTACCTGAGAGAGGAACAGTTTCTTATAGTTAAGCATGTACAGGACGGATTATGTATGAGTTCTGTCCTATGCCTTGTGTGAAGAAAGAACCAGCCACGTCCAACAGAGATAATTCTGCCATCACAGCAGTGAGGAATCTTAAGAGGAAGGAAGGAAAGGGTATCACTGTATGACAGAATGACAAATCAGCGTTTTGTCAGGGTTCTGATGATACTGGAGAGGATCATTCCTGCTGAGCACTGTACTTTGTACATTTTTTTCAATGAACTGTAGTAAAAGTCTGCATCAGAGAACAGGTTTTTGTCTGCAATCTAAATGTGGGACTTGAGCATCTCTGGGACCATTTAGTCTGAAGAAGAGAATGTTGAGAGGGGATCTTATCACTGTCTATAAATATCTGAGGGGTGGGTGTCAAGACAAAGGTGCTAAGCTCTTTTTGGTGGTGCCCAGTGATAGAACAAGGAACAACAGGTACAAGTTAGAAAACAGCTTGTTCCCACTTCAAAATGAGGAGAAATTTCTTTACTGTGGAGGTTCTGGAGCCCTGAAACAGACTGCCCAGAGAGGTTGCAGAGTCTTCTTCTCTGGAGACATTCAAAACTTGCCTGAATGCATTCCTGTGTGATTTGCCCTGGGTCTGTTCTGGCAGGGGGGTGGGCCTGAATGATCTCTGGAGATCACTTCCAACTCCTAGCATTCTGTGATCCCATGACCCTGTGATTCTCTTCTTACAACCACTCCAGTATTTTTTGCAGATGGATTTTTTTTTTTGTTTTGTTTCACAGTATCACAGTATCACAGTATCACAAGGGTTGGAAGAGACCTCATCAAGTCCAACCCATCACCACAGCCCTCAAGATTAGACCATGGCACTAAGTGCCATGTCCAAATGTGCCTTGAACGCCTCCAGGGACGGTGACTCCACCACCTCCCTTGGCAGCCCATTCCAGTGACAAATTACTCTCTCAGTGAAGAACTTCCTCCTCACCTCCAGCCTAAACTTGCCCTGGCGTAGCCTGAGACTGTGTCCTCTTGTTCTGTCACTGGTTGCCTGAGAGAAGAAGGTAACCTCCTCCTGGCTACAACCACCCTTCAGGTAGTTGTAGACAGCAATAAGGTCCCCCCTGAGCCTCCTCCTCTCCAGGCTAAACAGTCCCAGCTCCCTCAGCCTCTCCTCATAGGGCTTGTGCTCGAGGCCTCTCACCAGCCTCGTTGCCCTTCTCTGGACACGCTCAAGTACCTCAATGTCCTTCTTAAACTGAGGGGCCCAGAACTGGACACAGTACTCAAGGTGTGGCCTGACCAGAGCAGAGTTTCACTCCCCTGAACACAGTTCTAACCACACAGGGGCTTTGCTGAGCAAAATTATGACACATTAGCCCTTTCCTTCCCTTGTGAGACCCCTCACACTGCATGTGTAACATCAGAAAGTACACTGACAGCAAATACTACACACCTCAGTGGTAAATAACATCAACAAAAGGTGGTGCTGGGGGGAGAAGAGGGACTGTTCAAAGTACTTCAGTATTGCATCTCCTAGGGTAAGTGCAGAACATGTCCACCAAGAATAGAACTACATGTAGAAAAGAGAAACCTCTGTGGAACAAGTAGTCATAGTGGAAAACAAATATCAGTCTCATTTCACTAAGTCCTGTGCTCCTAAAGAGCTCCTCTGGCTGGAGAGTAGCCAGAGGTTTCTAGGTGCAAGTCCCTACAAGGTCAGTTATTTTTTCACTCATTAAAAAATAATGTCAGAACCACTGTAGCATAGTGGCTCGACAGCCTAATGTATCCTGGTTAGTGCTCTGGCCTTCTGCTCTCAAATATCAGTTGGGGATCAAAATGCACAGCAAAACCTCCATGAGTTTCCAGGTCTGTTGCACCGGAGCAGAGTGGGTCTTTGGGTTTTGATATTCTGAATACATTTTGCTTTTGGGAAGGTAAACAGACCATATGTTTGGAGAGATGACTGACTTCTGCAGGGATTTGAAAGAGCACAGATCCATTTTGTTGATTATTTCTATAATGAGGATTGACTGAATAAACACATTACCAAAAATCCAAGGTGCTGGAAGAGTGCTCCAAATGAAAGTGTAACTCCATGCTGCTCAGCATTTACTGTTAGGTATGAGATGTTAATGGACAGGCTACCTGGGAAGTAAGAATCCCATTAATCCCATTTTTCCAGTCATATTAACATTTCTGCATTTCTTCCTCCTGCACTGCAATAACAAAGATTTATTCAGGTTTTGGGTTTTTTTTTCCCCTCTCAGTGAAGGTAGAGCTTGGGAAGGAAGGTTTAAAAACCCCTAAAACCCTTGTTTTTGTCTGGTGACTCCAGTGACTTACATGATTGGAACAATCCCTGTTATCAATAGAGGCTGGGGGAGGAGGTGACAAAATATCTCTGCAGAAAAGGACTTGGGAGTTCTGGTGGCTGAGAAGGACATGAGCCAGCAACGGGCACTTGCAGTCCAGAAGGCAAAAGGCAGCCTGGGCTGCATCAAAAGCAGTGTGGCCAGCAGACGGAGAGAGGGGATTCTGTCATTCTGCTCTGCTCTGGTGGGATTTCACCTGCAGTACTGTGCTCAGCTCTGGTGTCCTCAACACAGGATGAACATGGACTTGATGGAGCAGATCCAGAGGACAGCCATGAAGATGATCAGGGGGCTGGAGCACCTCTGCTATGAGGACAGACTGAAGGAGTCGGGGTTGTTCAGCCTGCAGAAGAGAAGGCTCCAGACAGATCTAACAGCAGCCTTCCAGTACCTGTAAGGGGCTACAAAAAAGCTGCGGATGGAGTGTTTCCAAAGGCCTGCAGTGACAGGACATGGGGCTGTGGTTGGAAATGAGAGAAGAGCAGATTTAGATTGGATGTTAGGAACAAGTTCTTCACCAGGAGGGTGGTGGAACACTGCAACAGGTTGTTCAGGGAGGTAGTTGAGGCCCCGTGCCTGGAGATATTCAAGGTCAGGCTTGACAAGACTCTGAGCAACCTGATCTAGTGCAGGATGTGTCTGATGACTGCAGGGGAGGTTGGGTTAGGTGACCTTTGGAGGTCCCTCCCCATGTCAGTTGAAGGTACTAATGTTTTTGTGTGAGACTGCCCAGGCAGATATTTGCCAGCTGTTTTGTTCCTCCATTGAAAAGGACCATACAACCTCCTCAGCAAAGTCTGAAGTGGGAGCTCCATTAAACCTTTCTCCACAATGCCAGGGACAGGTCCATTTTCTACTGCTGTTTTATTTCTCCAGCTGATGACTAAATAACTCACTATGCAGCTGCCTTATGGCAGTCAGTGCAAAATTAAATATTTCCTCATGCAGAGTTCATTAGACATCAGAGTTTCCCAGATAATTCGTTAGGCCTCTATGAATTCCTAGGGAATATCATAAAACTGTATTTTTTGGTCTATTCTCCTCCAACCTATTATGGAATGCATTTCATTTTCTCCTATCTAAAGCACAGTGAATGAAACTATTAGGGAAGAAAGCACATCTGGATCCCATTTACTTTTTTTTTTCATTCAGATCAACAGGATGAACTCAGTTATACAATATTCTTTATTCAGGGGAGTAAAAAAATAACCAAAATGAAAGAACTACTACATTGCTCCTCCTACTACACAGCACTAATGATCTTTTTTTTTTTTTTTTTACTTCACTCTGTACTGATTTTAAAGCAAGAGTCCTATTCTGAATGACAGAGTACCTCCTGGAGAAGGAAAGAGCATCTGGAGAAATGAAAATGCTGCCAACTCAAATTCACACCTTAAAGCCCCAGACGTGCCTCCTCAGCACTGCCTGTGCTCAGCTGAATTAATTTAGCCTCACAACTGCTTTCCCACATGAGAAGTGATATCTTCACCCAGGTGCGGTAAAAAGGTCCTAGTTTAGATGTGGCACATTGACTCACTGGGCTAATATCAAGACCAGGCAAACAAAGTACAAGTTACCCTCTGAACCCTAATGAACACTGCCAAGTACTGAATGAAGAGAGGTTCATCCAGAGCAGAACATTCCATTTGTAGGTTATCTTGCATTTAGCAGCAAGTCCCAACCCATTCACCAGGTGAGTGGGCTGAAGGAAAAGCCCATGCGGCGCTTAAAGGAGCCCCATCATATTCCAGGTGTCTATGGAGGAAGGAGAAGGTGCAATGAAGGGCAGAACTCATAATGAACTTGTGTCATTTGTTAAGGTTACAAGGGGAGAATAAGAAGAATATATGATGTCCTTCCTTCTCTGAGCAGTTAGCTATCTCCAGTAGGTTTGCTAGATCAGACACAGTCAGTTTTATAAAGGTTTCAGTCAACCCTCCTTCTCTCTTCAGGGGAAAAAAATAAAAGGAAATAAATCTGGACAAAACTGGTATTAGGAAAAAAATAGTGTGCAAATATAGCCTAGAAATTGTCATGGTAATAAAATGCTTGCCACCAAATTTGATACAACAGGGAAAAGGTGCATTCTGCTTTAATGGATAAAACATCATAGAGTCATAGAATGGCTCAGGCTGGAAGGGACCTTACAGAGCATCCCTAGATTCCTCCCCAGTATCTACCCTAAACCAAGCTCCTTCCAGTTTCAAACCATTACACCCCTCATCATTTAATTCCAAGTCTTTCTAAAAAGTCCCTCTCCAGCTCTCCTGTCGCCTTCAAATATTGTAAGGCTGCTCTAAGATCTCCCTGAAGACTTCTCCTCTCAGCCTGTCCCCACAGGAGAGGTGCTTCAAGCCCTCTCATCATCTTTGTGACCATCCTCTAGACCTGCTCCAACAGTTCCATGTCCTTGAGCTGAAAGAAGATTTAGCATTCTGTTTTCACACAGACATTTTAGAACACCTTTACAGTACATTTCATGCACAATACTAAACCTCCATAAATGTGTCAAATTAATTTTGTCAGAAACTCTAAATTTCACAATTTTCTTAACTGTCAATACTGTTTTCACTTGCTCATTGAGAGATGAAGTCCTAAAGCATTGGATATGCTGCTTATCTTGTTTGTGGATCATGCTCACTGGCAGTTCTGCAGTCATCTGTCTCTTCATCAGGTAACTGCTCTGCCCTCAATGAGGCACTTCGATCAGAATTCATTCCCCAAACCTACCAACATGTCTTCATAAATCACAGAACTGTTTTGGTTGGAAAACCTGTGGATGAAAGTATCACAAGATTAAGCTGTTCCTGGCCTGGTGGCAATATTATACAGAACCACAGAATCATTACACTTGGAAAAGACCTTCAAGATCATTGAGCCCAAACAATATCTAAATACACCAGGTCTGGAGCTAAACCATGTCCCTCAGCACCACATATCCACCTTCCTGAAACACCTCCAGGGATGAGAATTCAACCACCACCCTGGGCAGCCTGTTACAATGTTTGAAAACCCTTTCAGGAAAGACATTATTTCAATATCCAGTCTAAACCTCCCCTGTGGCAACTTGAAGCTATTTCCTCTCATCATATCACTTGTTAGTGAATTCAACATTTTCTTTAGGCAAACACTTGCATGCAAGAGAAGGGGTCTTAAAACTGATCACAAATGTTAAACTGACTCTTCTCACAATTGCCCATTAAGTCTGACTAAATACTGAGCATTGATCTGGGTGCTAGTACACATTACCTTGAATATTTGTGTGCTCCTGTGATGCTGCAGACGAAGAGAATTGTGGAATCACAGAATTGTTTGGGTTGGAAAAGCCCTCTAAGATCATTGAGTCCAACCATCAACCCAACACCACCATAGCCATTAACCCATATCCAGAAGAGTCATGTCCACATATTTCTTGAACAGCTCCAGAGATGGTGACTCCACCATTTCCCTGGGTAGCCTGTAAAAAATGCCACTGTCCTTTCAGGAAAAGACTTTTTTCCTAATATCCAGCCTAAGTTTCTCCTGGTGCAACTTGAGGTCATTTCCTCTCATTCTATCTCTTGATATTAGGGAAAAAAGACCAACTCCACCTCACTCCAACACCCTTTCAAGGAGTTGTGAAGAGTAATGAGGTCTCTCTTCAGCCTCCCCTATCCCACAGGTCCCTCAGCAGTTCCTCGCCAGTTCTGTTCTCCAGACCCTTCATCAGCTTTTTGCACTTCTCTAGATACTCTTCAGCCCCTCAATGCATTTCTTGTAGTGAGGGGCCCAAAACCGAACCCAGAATTCAAGGCGCAGCCTCACCAGTGCCAAGCAGGGGTCCTGCTGGAGCACCTGTTCATGTATCCACATCTCTGTGTGTGTATCTGGCACGGCTACTCACTCTGGTATGTGGCTCTAGTGGGGCACCACATGCAAATCATCAAAAGCCAAATTCTTCTGAAGTGATGAAATGAATCACCTCTTTAAGTATTCCAGAGCAATGGATAGCAGAATTAATGATTCAGGTGTACAGGGCTCTTGGGAATCTGATTTGGATTAATCCAGACAATGCGGTTCTCAGTGTTTCATTTAACTGCAGCAGACTTCATTATAAGTAAAAGCAACTCACCACGTGCTGTATAAAACCAGCCTGAATCCTAGAGAGAAAGCACTTGGTGGCCACGAATCTTTTGTCTTTTTATTGAGGTCTCTGAAACAATAGCTACCACAGTTTGCAGCAGCATAAAACCTGCAAGCTTATGGTTTGCAGACTTCAAAAAAGTAAAACTGTTCAGTGGAGCAGCAGTCCTGGCTTCCAACTGGTACTGCCCTACTTACACTGTGAGTACTACTGGCCAAAATAAATACTAGCACAGGTGACCTTCTACTGTGACTAAGTGAAACCTGAACAAAAAAAACAAACAAACAAAAAAAAGAACCAAAAAAAAAAAAATCTCAAAGTAATTTTTCTCCAACATAAAGTGTTGGACACTTTCTGATCCTCACATGGCTGTGCCAGACACATGAAAAATGGGGTGTAAATTCCCATTTTTTCCTCACTTGTTTCCCCATGTCACAAAAGGTCTTATGCCAAAGCTTGGCATCCCAAAACCAGTGTCAAGTCAAACACCAGCCATACTTTAATATAATGCTGAACAACAAATCTGGGTAGGGGTTCCTACAGAGCTGTGGTTCCATTCCTTGTAACCTTGAAAACTGCTAACTGACACAGGAAGGTATCTTACACAGCATTCTTGTGGGAAAGAGGATCATGACATACAACTGTAGGGTTTTCTGCACATGGAGATGCAGTAGTCAGGTTTCTCAGTACACTGACAGTTCAGCCTCTCCAGAGGACATCTCAGAATCTTCTCTAGCATCTCTGAATTATAGAATCACACAATGTTAAGAATTGGAAGAGACCTCTGGAGATCATCAAGTCCAACTTCCCTACCAGAGCAGGATCACTTAGAGCAGGTCACAATGAAATGCATCCGGGTGGGTTTTGAAAGTATCCAGAAAAGTAGACTCCTCAACCTCTCTGGGTAGTCTGTTCCAGTGTTCTATTACCCTCATTGTAGAGAAGTGTTGAGGTGGAATCTTCTGTGTTCAAGTTTGTACGCCTTGCTCCTTGTTCCATCACTGGGCACCACAAAAAAGAGCGTGGCACCTTCATCCTGACACCCACCTCTCAGATGTTGATAAGATCCCCTCTCAGCCGTCTCCTCTAAAGACTAAACAGCCCCAGATCTCTTGGTCTTTTTTCATAGCAGAGATGTTCGAGTCGCCCAATCATCCTCCCTACTCTCTCACAGTTGGACTCTCTCCAGCAGATCCCAGTCTCTTGAACTGGGGAGCCCAAAACTGAACACAGTATTCCAGGTGTGGTCTCACCAGAGCAAAGCAGAGAGGGAGGAGAACCTCCCTAGCCCTGCTGGACACTTTTCTGGATGCACCCCAGGATGCTCTTGGTCCTCTTGGTCACAAGGGCCCATTGCTGTCTCATGGACTCCAAAGTCTTTCTTCACAGAGTTGCTTTTTAGCAGGACAATCCCTAGTCTGTACTGGTGGTGTCTGCTGTTACTCCTCCCCAGTTGTACACAACTGAAAGGGCTCAGTGTTGATGTATCTCTACCCTTCCTCCTGGAATCGCCTGTTCTGCTCACACCTGAGATGCTGACAGGAAAATATGCACTGTTTTGTTTTCAGCATCTGATCTTGATATAATTATAATAATCTCAATTAGAAGATTTTGATGGCTCTGTTACGGAATGATCTCTTTGTAACATCCCTCAAATGTACGCACTTCATCATCCCTGACTCTTCGATGCCTTTTGTTCTTCTTTTGTTATGAAGAGAACAATAAAAGTGGAATATACTGACACAAATTAGAACAGCTTATTCTCATTAACTCCTCTCACAAAGAGAACAGAGACTACACAGGATCCACGACAGCTCCGGTAGACGCTGATTTATGGTGCAGTATCACAGCTGAGGAAAAACATGAATGTGGTCTTGCCTCCACAAACATAAACGCAAAAGAACTGGCTAGGCGAAACCCACTCCTTTCCCACCTTGTACTAGAAGCCCAAAAGCATTTCATGTCTTATTAACTGCCTCATCCCACTCAGTGGACAATCACAGAACCACAGAATGGTTCGAGTTGGAAGTGACCTCCGAAAGCCATCTAGTCCAACTCCCCTGCAGTCAGCAGGGACATCCTCCACTAGATTACATTGACCAGAGCCTTGTCAAGCCTTACTTTGAATATCTCCAGGGATGGGGTACCCTCACTGGGTAACGTGTTCCACTGTTCCATCTCCCTCATTGTAAAGAACTTGTCCCTAACATCCAATCTAAATCTGCTCTTCTCTAGTTTGAAGCCATTGCCTCTGGTCCTATCACTGCAGGTCCTTGGAAACAGTCTCTCTCCATCCTTCTTGTAGACCCCCTTCAGGTACTGCAAGGCTGCTATTAGGACTCCCTGGAGCTTTCTCTTCTCCAGGCTGAAACTGAAGAAGAGTACAAACTGGAGAAGATGTTCAAACAAACTCAAACATAAAAGATTTCACCTCAACATAAGGAGAAATTTCTATAAAGTGAGGGTGATGGGGCATTGGAACAGACTGCCCAAAGAGGTTGTGGAGTCTCCTTCTCTGGAGACTTTAAAAACCTGCCTGCATGCATTCTTATGTAGACTACCCTAGGGGATCATGCTTTGGCAGGGAGGTTGATGCAAACCAGTTGATGCCTATCAAAAAAGAAAAACAAACAAAAGAAAACTGAAATAAAGGAGAAGGCAGAAGAGAGTTATTTCACCACCTCTGGATACAGTGCTGCATTCAGTTGTAGTCTTGATCCATAGGTGGTGCATTGACATGGTTGAGTGCATGTAGGGGGTGGTACAGAAAAGCAGCTGCTGCTCTGCCTCTGCAGGGCTTGATCCATCTCTCTCCTGATTCTCTTTGTACAACAGTTCCAGCCCAAGCTGAGAAAAGACAGGTCAAGACCCTTATTGGTCTTAGACACCACTACCTGTTGTGCCCCTTTAAACCTGCCTCCTCCTCTTCCACACTAATACATTGCAGGGACAGCTCTGTTTGGTGATTGTGTGCTCTGTGTAGAGCACCAACGTGGCTGCCAGTACAGGGCTGGTGGCTTGTGCTAGAAAAGGCACAGGGGCCACTAGAAACCAACTTGATTTTAAAGGTGCCTGTTGGATTACATCACCTGTGGAGGTCCCTTCCAATCCAAACTTTCTATGATTTACAGCTGTGACACAATGGGAACCTGAAATATTCCCAGGTCAGGAACATTTCAAACGTTTTCAAAAAAAGTGATTAATTCTCCAAGATCTGTTCTGAGGTTTCTTTGCATCTCTCCATAAACAACTGTTGGCAGGTCTCTCAAACTGGTTTGCACCTAATTGCTTTGCTAATCTGCATATGCAAATAAAAGCAATTAAAAGTTAAGTGTCAATTTCCATAAACATTACAATATCCTACTAGAAAATAGCCACGTGCCTGTGAAACACTGAACCTAATTAGTCCTCAGGAGTATATATAAATAACTTTTATTGTGTTTCCATTTTGAACTTAAGCTTTCAGGCCCTTCAAGTCCAAAAACAAGGTTTTAGTGGTTGCGTTGTGAGACATATTCTGCATCTGATCCTTTAATAATAGGAGTTTCTGCCTTTAATAAGCACCAGGCCAAATTAAACTCATTTACAGAACGAAACAATTTCTCAAGAATTCCCTTTTCCACAGGTTATTACTGTTACTTTGGGTTGAGTAAGAACAATCCATCAACACCAAGTATCACTTTCTGCTAGCAACTTCAGGTCTGCGTGGTGATATTTAATGAATAGGGGTCATACTTCATGCTAGGGAAGTAGATGTTAGTTTTCCAAGCAGCAACATACTTCTGGCTTTAATTATGAGAACTTTATGTGAACCAAAGCCTGCCTTTGTAACAGAGAAACGTGAAGAGAAAAAAAAAATAAAAATTAAAAAAACCCACAACCCCCATGCAAAAAAAAGATGCAAAAAAAGAGAAGAGAGCAGATGTGGTTCCACAGAACACATGTGTGCGGTTCTTAGCTCAGTCACAGAATCATAACAGAGTCACAGAACGGTTTAGGTTGGAAGGGACCTCACAGAGTCTCACCACCCTTGGTCTGGAGAACTTCTTCCTAAGATCCAGTCTCAACCTACTCACCCTCAGCTTCAAACAACTCCTCCTTGTCCTGTCTCTAGACACCCTTACGAAAAGTCCCTCTCCAGCCTTCCCCTAGGATCCCTTCAGACACTGGAAGGGAGCTCTAAGGTCCCCTCAGAGTCTTCTCTTCTCCAAGCCGAATAACTGCAGGCCCCTCAGCCGATCCTCATAGCAGAGGTGCTCCAGCCTTTGGATCATCTTTGTGGCCCTCCTCTGGACTCACTCTAACAGTTCCATGTCCTTATGCTGGGGACTCCAGAACTGGATACAGTATTTAAGGTGAGGTCTCAGCAGAGTAAAGCAAAGAGGCAAAATCCCCTCTCCTTTCTGGCTGGCCACAGTCCTCTTGATGCAGCCCAACAGATGGTTGCCTTCTGGGCTGCATGAGGGAACTGATGGTTCCTGATTGATAGGAAACTCAACAACACCTCCAAAGCTTTTTTCTTCAGGGTTGTTCTCAATCCACTCTGCACCCAGCCTGGATTTGTCCCTGGGGTCAGCCTCACCCAGATGCAGACATTCTGATCCTTACCTCTAGAGTTTATATCAGTTTCAACTCTAATGCAATCAAAGCAGCATGGGACTCTAAAGCCTGATCTATCTCAAGCACTGCTTGTTTCCATTATCAGAAACACAACTTCCCTTTTCTTCCCTCAGGGTTTTAAGGGAAAAATGGAAAATAGGGTCAAAGAAAACCACTGCTCTTACAATTTTCTGGAATATATGTTTTCTTTACATCAATAGCAAAAAGTAAGTCCAGACACAGGCAAAAATAGAATCTGGGAATGATGGGTATGCACAGGACTGATCATTTGCTAGCATGTAATGTCTGTGTCCTTTATGTTTCTGTTTCTATTTTAAGTGACTGTTTGGAGAGTGTGAAGACAAACTATAGAATAAAATTAGTATTTCAGCCACTGAAGAAATAGTCTTGAATTCAAACCTATGTAAAAAAAATCAGACTTGGTTTTGTAAATTCTTCAGGACAGAATTACCTCTTTGTTTGGCAAAATAACTACTTCAGTGGAATACTGACAACTGAGACACAGCTTTAGATATGTTTGTTTTGGGGACAGATTGATTCCTAATCACAGCCACACAATAAAACTTAACTACTGAGTATACACATGTTAATTAAATGACTCAATACTTGAGTTTCTAAAGTGGTTAAGATATCTATGGACAACACTGGGTTTTTTCTTCTTTCCCTAAAGAAGCTTTGTAATTGATTTTGAAGAAACAGAATTCAGCTTTTATGATGATGATAGGAATGTCTGGAGAAAAGTTTTGGAAAGAAAATTATGAGGAAAGGTTGAGGGAGCTGGGGCTCTTTATCTTGAAGAAGAGGGGCCTGAGGGGTGACCTCATTCGTGTTTATAAAGATGTGAAGGGCACTGTCTGGAGGACAGAGCCAGGCTCTACTCAGTGATGTCCAGTGATAGGACAAGGGGCAATGAGCGCAAGCTGGAGCAGAGGAGACCCCACACGAACATGAGGAAAAACTTTGTCACTATGAGGGTGACAGAGTCTTGGAACAGGCTGCCCAGAGAGGTTGTGAAGTCTTTCTGTGGAGGCATTCAAAACCCTCCTGCATGCATTCCTGTGTGACCTACTCTAGGTGATCCTGTTCTGGCAGCAGGGATAGACTGCATGATCTTTCAAGGTCACTTCCAACCCCTAACATTCTGTGATTCTGGGATAACAAGAGCAGGTACAGAGGCAGAATACAGACAGAGTTTGAAATGCTATGGGACAGGCCTACTGTGTGAAGAACAAGATGGTAAAGACATTGCATGGAGTGGAAACTCATTGAGAGAACAAAAGAACAAATAGAAAGGCAAGAGAGAAAAAGAAACTCTGTACATACAGTGTTTCTGGAAAGTCAAAATTACTTTTGTGGGTTTTGTGACAGAAATATGTGCAGTTGAAAGAATTATGCTAATGATTACAAAGCTTGGTTTAGAAAGCTAAAAAGAACACCACTTTCTGTCAGGGGCATTTCTCCCATGGAATATACCACAGATATATTTGCAAAAAGCCTTAGATTTCTTGTTTTAATCAGCACCCAGTACAAATTAAGGTTGAGGCACCTCTCTCACAATCCTTTTCAAGGTCCTTCTGTTGCATTATGGCGCCTGATCCACACACAGAGCTTGAACACGTTTGTGTTTCACCACAACCCAGAGTTCAGCTCACCTGACAGAAGGGAAATATGACAACTTTTAAAAATAGCAGCACAGCTAAACTGCAATTTTCCCCTCTAACCAGCATGTCCTAATCTCTCAGCTTTGATCTCCTCTTCATCTGGGAAACTTGACACTAAACACTGCAGGCAAATTCGCTTCACCTAGCTGTGAGCATTTCCTTTGAGACAAGGTGCAGGTGAAATTGGGGCCTTATCTTTATCTCATGCCCAAGTTTAAAACTTCACAGCAGAGAAAGGGACCCATTCCACAACTTGAAAACTTTTATAAGGAACCTCTCAGTGGGGTTGATACAAAAACAAACGTCTAGATGTTTGTGGTTCAAACTGCAGTCACAACTGACTATACCTTCAATCTCTACCTCCATCTGGCAGGTAGACTAACTACAGGAGAGTCTGGCCATCCAACCTCTGGATGACGTTTGGCTAAAGCAACCCTGAGGACAGTTCCTGCCAGTTCTTTCAGGATAATTCACTTTTAACACCATGGTTTTCTAAAGAGACCAGCAGTAATAAAATGACAACAACCATCCCCCCCAAGACTCTCATAAAGTCACTGAAATTCCAGGTGATCATCACAGTCATTCTGTTGATTTTCTGGGTGTGACTCTCCTTCATGTAAAGACCAGCAGATATAAAAAGCAGTTTCGGAAAGAGCCATAAAACCTCAATCCTGTAACTTTCATCATTATCAAATATAGGAAATACAACTAAAATTAAACACAAGGCACTTCACAGAGTTCTACCTTCCAGATGGAGAAACTCCCTCTGCTTTCGAGCACCAAAATAGCAGTGGTCTCTATGTTTCAAGGCCTTGGAAATTATGTTCTTTTCTCCAGAGGACTTGTGTGGTTTGCTTTCTTTCCATGAGCTGGGAAGGATTCATCCTCAGACTCATTTAAGGACTTGCACAGTAGCAGAATGTTCCCCAAAATCTATGGCAGGCTTACAGTCATCTCCTCAGAAAACAAGATGGGTGTCTCTTCAGGAAGTATGCAATTTGGTTGGTTATAGAATCATAGACTGGCTTAGGTTGAAAGGGACCTCATGGATCATTTACTCCAACCTCCCTTGCCATGGGCAGGGACACCTTTTAACTACACTTAGTTGCCAAGGCCTTATGCAATCTGTCCTTAAACACCTCCAGGAAGGGGACATCCACAACCACTCTGGGCAACCTGTTCTAGAGCATCATCACCCTTGTACTTCCTAAGATCCAGTGTAACCCTAGTCTCCCTCAGCTGAAAATCATTCCCCCTTGTCCTGTCTCTAGAGACCTTTATGAAAAGTCCTTCTCCAGCTTTCCTGTAGGCTCCCTTCAGGTACTGGAAGGCAGCTCTAAGGTCCCTCTGCAGTCTTCTCTTCTCCAGACTGACCAACCTCAGCTGCCTCAGCCTATCCTCACAGCAGAGGTGCTAAAGCCCTTGGATCATCCTCTGGACTCACTCTAAGATTTCCATGTTCTTCTTTGGTGGGGACATCAGACCTGGGCATAGTATTTGAGACAATGATCACACCTCTTTGAGTGTGACCATCTAGCCAGCTCCTTATCCACCAGGTGGTCCATCCATTACGGCCATGTCTCTCCATCTTAGAGACAAGGATGTAATGTAGGACAGTGTCAAATGCTTTCCACAGGTCCAGAGAGATGTTGTCTCTTGCTCTTCCTGTATCTACTAGAGCTGTAACTTTGTACAGAAGTAGTGCCCAATGGAATCACTCTACTTTGAAGACAAAGACAAATATTTGCCTATCTCAAGGCTAATTAAGGACTAATGTTCTAATTAGTGTTATAATGGATTTTTTTAACACTTGCAGAAATAATTAGATGACGTACTAAGATACAGCAAGCCTTGACATGCCTTATGTATTGAGGATAAAATCTGAATCAACATTTTCTTGCATTTAATAACAACTAAAACTGTTGACACATCTTTGGAATCATGGCTATGAGCTGCTCTATTTCCTTGGAAGTTAATTTGAAGTCAGCTGCGAAATGCTTTAGTATCTAAGGTATATTTTAAATTCACACAACAGTGTATTTCATAGGGCCAGGGAATCATTTCAGAGGGAAAAGACCTTTAAGACCAAGTCCAGTCACAAAATTTCAATCAAGTATAGAAAAGTTGACATCTAGAAGTACTCTGGTATATCAAAAACAAGCCAAATCAAACATAGGTTCTTGACTATGTGGGTACAGGAATGATGGAACAGGTTGCCCAGGGAGGGGTTAGAGGCCACATCCCAGCAAACATCTAAGATTAGGCTTGATGGGGCTCTGAGCAACCAGATGTAGTTGGGTGTGTCCCTGGTTAATAGCAGGAAGGTGGGACTAGATGGCATTTCCAACCAACACATTCTGTGGTTTGATGGCAATAGCAAAAAAACAGTATAAGTAAACTGCTTCTGGATGGTGCTTTCTAAATGAAGGCATCTCATGATCTTACCAAAAACCTTTAATATTTGAGAAAAGGATTTTCAGTAACAGTATCTTTTAGTTCACAAAGTTGAGGGTCACCTCTTTCCAATATTCCTTTCACAGATCCATAGATTCATAGAATGGTGTAGGTTGGAAAGGATTTAAGATCATCCAGTTGCAACTACCCTGTCATGGGTAGGGACGCCTTCCACTAAAGCAGTTTGCTCAAGGTTTCATCCAATCTGGCCTTCAGCACCTCTGGGGAGGGGGCATCCACATCCTCCCTGGGTAACCTGTTCCAGTGTCTCACTATCCTTACTGCAAAGAATTTCCTCCCAAGCCTCAGTCTGAATCTGCCCTCTTCCTGCTCAAAGCCATTGACCCTTGTCCTGGCATTACGAGCCCTTGTAAAAAGTCCCTTCCCAGCACTCCTATAGTCCACTTCAGGTACTGGAAGGTTGCTCCAAGGTCTCCCCAGAGCCTTCTTTCCTCCAGGCTAAGCAGCCAGAACTCTGAGCCTCTTCCCATAGCAGAAGGTTCTCCAGCCCTCTGATCATCTTTGTGGGGTCATCTGCACCCACTCCAGTAGCAGAGTGGATGCAGTGCTCATGGGTGATGTCCCACCAGAGTAGAGGGGCAGAATCCCCTCTCTGTCCTGCTGCTCTCACTGCCTCAGATGTAGTCCAGCACACAGCTGCCTTCTGGGTTGCTAGTCACCATTTCAGCATGAACCAGCATTTTTCATCACTTTACATGCCCAAGTTCTTCTCCTTCAGACTGCTCTCAAGTCACTCCTCAGTCAATCTTTTCCCAGCACATTGTGTCACAGCCTGAAATCTCTGTACCTGCCCAGCTATGCTGAGCTATGCACTGTGTGCTTCTGCTTATTTGCAGACTCAAATCCCTTCCCTTCATTATTTCTCACTCCAATTCTCTGCACAATCACAGCAATAATTCTTTGATATTTCCAGGTCACTGAGTAAAATTATCCAAATTCATTCTTGAAATCACATTATAGGGACCTTACTGGAAACATTCTCTCTTATCTAATGAACACTAATGAATTAATCAGTTTTGATTCTTTTAGGGATTGGGTGGCCATTTTTGCTTATTCTGACTTTTTCAGGTTTAATAATATTCAAACCAAAGCTAAGTGGTATTTTACAAATATACCAATTCTGCTCATGCACTGTATTTATTTATTAATTAGACTCAAAGTATATTTTTGTAGGAAAAAGAAAAAAAAAGACACTTTGTTTGTCTGAACATAAAATAAATAAATAAATAAATAAAATCTTTTATTCATGACTTTCTAGTTCCGTGTTTGCAATTTCACCCTTTCCCTCAGTGAATAATACAAGGCTGACAACCCTAAAATTACCTGGGTCATTCTGCTTGCACAATGCCAAAAAATTGTCATTGCTTGATGCCTCTAGAATTACTAAAAATCATCACTAGTGGCCTGGAGAGAGCTGGATTCAGTTCTTTTGAAATTCTTTCATATGCCTCAATCAAAACTACTGCTCTTAACACTTGTAATGTGCAGGTTTGTTTAGTTCTTCTTGAAGTACTGCGGGGATGAAAAGTGTGTTACAGTCATAGAAATTGTTCCAAAATACAGAAAAGGAATAATTATAGAGAAATGACAATTTTATTCTCATAATGGAGAAAATACACTGTCAGAACTGTGTTCAAAACAGATCTCAAGCTCTTATTGCACTAACTCTGACAGCCAGAGATTTCTCCCTGTACTACTGCATGTCCTCTGACAATCCAATTCTGGTTTGCAGTCACTCTCTTTACCTTGTGTGCTCTTTTAAAACAGATATAATAAACATACAAATGGGAATTGGGGTTACTAACTAATGATATAGTGATAAAGATACTTTGCATAAAGGAATATATTTATCATACATCTCCACTCACTTGAACACTGGAATAGGCTGATCAGAAAAGTGGTTGAATCACCATCCCTGGGGGGATTTAAAAGCTGTTTAGATCGGGTGCTGAGGGACATGGTCTAGTGGTGGATTCAACTGCATTGGGTTAATGGTTGGATTCAATAACCTTAAAGGTCTAAATAATCTAAATAATTCTGTGATTCTAAACCCAGGCTATTATCAAACAAATTCTTGCATTTCTCTTAAACATTCACAGGTTCACAGATTGCACTGGGTTGGAAGGGACCCTCAAAGGTCATCTTGTCCAACTCCCCTGCAGTCAGCAGAGATACTTCCAACCAGAGCAGGCTGCCCAGGGCCACATCAAGTCTGGTCTTGAATGTCTGCAGGAATCATGCCCTCAACCACATCCTCAGGCAGGCAGCCTCTTCTAGTACTTCACCATCCTCATTGTGAAAGAACTCCCTGAAGTTCAACCTCAACCTCTCCTGCTCCAGTTTCAAACCACTGCCTCTACATATAAAGTTCCCTACTGCTGTCCTTGTTTTGCTGGATGTACGCAAACCTCGTTGACCTGCTTTTCAGTCTTTTGAAATACCATGGAATTTAGAACCAGAACAGCTTAAAAAGATGTTGGGGGTGGGGGGTGGGGGTTAGGGAATATATTTTTCTTGCTACCACTAAAATTCATGCTTTAACATTAAATTAGACTACATATTCAGAACTTTCAGCTTCCAATATATTTAGATGTAGATTCAAATATTAAGTTCAATTATGAGTAATTTGAGGCTAGATTGTCTTCTTGTTATTACGCTGAAAGCTTTCTTTGTCTTTCATAACCTGTGGTGACAAGGCAGAAAAAAGCAATTTTTTTTATGATCTAGTAGCAGACACTTTTTCTGCTCTAATTAAAAGTCATAATTACATTTTTGATTAACTCGGAACGAACAATACGACAGATTAGTTATCAGCTTGCTGTATTTTGTGGAACAATACCTAAACTTGGAGACTTTTAAATTCCCTGATACCCTTCGTGTGAGTAGATAAAGAAAAACATAAATGTAATTTACGTTGCCTGATCTACAGAGACAGATTTCTGGTTTGACATCTCACTCGGAAAATGAGTAGAAATGCTAATTCAGACAAACTTTTACCACTGCACGTTTTGGTTGCTGCGCTGGTTTGAGGCTAATTGGAATATTTTAATGGAGATAATTGTATTATAGGTTGTGAAAGGAAAACAGTGGTGATGTGTCTCCTTCACTCATAGGCTTGCTGAGATGCATAAGAACAAGAACACAAACATAGATAAGACACACTCTCAGAGCGTCTCGCTCTCTCTAGCTGCAGGTTTTTGTCTGGACCTCTCTGTTAATTTAACTAACCATTTTCCTTCGAACCCCCAAACTCACAGGCAAACCAAGAGGTAAGGTAGAGGGGTGTGAAGAAGGTGGAAGGGTGGTTGGAAGCCCCTCCTGGGGACTCTGATGTCTGTGAGGGGGATTGTGTTTCTGTATTACCTTTAACTTGTATATTTCTGTAAACATTCCTGTATATAGTGTATATCTCTGCTTGTATATTGTGCTAAGCGGTAAACAGAGCTTCAGCCCATAACTTCCAGCCAGCTGAGTCTAGTCTGGGGGATTTTATAAAGTTGGAGGGGGGGACTCCCAAACCATCACAGTTGCTTCCAAAGGCATGGCTATTCCCTGCATTAAGAATTTCACTTTTTTTTTTTTCTTTTTTAATAACAAAGATCAGTTACTGAGTGTCCCAGGGCCACAAGCCACATGAGACTGGAGGACAGAAATGATATTTACTTCATTCAGGGGAAAAAAGTGAAAATGCTGCACACTGACTGGAAGCTTAAAGAGAGATTCTATTTGCATGTACATGAAAGGTTATCAAGTAGAATGAGAACATTCATAACCTAGGTCAAGTCTATCGAACTAAAACCTGCTAGGCCCAAAGAGGCCTTCTAGAGCCCTCCGCTCCTTCCACCCTCAGGAGGCCTGAGGGTAGGCCAAAACTGCTCTCCCAGGCTCAGGCCTCAGCAGGCCAAACGACACAGCTCACAACTCCCTGCCAGTCAGAAGCCATCTCCCCCACACAAACCGTGAGATGAGTAGGGACACCACTCTACCAGGAGAGAAGTGGAAGGAGAAAAGATAGGCAGGAGAAGAGAGTAACATCAGTCAGGCGCTGCCTCAACAGCTGTGATACTGGAAAGCAGAAGAGAGTAACAATGTTACAAGATCCTGGGATCACCAGGTCTATCCCCCCAGGACTGGACTTGGTCTCTGTGACTGTCTTAAGGGAACCTATGCCCTCCCAGAACTACCACACTGAGACCCTTCACCAGCTTCCTCGCCCTTCTCTGGACATGCTCCAGCACCTCAATGTTCTTCTTGGAGTGGGGGTCCCAAACCTGAACACAGTACTCTTCTGACACATCCTTTCTCCACAACCAGCCTTCACAATTCTTGTTGTCACCAGAGAAAAATCATACCTACCTCTACTCCACCGCTGTATTGGTCCTCATACAAGCACCCAAAGTATCACAGAATCACAGAATGTCAGGGGCTGGAAGGGACCTCAAAAGCTCATCCAATCCAACCCCCCTGCCAGAGCAGGATCACCTATACCAGATCACACAGCAACACATCCAGACAGTTCCTAAATATCTCCAGAGAGGGAGACTCCACAACCCCCCTGGGCAGCCTGTTCCAGTGTTCTGTCACTCTCACAGGGGAAAAAAAAAAATTCCTCTTCATGTTTACATGAAAATTCCTATGTCTTAGTTCCACTCATTGCCCCTTGTCCTGTTATTTGGTATCACCCAAGAGAGCCTGGCTCCATCTTCCTGGCACTCACCCTTTACATATTTACAAACATTGATGAGGTCATCTCTCAGTCTCCTCCAAGCAGCACAGCCTCAGCTCCCTCAGGCTCTCCTCGTAAGAGAGATGTTCCATTCCCTTCAGCATCTTTGTGGCTCTGCGCTGGACTCTCTCAAGTAGTTCTATGTCCCTCTTGAACTAGGGTGCACAGAACTTGACACAGTACTCCAGATGTGGCCTCTCTATGGTAGAGGGGCAGGAGAACCTCTCTCAACCTACTGGCCACACTCCTTTTAGCATACCCCAGAATGACATTGCCTCTCCTGGCCACAAGAGCATATTGCTGGCCAGGAGTATTCTTGTCGATATGCTATTACAACCCTTCAATCTAATCATCCAGCCAACAAGAAAATACAAATAACAGGATCTCACACCAGAAAAAGCGAAGGATATTTTTGCACAGTAAAAGCACACAAGAGTCCTTGACCAAAAACAAATCATTTCAGCTCAGGTCTGTTTCTTTTAGAGAGCATAAGAAAGAGGGTGTAGGAGAAAGCAGGAGATCTCTTGGAATTGGTTTGCATTTCTACTTACACCCTCTTGATGACTATGTCAGTGTAGCAAACTGCAGCCTAATCTCAATTATCCCTGAACTCCAAAAAACCCAATCTCATTCTCCATTAGCTCACTGAAGCTCCTGGTTCATGTACCTCATAGCAAGATTGCTAATCCTTTGCAAGTTACTACAGGAATAACAACATAGCTGTGTTGGAGTGCAGCTGCACCATGAGCTTTCCAGGCTAGGTCAGCAATAGTCTTGATAACTCTTTCCCTCTCCATCTGTTCACCGCTTTGCCTTTACTGTTTAAGCTATCAAGTTTTTCTTTTACCTAGCTTTTTCTGTTCTTTGGAATACTACATGGTCAGCAACCTAAAAAGTCCTCAGGCTTCCAAACTCTATTAAATAGCTCCCCTATATCATGGTTTTGCTGTGGAAGGAAGTGGTGTTTTTGCTGCATCAATGCTCTGTCCTTTCAAGTGGGAGCTGTTGATGCTGCCTCAGTTGATTAAGACCTGGTCCAGCTTCCATTTCCTATCACTCCAAACTTAACCTGGCCTTTTAAAAATCTTTTTTCAGTTTAAGAAGACAACATCAACTTACTACATTTGAAAGGACAAAAGAGCAGCTGGAAGATACTACATACTACAAGCCTGGCTTTCAATCTCTGGAGATACTAGCAAATCAAAAACTGGACATTTCTTAATTTAAAACTATTTGGTAAGAATTCTTGGTTCAACTCTTGCTCACTTTTATTTCATCAGCTCTCAAATGGTCATTAGGAGAAAGTTTCAGCTGCTTCTACACTTGTTTTCCTTCCGGAAGACACTGAATAGACTAAGAAGGGTCCAGCAATTTATGTAAGTTGAAGGAAAAAAATAATGGTTTGCTTTCAGGTTAATGCTCTCCGTTTCTGTGTTTTTATATGGAGAAAAGGTGGGGGGTGACTGCTACTATTAAATTACAGTACTGGCAAGGGTATTCTCTTTGGACATATCACACTGGCACTGTTCACCCTCTGAATGCTGAAGTGTGTCCAGAGAAGTTCAACAAAGCTGGCAAAGAGTCTAGAGAATAAATCTCCTGAGGAGCAGCTGAGGGAATTGGGGTTGTCCAGCCTGCAGAAAATGAGACTGAGGTAAGACCTCTTTGCTCTCTACAACTACCTGAAAGGAGGTTGGAGTGAGGTGGATGTTGGTCATGTCTCTCAAGAGAAGATGAGAGGAAAAGTGCATCAAATTGTGTCACAGATGTTTTGGTTGGATATTAAGAATTTCTTTCCTGAAAGAGTGACAGGCATTGGAAGAGGCTGCTCAGGGAGGAGGTGGGGTCTCCATCTCTGGAAGTGTTCTCATAGCGTGTAAACCTCGCACTTCAGGGCAGGGTTTAGTGGACATGGTAGCCTGGGTTCATGGATGGACATGATGATCTTAGAGGTTTTTTCTAACCCTAATGATTCTATGGTACAAAGGCTTTACAAACAGTGAGTGATGGATTGTGACACAGCGACTTTGTCTCTCCTTGATCGTGCCATTTAAGTTTAAAATGTTTAGGGAAATTAGTACTAGTTTGCACAGTGGATAAATGAGGATATTGGAATTATGCAGAAATAAATGTAGCTCAGGAAGATTAACATTGCGTAGAACATTTTTTTTTTCCCCAAAATACTGGGAGAAGCTGTTTAACAGCATTGGGATCATTTGTGTACATTACATAACACAGAATGAAACCTATGGCATGCAGAAAGACATCCCTGTAGAGAGGCTGGGGTGATCTCACAGCTTTGGATGGCTGTGGAGCAGCAGCAGCATGCTCTGTTTGGGTTTGCTACCTCATGACAGAATCACTGCGAGCTAAGCAGAGCAGAACAGCTCAGTTGTGCAGGTACTTGCAAAAAGAGCTGGGAAAATTCTCTACTACCATGGAAAGCTGGGAGCAGGTCCAGGCTTCAAGCTGTGATGTGACAACTTTCTTACCTTTCCCCCCTCCCCCCCCCCCTTTGTTTAATATTCCACACCCGAGGGAATCTCTTTGGCTTTAGTCTCCTACACTATCAACATAATCTTAGAGAAGAAAAGATTAATATCAGGGAAGAGAAAATAGATCTGAAATTCTGTTTTAGGGAAGAGATCTAAAGAGAAACTGTGTGGCTTTTATTTTCCTCTTCCATTTTTCATGTAAAAAGTCTTCCAGTCAGATGAAACTTAGAGAAACTTAATTATACTCTACAGAAAATTTAAACCAAGAGAGAAAGCTATGTAAAATGGATCACAGTTAGTTAGAGTTCTGAAAACCTCACAGCAAGTATTCAGCTGTGGAATGAGCTTCCTTGAACTAAGGGGAAAGTCTGTCACTTAGGATTTGGAAAAATAAACTATGGGTTTTAAAAAACTGTTCTGCAGTTCCAAGAGTGGAAGCTGGAAGGAAGAGTCTCGACCTCTCCACTTAACTTCGAATATTAAGACTGCTTTTATGTGATCATGTTGGCATGAAGAACATTTCTCCATTTCTTTCTGAAGTTCTATGTCCTTAATACATGTTTTAGCTTCCACTTACCTCTGCACCAAATGTAAATTAATAGGTGCTTCAAAAAATCATGCATATCCATTTCATCTTATTTTAATTTGCTAAGTTACAGAATCCTTTAGAACTGTACTACTGAAAATGGACAGAACAAATAAGACTGGCCCAGAAGGCCAGTCATTCAGGGCAGCATCAAAAACATCATGGCCAGCAGATGGAGAGAGGCAATTCTGCCACTGTTCTGCTCTGATGCGACCTCACCTCCAATACTGTGTCCAGCTCTAGAGCCCTCAGCACAAGAAGGACATAGACCAAGCAGGTCCAGAAGTGCAACGTGAAGGTTATCGGGTGGGGATAGAGCACCTCTGCTCCCAGGACATGCTAAGAGAGCTGAGGTTTATCAGCCTCCAGAAGAGAAGGCTCCAGGCAGACCTAACAGTAGCATGTCAGTACCTGAAGGGACTGTTTCCAAAGGTCTGTGGTGATAGGACAAGGGGCAAGGGTTTGGAATTAGAAAAGTGCAGATTTAGATCGGCTATTAGGAAGAAGCTATGCACCATGAAGTTGCTGGCACACTGAAACAAGAGATATTCAAGGTCGAGCTCAACAAGGCTCAGAGCAACCTGATCTAGTGGAGGATATCCCTGCTGACTGCAGAGAGTTTGGACTAGATGACTTCCAGGAGACCTTACAGTAGCCTTCGAATATCAGAAGGGGGCCTACAGGAAGGTTGGGGAGGGACTATTTACAAGGTCTTGCAATGACAGGACTAGGGGCAATGGGTTTAAACTGGCAGAGGGAAGATTTAGACTGGATGTTAGGAGGAAGTTCTTTACAGTAAGGGTGGTGAGGCACTGGAACAGGTTGCCCAGGGAGGTTGTGGCTGCTCCCTCCCTGGAGGTGTTCAAGGCCAGGTTGGATGAGGCCTTGAGTGAGCTGTACTAGTGGGAGGTGTCCCTGCCTATGGCAGGGGGTTGGAACTAGATGATGCTTGAGGTCCCTTCCAACCTTACCATTCTATGATTCTTTGACCTTTGGAGGTCCCTTCCAACCCAAATGATTCTAATATTCAATCTAGAAACAGGCACTGGAGAAAGCTCTAATATAATGAACCCTTAGAAACATGGTGTTTAATAAAAAGAGAAATCTGAAAAGTTTTGAAGAGGTTTTTTTTTTTTTTTTACAAACATGGAGAATAAAGCTGAGGAACTATATTACTGCACATCAACACATACAATCATTTCAGTTTTACAGCGTGGCAAGCACAAGTTCTGTTCCAATCAAATAAACAAAGAAATTAATCATCCAGAATGCTGAATTTTGAAGCCTTTGTATCCTCCCCATATAATTAATGCCAAAACTCTCAGAAGAAAATGTCACAAATTAAGGGTTCCTCACCCACCATTTCCCCAGCTCCCATTTACTTCCTTGTTCAATGCATTCACTTAGGGAAAATAACAGTAGGTGGACCAAAATGAAATCATAAAGTGAATTCATTTTCTCTGCAGTGTTGCCTTGATTTAGGTTGAAATCTCTGTTAACTTTTTTGTTAGGTGTAGTAATTTTTGTTACCTAGAGGTTACGTTCTTTGTTCTGCTTTCTTCTTGAGTTGTTGCATTATTGCAGTACTCTGCCCATTGCTGCACTCCTTATCACACTCAGCCAAATGTGGTTTCTACTTCATTTTATTTTAAAGTAGCTTGGAAAGAATCCTGGTTTTATACATTTCTTACTTGAGATGTTCAGAATCAGCTATTACTCTTAGAAGACTGGAAGTTTCTGGTCGAACTCTGATCTCCAATGGCTCCTGATGGCTAAATTACTTCCTAATTCCTATTTTGCAGCACTTCTTAGGTTCAATTAATTTCCCTTCATAAACTCTCTTCTTTTTAGTTCTTCTTTCTCCTAAATTCCCTCAAGTCAGAAGCTGATTAGCTGTGGTTGGGGACAAATTTGGGGAAAAAAACCCCTACAACACAAAATCGAAAACCAACCAAAACCCACCAAAAAAGCCTACAAAGAAACTCAACCAACCAAAAACAACTATAAACACCACACAAATAAACCCAAGAAAACCAAACCAACCAACCAAAAAAAAAAACACAACCAACAAAACCCCAAAAAACCCCACAAAACCAACCAAAAAAACCCAACACCAACCAAAATAATCAAAAGGTACCTAGAAGGTAAGGAAGTAGTATAACAATTGAATGGATTTTAGAATTAAAATGATTATGGAAGGTTGTGGACCAAAGCAAAAGGGAAAATATTCACTATTTTTCTTCTTAAAAGTATTTAATGAATACGTCACTGAAAACAGAGAGCTACAGTCTTCTGAAAAATTGATGGGATAAATGAAAGGCAAATTTCAGTGCCACTTTATATCTAAAGTTGTTGCCAACAATGCTGTCATTCCTAGACATAGAAATAACAAATGATTAAAAGCTTAACTAAGTATAAAATATTTTCCACTTCTCATTCTGGCTTCATGCATACATCTGCCTTTCTCAACTTGATTTACAACTGGAGACAAGACAAAAATCAGTCTGTCGTCCCTGTCTCCATCACATCCATTAAACCTTCTTCAAACTGGTGTTAACAGCTGCCTTTTATTTGCCATCTAGCATTTCTTCCTCTAACACAACAGCATTGCCCAAAACAAAACAGTAAATAAGGCAGGAAGTCCAGCAGACCGCTATTAACTTCTAAACTCAAGGGAGCACTGAACTAGTGTATGAGAAGACAAAGTACTAAGAAGTATAGATGACTAGAGCATAAAATCTGAAGTGGTAGCCAAATGTGGTTAGAAAGACTGATCTAACAAAACTGCCTTCAGCAGAAAAATATTTCAGGGCTCAGCACTGACAAAATCTTCAATAAGAAGGAAGAAAATTCCTACAGCACCTTCTACTTTTAAAGAAAAAAGGATTTACTAAAGCAAACGGTACAGTCTCAAAGGGACCTTAAAGAGCTCCTACTTTCAACCCCACTGCCACTGGCAAAGATAGTTCCTACTAGACCAGGTTGCCTGAGCTCTGTCCAACTTCACCTTCAACCTTTTTTGGGCATTGGGCATCCACAACCTGTTTCAGTGTCTCATGGTACAAAATGTTGTCTAACAGCTAATCTAAGTTTAGCAGTTTTTAGTTTAAAACAATAAATGGTTGAATTCATCACCAAAATCAGATTCACAGAATGTTAGAGGTTGGTAGGTCACAGAGGAGAACATCCAGGCAAGTTTTGAATGTCTCTGAAGAAGGAGACTCTACAACCTCTTTGGGCAGCCTGCTCCAGGGTTCTGCAACCTTCACACTGAAAAGGTTTTTCCCTTATGTTCACATGGAACCTCCTCCGCTCCAGCTTGCACTCACTGCCCCTTGTCTTATCATTTGACATCACTGAGCACAGCCTGGTTCCATCCTCCTGACACTGCCCTTCACATCATTATAAACATAATTGAGATCACCCTTCAGGCTCCTCTTCTCCAAGGTAAAGAGCCCCAGCTCCCTCAGCCATTCCTCACAAGGGAGATGTTCCACTGCCTTCAGCAACTTTGTGGCTTTGTGCTGGACTCCATCAAGCAGTTTCTTAAGACCCTTCTTGAACTGAGTGGCCCAGAATTGGACACAGTATTCCAGATGTGGCCTCACCAGGGCAGAGTAGAGGGGGAAGAGAAACTCTCTAGACATATTAACCACAGCCCTTCCAATCCACCCTAGGATGCCATTGGCCATCTTGGCCATAAGGACACATTGCTGGCTCATGGGCATCCTCCTGCCCACCAGAACTCTCAGGTTCCTTTCCCCTACACTACTCTCCAACAGGTTAGTCCCCATCCTATGTGTAACAGACTGGATCTGAATATAAAACAATAATGTGTGTCACACCAGGACAGATAAAGTTTCACAGACTTCACATTTTCCAAGCAAGAATTCTAAATGAGAATCACACACTCTTTTATCACTGCTGAACACTTCCTAGCATGTTGGAAGGTTTCTCATGGGAGATATTTGTTGATATCATAGAAGGCTTTTCTGAAGATTTCCAGCATTCTTATGAGGATTCTAAAGTTCAGCAGTGCTTTAGCAAAGTCAGTCTGTAAATTCCAAGGTTTCTGGGATAAATAAGGGTTTCTGAGGTCTGGAGAGCAGTGAAACTCATGGGAGAAACCAATAAAACTGACAGAATGCTTTATGATCTTTTTATTCCTTGCACAAATGTCTTGCCTTATTTCAGATAAGTCAAAATGGTAGCTGGAAGAATACAGGCTTAGCATAACTCTGCAAGTACTCACTTGTGAATACAGTCAGGACTAGGAAGGATGCAGTGCACAACATCAGTCACACTACAGCTTCACAGAATCATAGACTCCTAGGAACTGTATGGGGTCTCATAAGATCATCCAGTCCAACCCTCCTGCCAGAACAGGATCACTCAGGAACACATCCAGAGAAGGAGAATCCACAACCTCTCTGGGTAGTCTGCTCCAGGGCTCTGCCTCCCTCACAGTGAAAAAGTTTTTCCCTCTGTTCACATGGAACCGTCTCTGCACCCATTTCCCCTTGTTCTGTCACTGGACACCACTGAGCCTAGCTCTGCCCTCCCAACACTGACCTGTACATCTTTTATAAACATGAATGAGGTCACTCCTCAGTCTCCTCCAGGTTAAAGAGCCCCAGCTCCCTCAGCCTCTCCTTACAAGACAAATGTTCCACTGCCTTCAGTATCTTTGGGACTCTGTTGGACTCTCTCAAAGCAGCTCCCTGTCCTTCTTGAACTGAGCTCCCAGCACCATAAACAGGGCCCAAATGCACTCTGTGAAACTCATTGTGTTGCACTGATCCTCAAAAATACATAACATTGCTCCCGCAGAGACAAACAGCACCACAGTGAATGATCCTCAGTTGGTATCTGTCTACACAGGAAAAATACTAGGAAACCCTCTGTATTTATTTTACTTATGTAGGATTTCTTAAAGTCTCATTTCCTATTTGCCTAATCTCAACAACCTAACCTTCTTTGTGTAATATCAAGAAATCTTATATGTGTTCAAAACTCATAATGCTAGAAGTGAAGAAATTATTATGGAAAATATTTGGGATTCTCAGCTGCCATTTGCATACTCTAATGTGAATTCCCAAGAAATAATCTTTTAAAGAAAAATGTGCTTTCTAAAAAATAAAGCTATGATAAAAGGGAAACAACTTCATATGAGTTTTCTCAGAGACCCCTCCTGGAGCACTGTGCCCACTTCTGGGACGTCCACAGTAAAAAAGACATAGAGTTACTTGATTTGATTCAGAGGAGTTCATCCAAGGGCTGGAGCACCTTTCCTATGAAAACAAGCTAAGAGAGTTGGGGTTGTTCAGCTTGAAGAAGAGACCTAAGAGCAGCCTTCCAGTACCTGAAGTGGGCTACAGGAGAGCTGGGGAGGAACTTTGTAAAAAGTCATGTAGAGACAGAACAAGGAGTAATAGCTTGAAACAGGAAGAAGTTCTATTTACATGAGATATCAGGAAGAAATACTTCTGCCTTGAGGGTGGTAAGGCACTGGAACAGGTTGCTCAGAGGTTGTGGATGCCCTTGTCCCTGGAGGTGTTCACAGCCAGGATGAGGATTTGTGCAACCTGGTCTAGCAGGTTCTAGCATGGTCCTTGCCCATGGCAGGGGGATTGGGTCTAGATCTTTGAAATCCCTTCCAACCCAAACCGTTCTGATTCAAATGTAATATCTAACACTAAACTTATTTGGATCTTTCAGTGCCATGCCAACATCTCTGGTACATTGACGTAAAGATCAAACTGAAAACAGCTCTACAGCAGAAGTTTCTACTAGTGTAGTGGTACTAAGTTTAAAAAAAATCCCTAAAAGTGCCAACCCTAATGGATACCCAGAGAGCAAGATGTACTCCTCTGCCTTTCCAAAGGGCTTAAAGTGAGAGTTTTCACAGACTGCAATGAATTCCCAAAAGCAAATAAGAGAGGCAATACGGAGCTATAGCTGCTCCCTGAAACAGATTTGAGGGATGGAATATCTAGTAAATATCTAGTTAGATATCTAGTAAATATTTGATTCAGTGTCACAATTCAAGCTAAATAAAGTGAAATTCATATACTAGCGTCATTTCTGCAATAATTTCTTGGCAGTAAGAAGAGTAGATGCCCTTTTGTCATGCCCAAATTAGCGTTTGCTGTGGATAGAAGAAACTTGTGCTTTTCTTGCCTATCAAAATACTGACAGGATTATTCTGCACATGGGGGAAAATGTGAATTTGAACTGGCCCTGTGCCAAAACATAAAAGGTTCATGCTGAAAAATACTTAATGAGTAGCCAGAACGAGTGGCCAGTAATTGGCAGTTCTGCTTCTGCTGTAGTGAATGCTCATTAGGAAGACAGACTGATGAGGCAGCTTCTTCATTTAGTCAGTTTCTGACCCACAATTTAACATACCAAGTTGCTCCATTTGGAAGTACAGGAGGACAAGACCGGATGATCTCACGTGTGGAGGTGGCAGTTGGTAAAATATTTACAAGTGAAGTAGTCAGTTTGTATGCTTTGCCATGCTTTCAATCATCTGAATTATATCTGACACTAAATAAACAACCATGATAAACGTTGAAGGAGAAGTTTCCTGTTTCAGAGAAATCAGGACCTGAAGTAAGTTTTGGTTTTTTCCCTAAAATACGTCTGGGAATGAATTGAAGCTTGAGGAGGGTAGCTTTAGACTGGAGATCAGGAAGAAATTCTTTAGTGAATGTGTTGAAACACTGGAACAAGTTGCCCAGGGAGGTTGTGGATGTCCCCTCCCTGGAGATGTTTAAGGTCAGGCTGGATGAGGCCTCAAACAAGCTGTTCTAGTGGAAGGTGTCCCTGTTCATAGCAGGGAGCATGGAACTAGATGATCTTTAAGGTCCCTTGCAACACAAACTGTTCCATGAATTAATCTCTGGACTTGTCATATACCACAACGATAGATGATTTAACTGTCTGGGTCCAATTCATGCTGTGTTGAAGAGCCCTCTCCCTAGTTTATACACCAAAACTTCCCAAAAAACATTCCTATGACTGCTTTGGACAAGCTGCCCTGCTAAAAAATGTTTCTGGATGTGCTAAAAACTCTGGCTGAACCCTGTTAGTAAATACAAAGTTTAGAGCCTGGACCTATGCCAACAAGTGCTCCATCAGCACTGTATATGCTGCAATTCATTGCTCACAAACTGACCCTCAAAGTGAGGTGAAATGGAGCTCCAAAAGCTGCAAATGAACTATACTCAAATATATTAATTTCTGGTGCCTTCCATGAGTCAACTTGATCTGTGGACTGCTATCAAACAGGTTTAGCCAAGAACAAAGCACAAAAAATTGAATCAAGAGACTGTTTCTGTAGCCACTTCAGATGAACTACAGTCATCACTACAGCAAGAAAACATCAGAAGGACCAGGGATTTGTTTTGTCAAGCTACCCAGCTGCTATGGACCATACCACAGCCCAGTATGGACCTTTAGCATGACAAAAGACATATCATTCTGCCCTTCTCTCCCACAACCATAAGATGCTTAAAACCTTGGTTGAGTAGCTCATGTCAACAGGCACTCCTGCTTCAAGTTAAACTCTGAGAGCTCATTATTTCCATTCAGTGAAAGGAAGGAGAATGGCAGTTGCTTCCAAACAGACACTGGTAGGACAGGATGACATGCAAAACCAGCCTATGTCAGTCATCTCTTGTGCAGCATGACATCAGTGATTATGTATACAAAACCTGTTGGGAAGGACTCATTTGTTGTTCTTGATAAACAGCCTGACTAATTAAATTTAAACAGACTTGAACCAAGCCAGCCCTTTCTCAGTAAAACCCTCTGATCTTACTCTGTATGTGAACCTAACACCTACTCTTGGAACAGCTCATTGCTCCTCTAGACAACACTTGGTTGTCTAGAGGAGCAATGTATTGCTCCTGAGAGGGTATCTTTGAGAACGTAAGCTTCACCAGCACTGAAAAACAATGAGGATAACTACAGAACTAAGAATGTTTGCATGATCTATGGGTTCTCTGAAAGTGAATGAAATCTCTGAGTCAAAGAAAGCCTCAACATGAACAAAACCTTCTTTGCTGTGAGGGTGCTGGAATCCAGCTCCCCTGGGCCTGGAATCCAGCTCCCCTGGGCCTGGTCCTGTGCAACCTGTAGTGGACGACCCTGCAGGGTGTTTGGCCTGGATGATCTCTAAGTCTCTTTCCAACCTCTAGCATTCTGTGATTCTAAACAAACCAAAGAGAGAACGACAATAAAACATGTGAAATAACATCTATAGCTAAAATGAAGCCATGACTGCAAAGGACAAACATCTGCACTGATTCTGCACCAGCTTACCTAAAAGAGGAGCTGGATGTTTCTCCAGCTGCACATCTACCAGATATCAAACAAGTCCAAAACAAATACTGAACAAACTTCCAGTAAACTAAATCCTATGCGCAGATGTACCTCTGTAGAGCAGCTGTTTCCTCAGACTAATGTTAGTCATCACTGCACCGTTCGCTTTCATGTAGCTGAACTTCTCACCCCTTATGTGGTGGGGACACAGAATTCAGAATATTGGATTTCAATTACTTACTTTTAGCAGTTGAAAAAAAAACAATATTCAATTATGTTTGCATCACCAGAAGCAGAACAAGCAACAACCACCAACCCATTCTGTTAACACTCATAATGTGTCTTTTTTTAAGAAGGCCAAAAAGCTTTAAAACAATTTCTATTGACCTTCTCTATTAACAGAGACATTGACAAACACAAAATACTTTCATCTTGAATTACTACCATTTGATGTTCTAACTCGGGCAGAGGTAATACTAGCTGAGAAAATCAAGTGTTTCAGGTATTTACACATTGAAGTATAAATGTGTACGCTCACATAACTCTGATTTTCATCTGTGTAACGTATTAAACATCATAGGATGGATGAGGTTGGAAAGGGCCTTAGAGATCACTGATGCCAACCTCCCTGCCACGGCAGGGATGCACCTTGACTACACTTAGTTGCCCAATGCCTCATGCAAAGGCCCCTCCAGGGAGAGGGTATCCACAATCTCTCTGGGCAATCTGTTCCAGAGTCTCACCACCCTCGCTATGAAGAACTTTTTCCTAACATCTAATCTAAATTAGATGACCAGATGGGATCCATCCTAATGTGGTGAGAGAGTTGGCAGTTGAGCTGCCCAAGATGCTTTCCATCATTTATCAACAGTCCTGACTCACTGGAGAGGTTCCTGAAGACTGGAAGGTGGTCAATGTGATGCCCATCCACAAGAAGGGCCAGAAAGAGGAACTAGGAAATTGCAGACCTGTCAGCCTGACCTCAGTGCCAGGCAAAGTTATGGAACAGGTCATCTTGAGTGCCATCACAAAGCACCTACAGGATGGCCAAGGGATCAGGCCCAGACAGCATGGGTTTAGGAAGGGCAGGTCCTGGGGGTTGGTCTCTTGCAACCAGCAACAGAACAAGGGAACACAGTCTCAAGTTGTGCCGGGGGAGGTCTAGGTTGAATATTAGGAGGAACTCTCTCTCACAGAGAGTGATTTGCCATTGGAATGGGCTGCCCAGGGAGGGGGTGGAGTCACCATCCCTAGAGATGTTCAAGAAAAGACTGGATGAGGCACTTAGTGCCACGGTCTAGTTGATTGGACAGGGATGGGTGATAGGTTGGACTGCATGATCTGGGGGGTCTCTTCCAGCCTGGTTGATTCTATGATTCTAAATCTATCCTGCTCTCTTTGAAGTTCAGGATGACCCTACCCTTCCCTTTGAAACTCACAACAAACTTGCCTGTCCATATCTCCACACAACCAAGATCCCACCAGACAAGAACATCCATCACAACACTTTTAGCCTGGCAGCTCAAGTAGGTTTGCTCCACTGGTCACCTCCCTAGCCTCTATGATTTCAGTAGTAAGATTACCACAGACACAGCACTGCAGTGTATCTGAGTACTAAACACAGGGGGGTTGCAACGGGCTTTTGGAGCCAACAGACACCAGGAGAGGGATTATTTCCACCAGCAGCTATGTAAACCAAATAAATACATTTGCAATTAAAGGTTGAGCATCCATGTACGCTATTAACTTTCTGACACTGTCCCTTCATTTTGAGTATTCTGTTTGTTCACAGAAAAATGTTGTGGCTCAAGGAGCTGTTGTAAACAAAGACGGGGTTTTCACCTCTGTAACTATTCAGATTTCTTGCTTTTTACTAAGATTCATAGAGTCATAGAATAATTTAGGTTGGAAGGGACCTTAAAGATCATCTAGTTCCAACCCCCCTCCCATGGGCAGCGACACTTTCCTCTAGACCAGCTTGCTCAAGGTTTCACCCAACTCGGTCCTAAAATATTTTTTTTCCAGGTATATTTTTTTTCACCTGAAACCTTACTGCTGTTCTTAAAAACAGAATCTCATTTTTTTAAGCAAGTAAGTGAAGCCAAATGTTAGTTCCCACTCTCCAGATTTATTGACAAAAGATTCTTCCAAAATACAAACTGGTTTTGTGTTAAACTCTTCTCTAACTCCACTATGTACCACTCATTTAAATGCCCAGGTTTGGTTTTTTTTCCCCTGGAACGTACAACTGATGATCTAGGCTTTCTATACAGAAGTTACACGGAATTATGGGTTGCTCTGAAAGACCATTTTGTATGCACATTTGGAGCACCTCCTAGTATAAATTTGTGTATTTAAATCTTGCATGTAATCCCTTTGGCTTACTGTGCATTTTTACTGCCTCAGCTAGAATGAGCTGTGCAGTTTGAAGCACTGTGGTCCAAGAAATACTTGAATAAATCACAAGGCAGTGGAAAGAAAAGGCAGAAGTCCTGAAGGCATCTTCTAGGATGAAAGGCACAATAGGTGCAGGCTGGAGCAGAGGAGGTTCCATTGGAACGTAAGGGCTCTCTGGACGCGCTCCGTCAGATCCGTGCCGGTTTTGTGTTGAGGACCTCAGAGCTGGACACAGCTTTCCCGGTGAGATCTCACCAGAGCAGAGGGACAGAATCACCTCTCTCCCTCTGCCAACCACAGTTTTGGTGCAGCCCAGGCGGTCCTTGGCCTTCTGGGTTGCAAGTGCCTATTGCTGACTCATATTCAGCTTCTCACCCACCAGCTCCTCCAAGTCCTTCTCTGCAGGGCTGCTTTCAATCTCATCATGCCCCAGTCTGGACTGATATTGAGGGTTGCCCCAACTTAGGTGCAAGACCTTGCACTTTGCACAGTTGAACCTCAGTAGGTTCTCCTCAGGCCTCCTCTCCAGCCTGTCCAGATCGTCCCTCTGGATGGCATCTATCCCATCCTTCACTCTTATCAACCACAACACTCAGATTGGTTATCACCTGCACACTCACTGAGGGTGCCTCAATCTTGCTGTCAGTGTTACTGATGATGGTACTGAACAGCACTGCTCTCAGTATGGACCACTGAGGGCCACCACTTGTCACCCATCTCCATCTGGATATTGACCCTTTGACCACAGTCTTTGGATGTGATCATCCAACCAATTCTTTATGCACTTAGTAGCCCACCCATCAAATCCATCTCTCTCCAGATAAGAGAGAAGGATGTTGTGGGGGATTGCGCCCAAGGCATTTCCTTGGGAAATGTCCACTTTCAAACATATTTCAGCTTAACCCATTGCAGGCCCTGCAGTAAAAATTCCTTGCAGCTTGTCCACATCTTTCTACATTATCTTCCATGCACTTAAAAGTTTTCTCCTTGGTTGTACCTTCATAGATCTTTCTTCTCAACATCTCTAAGTCAAAGTATTCATTCAGGAGGGTTTGAAACAATGTTTCAGGAAACTTCAGCCTGGATTTCTAGTATACATCAAATAACTAAAAAAATCAGAGTCTACATTAGCTGTGGTTCAGGTTAGAAAAAACAACAAATAAAACTGGTTTGGCTGCAGGAAGGAACAATGCTGAATGATCTTGGGTTTATATGGCACAGTAGAAGTCACTGCCATGTATTCTTCATGTCAGCACGTACACATTTATTTGTTTATGAAAACAGGTCTGAAAGTAAGTTCCTGAGAACTCTGCAGTAGATGCTACACAGGGAAATTGTCCCTTTGATCTTTACGACTCTACATCTTCACGGTATTTTCTCTAATCTAAAAATCTTTTTCCTCTTTATCACCTGCTGAGACTTTTCAATTAAAGAGTTACTAGGAAAAGATCTGAGTTAAGAGAAAAATAAAAGTATATTTAAGAATCTTGGGGAAAAGAGCTTGAGAAGTTTTCTTCAAAACAAGCACAATTTGACAGCCAATTCTAATTTATTACAAATCCTACTTTCTGATTTTAATATAGAAGCATGGAACAGCTTTGGTTGGAGGAGACCTCTAAAGGTCATCTAGTTCAACACCTCTGCAATAAGCAGGGATATCCCCATGTTTTCATAGTCTCTGAGAATATTTCAGGTGGGAAAAGACCCTTGAGATCATCAGGTCCAACCATTAACCCTACTCTACCAAGTTCACCACTAATCCATATCACTAAGCACCTCATCTCAGTGACCTTTAATCACATCCAGAGACAATGACTCCACCACCTCCCTGGGCAGCCTGTTCCAGTGCCTGACCGCTCTTGCAGTGAAAAGTTTTCCTCACCTCCAGCCTAAACCTCCCTTGCTGCAGCTTGAGGCTGTTCCCTCTTGTTCTGTCACTAAATCCCTGCGAGAAGAGACCAGAACCTACATGCCTCTGTTGTCCCTTCAGATAGCTGTAGAGGGTCACAAGGCCTCCCCTCAGCCTCTTCTTCCTCACACTAAGCCGTCCCAGTTCCCTCAGCCACTCCACATCGGTCTCATTCTCTAGGTTCTTCACCAGTATAGTTGCTCTTCTTTGCATCTGCTCCAGTCCCTCAAAGTCTTTCTTACACTGAGGTGCCCAAAACTGAACACAGCATTCAAGGTGTGGTCTCACCAGTGTCAAGTACAGAGGCACAATCCCTGTCCTATTTTTGCTGGTCACAGCACTGCTGATCCAAGCCAGGCCACCACTGACTTTCTTTGCCACCTGGGCACAGTGCTGGCTCATCTTCAGCAGTTTGTCCTTTAGAACTCCCAGGTCTCATTTCTGCAGGACAACTTTGCAGTCACATTTCCCCAAGTCTGCAGCATTGCTTGGGGTTGTTGTGGTTGAAGTGCAGGACCCAGCCTGTGGTCTTGGTGTAGCACATCCCACTGACCTCGGTCCATTGATCCAATCTGACTAAGTCTCTCTGTAGAGCCTCCCTACCCTCGAGCAGATCAACACTCCCACCTAACTCAATGCCATCTGCAAATTTACTAATGGTGTTCTCTAACTCCTCATCAAGAGCATTGAGAAAGATGCTAAACAGAAGTGGTGCTAATACTAAGCCCTGAGGAATAGCACTTGGGACCAGCCTTCACTAGATGTTAGGAGGAAGTTCTTTACAGTAAGGGTGGTGAGACACTGGAACAGGTTGCCCAGGGAGGTTGTGGCTGCCACCTGGAGGTGTTGGAGGCCAGATTGGATGAGGCCTTGAGTAACCTGTACTAGTGGGAGGTGTCCCTGCCTATGGCAGGAGGTTGGAACTAGATGATCCTTGAGGTCCCTTCCAACCTTACCATTCTATAATTCTATGATTCACTGACCACCACTCTTTGCACCTGGTTGATGTTTTACCCAGAAGACGTTCTGCTCAACCAAGCCAGGACCAGGCAGTTTTTTCACGAGAATTCTATGGGAAATCATGTCAGAGGCTTTACAGAAGTCCAGGTAGACAATGTCCAAAGCCTTTTCCTTGTCCATTAGGCAGGTCACAGAATGAGATGAGGTCTGTCAAGCAGGACTTGCCTTTCATAACCCCATGCTGATGGTGCCTAATGCCCTGGTTTCAGAAACTGCACCTTAGATGAGAGAGATGTTTTGCTACTGTGAAGAAACCTTTTTTATTTAAAGTTTCCTTTCCTGCATACACTACACAATTTTTTGGGTAACTAAAGTTTCAATCTGCTTCATATTCAAAATTTCAGCCTAATTAGAATAACCTAAAAACTGGGAATTATTGAGAGGAAACCAGTAAATGAAACATATTAGAATAGCTAATTTGAAGAATATTTCCCATAACTGTTATAAATAATAACAATAATTGACTTAATATTCACTTAATACTCATTTTTAATTGTGCTTTAATTTCTCAGTAGATCAAATGATCTACTGCAAAATTAAAGCACATTTTAAATGATCTTTAAAAGACCATGGGGGAGTTATTTAAAGAACACAGACACAGTCTTTTGTAGCAATAGAGGAAATGGTCTTGAAGTGCCATTAATTTAGACAGTATATCCTAACCAAGAAGGTAAAAGCACAGATACCGTATTTGCCACGCATCAAGCTTTCGTTTACACTCCTAACACTCAGTTTTGTGGCTTTACATGTAACAATTCTACAAAAAAACAGCCTAAGTTACCAAAGGTCACTTTAAGTGATGGGCAGTGAAAGGGCAAGGGTCAGTGGGTACAAACTAGAACACAGGAGATTTCACTTGAATTTAATGAGAAATTTAGTTAGTTTAGGGGTGATGGAACCCTAAAGCAGGCTGCCTAGAGAGCCTGTGGAGTCTCCTTCTCTAGACACTTCCAAAACTCATCTGGATGTTGTGATAAAGGGTAACCTGCTGTGAGTGACCCTGATTTAGCAGAGAGGTTGGATTCCTACCATTCCCTGATTCCATGATTCTACAGCCACAGGGTCTGAAGCTTTCATTTCTGAGAGTTAACTGACCCTATTAGGTCATCATGACTAAATGATTCCCAGAGGTCCCATCCAATCCCTACCCTTCTGTGATTTGAAAGGCCAGAACTTAAAAGAAATTGCTGATGTCACAAGATTCATCACTTGCAGCACAAGTACTGCAATATATAGAAACAGCTATTTACTGAGGGTCATAACAGCATTCAGCCTTAATCAGATGGTCTCAGCTATTCAAACACAGAGCAAATCCACTAAAGGAATCTTTCTTTAATCAATGGATTGACAAAGCCCCAAGGAGGCTGCAGAAGGCAATCAGTACATGCTGGTAGAGAACTGGAAGTACAATCACAATCTGAGAAAAGACAATTTCACTGTGTCCTTCCAAATGAAGCAAACTCTTGCCATTTGAATGTTGTCTACCAGTAACATACAGAATAACCATTTGTGCATCTTTAAGTGGTAATAAATCCACAAGCTTGTGCAATGGAGAGAAAGGAGAAAATAAGGTTTGAAATGTTGTGTTTGAGCAGGATCTACATTTGTGAGTTCACAACTCATCTCCCTGCAAGACTTAGGAGATCCTACCTCAATCTGAACACCCACAAGATGCTTTGTGTTTTTTGCATTGACTGCACAATGCAACCTTAAGGAGGCTTTCAGTAGAGATGAAGAAGGTTTTTTGACAAAAGGAGATAGTGATAGCATGAGGGGTAATGGTTTCAAACTGGAAGAAAGTCAATTTACATGAGACATTAGGAAGGAATTCTTCCCCATGAAGGTGGTGAGGCACTGACAAAGGTTGCCCAGAAAAGCACCGGGAAAAACCCAGACTTGATGGGTTGGACTTGATGATCTTTGAGGTCTCTTCCAACCCTGGTGATACTGTGATACTGTCGTGGAGCTTCCAACCCTGGAAGTGTTCAAGGAGAGACTGGATGGGGCCTTGAGCAAGGGGATGGGAATCAGATGGTCTTTAAGGTCCCTTCCAACCCAAACCACTCTGTGATTTGTGTGATTACAAAAAATGATTACTCTTGTTCACGCTGCTGAGGTGCACTTTCAGTATATCAGATCCTCTGTGTTCAAACAGAATTCCTCCCTTTTTATTCCCTAGGGTTCATCAACAGAAACAAAACTCAGCACGACATGAAAAATCCCTTTAGTCTGATAACGCGAAGCCAAATTCAGCTGCACAAGTAGTTTAGCTTCCTTCTAAGTGAGAAGTTGAAGAGTAATTACAAATCCTGTTTTCTGATTTTAATATGTTTTCAAGAACAGAAAGGGATTTTTGGTTTTTTTAAAATTTATTTAGAATTCTCATTCCTACATAGACTGCAGAAATGTTAGGGTAAATAAAGTTTCAATTCACTTCATGTTCAGAACTTAAATCTAATTAGAACCCCCTGAAAACTGAAGATTATTAAATAGGGAGACAGCAAAGGAAGCACAGACAATGGGGAGAAAAAGTTCTATTCCGTATGTCCCATGGAATCTTAGAACTATAAAGGCTGGACAAGACCTCCAAGATAACAGAGTCCAACCATTAACCCAACACTGCCATGTCCACCACCAAATCATGTCCTTCAGTGCCACAGCTATGAATTGTTGAATGCTTCCAGGAATGGTGATTCCATCACATCCCTGGGAAGCATGTTCCAATGCCTGACCACTTTTTCACTTAAGAAATTCTTCCTAATATCCAAACTAAACCTCAGCTGGAGCAACTTGAGGCCATCTTCTCTCATTCTATCACTTGCTACTTGGGAGGAGAGACCAACCCCCACCTTCTGGTTCCAATCTCCTTTCAGGGAGGTTTAGAGAGCAATGAGGTCTTCTCTCAGCCTCTCTTTTCTCCAGACTAAACTCCAGTTATCGCTACTCCTCTCTTTAGACTTTTGTAAAGAGCTATAAAATAGGATATTGTTTATTAA